>JAWNNM010002260.1:0-13957 GCA_035044965.1 Lordiphosa andalusiaca
TTGTATTATTACACTTTTTCACAACACTTTTTCATACTAAAATGATACTTACACATCATTATGCTCCAAACACGGCAATTCCACGCTCAAATAGTTTCTTAACGTTTTAAAATATAATTATTTACGGAGATATTGTCGTCTCCTTTTAGTGCCTCTTTGGTAATGGAATAACGGAGGATGGCAAAGTTGCCAGACTGTCAGCATGCAGAAGATCTGCGTGAGCAGACTTCCATTTAATTCACGCACGTTCAAACCAAAGAGCTGCACAAGAAAGTAGGGAAAGTCACTGGCTGCATGCCAAGGGCTGCAGCCACATGTATGCAAACTTTAAAATTAATTTTCAAGAAAACTGTGGGTAGACAATTTGTGGGAAAATTAGGGAAAATGGGTTGAATTTTTCCCTATCATGCGACATATCGTGCATATGTGCACGACCTCTGTGAGAGATAGCGTCGAATTGGGTTATGTCGAATGTCACTTGCCGCAGGCCAAGGGCAGGGCAAGGGCTGCAGACAGATGTATGAAAACTTTGAAAATAATTTGCAGAAAAACTGTTTGGAGAAAATTTGTGGAAAAATTAGCAAAAATAGGTTGCATTTTTTCCCTATCAGGGGACATATCGTGCATATGTGCACGACCTCTGTGAGAGATAGCAACGAATTTGAGTAACTTGGTCAAACTCAACTAGCTTAACATAGCCTTATCAGTGTCAATTGCTTCACATAGGTTGGGTCACTGATAAGCTATTTTCTCAAAAACTGTGGGTACGATTTTCATAATTCTCATTTTGAAATAATCTTCAATGTGCTTCCTTTACGTTGATATAGCGTGCATAGCTGCACGACCTCTGAGAGTGAAGATATTAAGCGTAACTGGTCAACTTAATTTTTTATGCATATTTTGTATGGGAAAACTCCGAGGTTGGTCTACTGTAAATTGATTTTATTAAAAACTGTGGGGACGATATTCATGATTTTTTTTTTAAACACTCTTGAATATGTCTTCTTTACGTCAGTAGACCGTGCATACCTGCACGACCTCTGAGAGTGGAAATATTTAGCTTTTAGTGGATGTGCGATTTTTCAATTTGACATTTCTAATACCTGGAATTCTTTAATCCACCCAAATTGTTTAAATTAAAACAATAGTTTCTGCTTTTCTTAACATTTTGCAATTTAATTTGGGCCAAAAAGTAAAGTAGTTCCTGAGATATTTAAAAAATAAAAAAATCAGTTTTGTTCCACACTCTACCGTTCCAAATTCGACGCTAAAAGTCGAGCGAAGCTCTTTTACGGACGCACAGTGGTCCCAATTCCCAAATAAGTGGCATAAAGTCGAAAAATGTAGATATCGAGCTGAAACTTGGTATATTTGATAAATATAGCACTCTTAACATGTAAACAAAATTTTACGTTTATCGGACCATGCCCACCCGAATAGCCCATATATGGCCACAGAGCGCATACGTGATACTGCAATTTTAAGAGAAAAAAAATTTTTTTTGGTAATTTTTAGAAAAAAAAAATTAATTACATTTATTTTACTATTTATTTATTTCTTACAATTAATGTTTCAATGATTATTTAGTTTTGTTGAACATCTAATTCAAAGGAATAGCGATTTATGTCGTCTACTTCCGATTCATCGGAGTCATTATCAACGCTATAATTAGGAGTTGAAGGTTGGATATTTTTTGGACAAACATAATGGGGTTTTTCTAAAAGCTCAATGACATCTAGCGGAAGGGTTTGTTTTTTTTTGTTGAGCTGCCCTTCTCTTTATGGATAAACTTGAGATGAGGGGATCTGAAGAGTCCATAGATCTGTGAAACACATCCATCATGTTATGGACTCGAGAATTCTGTCGAGCGTGCATAAGCCGGTCACGCTTGTAAAATTTATTTTTGGCCTCAGACGCATTTTCGCCCAGACAGCCTACCGGCAACACTGATGCAGTTATTATTTGTGATCCATGAACTAAAATCTTATGGAGAGTTGGTGACATTGGATACCATGAGTAATGCAACATATATGATTTAATGATTTTATCTGTGAAATTTTTAAATTTTAAAGCGTCGATTGCAAATTTCCGTCGATTTCCTGGCTGACATTGTACCTGCATGAACTAAAAGCTTGGTGTCGTTTTTATTACTGTTTGCTATATCGGCAGCTAGTTTTCTTTTTAGACGAGGCCCTGCTTCATTATAAGTCAGCTTTGGTCTACCCAATTGAAGACTGTGTGTCTCTTCTTTGTTTTCCAAAACAATTCTTAAGCGCATTGAAAGCCAAAGTGAATGTTTTTTTTTGAATGTGCGTATGTTTCGGCTGCACTTTTGCAGATTTGAAGTTATATAAAGTTCAAAGCTCCTTATTTTTTTCTTAATTTCACTTTTTTTTTCATTGGTTAGCGAACTTTCAGCCAATTGCCCAAATATCCAGTTTGAAAGGGCGGTAGAGTTGCGGCCCTTGACCATCCACATGTCCAACAGCGTTGCATGACTGAACTCAAGCTGACCTACAAGTTCAAAGTACCACAAGAGCCGCAAAAAGCCGCAAACGAGATTATTACTATTTTTTAGTACACACTTTATACTTTATTTTGACATAAACTACATACCGCACAAACACGCACAACGTTAGTTCTACTCCACACAAGACGAACACTTTTGTTTGGTTTCCTATCTTTTTGGACAATACAAAACAATACATATAAATAACACAGAACAACTTTTAACACAAAACGCTTTTTGTTCTTCATTCTACATACCCTGGCCTTCGAAATCCATTTTTTACAATATTTTATTAGAACAATGTGGTAATTTGCCAAGCGCTCAAAGTGAACAAAAATTTCCCGCCAATTTTGTTGCAGGCAGCAGCTGACTAATCAGCTGACTTTGAAGCTTGATCACAATGCCAGGGTTGCATTTTTAGCAAAAGCGATTATTGATTTTTCATCTATGGGGACTCTATTTTGAATATATTCAAACATAACTGATATTTGCTTCAACAAATTTTTCGACTTTATGCCACTTATTTGGGAATTGGGACCACTGTGGGACGGTGGGCTGGGGGGTAAATCCAGAAAACGATTGTCTTTGCGACAGATTTTTTGGCTACGCTTTTGACTTTGCAAAGTCAGCATCGTTTGTGTGTGAGCTCACTCGGTGCGTGCGTGCATATGTATTAGAGCTGGCAAAAAATCGATGCCATGAACATCGATTTTTTGCCAACATTTTTAGGAAAACATCGATTAAAATCGATTTTTTAAATTTGGCTGAAATAAATACTTATGGCATATATTTCATCTTCTAGATGGCACTATCTGCCACATAAACTAGCAAATAACAATGTAGGAGCTATATAGATGAAAAATCGGCAATATTTAAGAATAAAAATATATATATTTCAAACCATATAAACCAAATTTATTTTCCATTTAACATTTTTAACTTAAATTATATCACTTCATGTTCTTCATTAATACTCTTAATGATGAGATTCTTTTCGCATTTGACTTGTGTAACTAATAATAACAGAATGATATTACTCCTCCAGCCACTGGTTCCTATTAGTAAATAGGAGCATATCAACGTTATTTGGTTTTAAAGAGGCACGCCTGTCCGAGATTATGTTTCCAGCTTTGCTGAACATACGTTCCGATTCCGTGGAGCAAGCTGGGATGCATAAATAATGCTGAGCGCAATTGGCCATTTCTTCAAACTCCTGTCCATGAATCTGAAAAATAGAATCAACTTGTTATAAAAATCTACCCAGATTTCATTAAGAACATACTTTCCAATACTCCAGTGGACAAAGTGACTTGGAAGCGTGAGGCTTTTCAAAGAATCGCTGTACTTTTATAAAAGAATCGTCATTTGGAGTGTAACTTTTTTTTGACAGCTTGTCTTCCATAAATGAAAAAAACGCAGCTTGGTTTGGGACGTTTGGTGTTGGTGGAACTGTGGAGTTAGGAGATTCTGTTGTATGAAAAGTTGTGGCTAGCTCGGTCTGAAGCAAATTCTTTGACATATCTGCAGCAATGCTGTCGCTGAAGCCTTCTAATTTAAAGCGAGGATCGATTAGTGTAGCAACGCGGGTTGCTGTCCTTTCCTCATATGGTAAAAGCCGACGATTCACACTTTCCAAAAGATTTAAACATGTTTGGATGCCTTCCGGGGTTTGCATTTTGACTTTCAGGGATTTTAATTGATGAAGTAAGTCGCATGCTATCGGAATTATTAAGGATATTGTCACTGAGCTGCTTCCGGATATTTGGTTCGTGGCTTTGTCAAACGGTTCAAAGAGATGTGAGAAATCGGTTAAAACCGACATATCATCCGCAGTAAGTGGATTGGGTGCCTTAGAAGTGTTAAGAAGCACACTTGAAACATGGTCCCTGATAAGCAGCATACGCTTTATCATTGCAAACGAACTATTCCATCGAGTTGGCACCTGTTGTATAAGACTGTAGGCATTTTCTGTACCTTGAGCAGATTTTAGCTTTGAATATGCAATCGGGCTACTTTTAAAATATGCCACAATTCTTTTGCATTTATTAATGACAGCCTTATTATCGACTAGCGATAGTGCATCCTGAACTATCAAATTAAGAGTGTGTGCGAAACATGGCAAGTGCCTTTTTTTCAGCAAGTCGCAAGCCTTGATCATCGCTCGAGCGTTATCTGTAACCACTGTAGTTGTTTTTTCGAAGATGTTCCACTCGTCTAAAACTGAACGCAAAGATTCTGCTATGTTTGTACTAGAGTGGTCAGTGTCGACAAGCATTTTGTTCGTTGACAAAACGGCTGATTCTAATTTGAATTCTTGTGTGACAAAATGGCAAGTGACAGTCATGTAATAATCGTTCGATCGCGAAGTCCATCCGCCTGTGGTCACAGCGCAGAACTTTACTGTTTCGAGCATCTTTTTTAAGTTTTCCTGCATGACTGAGTACATGTTTTTAAGTAAAACATTTTTCAAAGTGTTTCTGCTTGGCAAGTTATACTTAGGGTCGAGACAATAAACAAAGTTTCGAAATCCGAGGTCTTCGACTATACTAAAAGGCTGCATGTCGGTAGCAATCATTCTGACTAACGCTTTGTCAATTTTGTTTTTCCTTTCACTTCCTTTTTCATTGCCCTTAGAAACCAAGAAAGAGTTCATGGTGAGAATAGCTTTGGGAATTTCAGCATGAATCATCGGGTGTGCTCTCTTTAAATGGTTAAGCAAATTTGTGGTATTGCCACAGGTCCTATAAACATTTCCACATTTTTTGCATTTTGCTTTACCACCTTGCAAACGTTGAAAATAGTTCCAAACATTTGATTTTCCCTTTTTCCTAGACGTAGTTGGTAACTCTACATCCTCGGTCTTGTCATTCCTGTCAGTCATTTCATCTTCGGTGTGTTCCAAACCTATACACAAATTGAAAAAATCATAAGTAAACAAAACCGCATAATGTGTTTGTGTGTATAAGTGTGCATGTACATTCATAAATATGCATTAATACAACAACACACAAATTACTTACCAGAATATTTCTCCATCTTCCTCCCTCGCACACTCCACCAACACCAATATTTGTTTTCCTAAAACAGAATAGTAAATGAATTTGATCCATTGTAGTTTTTTACAATTTTGTTCTTACCCTTAGACGCTGTGTTTCGCCGCTAAAAATAGTGATGGAACTTTTTCGATCTTAATCGATTCTCAAAAAAATATCGATGTTTCTCACGCAGGCAAAAAATCGATACATCGATTCGAGAATCGATTTTTTTGCCAGCTCTAATATGTATGTGTGCAACTTTCATGTATGCAGCTAATTATATGCGCTCTCTCATACTCTCTCGCACTGGCACTCTCTGCTGCCGACGCGTTCGTTTTTTTCGCTTGTTGTTGTTATTGTTGGCATTGTTAACGGACTACTTTTTGCCGACGAGACCACCTAATATTTATTATTTCATCATGTCTCTGCTTACACTGGAGTCTGCTAACCAGTGTTGCCAATTTAACTATTTTCGCACCTGATCTAGGTATTTTGTAAGCTCGAAAGCCAGAAAGTCTGTGCAAGAAAGCGATAGCAGCATGTGGGTTGTGAGCAGAGTTCGCAACAACCAGTCCTCTCATTGCAGTTGTCAGAACAGAAAAAACGGTCACGGTTTGCAAAGTCAGCGGCTTTGGCCTATACAAAACAGCCATAGCAGCGTGGTGGGAGATTAGAGGTGACTGAAAAAGTGATCAAAACAATGACCGAAAAGGTGACTGAAACAGTGGCTTTAACTATGACTGAAACAGTTACCGAAACAGTGACCGAGACAGTGACTGAAACAGTGACCGAAACAGTAACCAAAGCAGTGACCAGTAGTGATCGAAACATTTGGCGCTTTTAGCAGATAAAACCGATTTACGACTACTGATTTACGATTTGCGATTGCTGATGATTTTTTGATGAATTGTCATTGATTGGCAAGTTTAGGCTATTTTCTGGCTTTATTGTATTTTGTCAACTCATTTAATGCACAATTTTTAAGGAATTTTAGCAACAATTTTTTTGGTTATGCCGGGTATCCTGCACCACGGAAACCAAAAATTCCTGACAAGTTTCATATCAAACAAGAAAGACAGTCGGTCAAGCCCGACTATAGCATACTCTGTACCAACGAAATTATACGCTCAGCATAAATTTTGATGCTGCAGTAGCAGCTGAAAGCAGCGCTGCTTCTGCGATGCAGCAGCGAACAGTCTTATGATCATAACTCGAAAACCGTTCATCCAATCTTCACAATTCCTTTGGCTGATCGATAAGTTATCCTTATTACTAAATATATCTAGAAGGAGCAACCCACCTATCTTTAAAACTGTAGGAGGTATGACGTTTTTTCTAAATTGCGGGGGCGGCAGGGGGCGTGGCCAAAATTGAAAATAAACTTGATCTGCCATCAGACATAAGAAGCATATGTCCCATACATGTCAAACCTCTATCTCTTACCATCTCTGAGATCTGTGCATTCATACGGACAGACAGACGGACGGACGGACAGACGGACACGGCTATATCGACTCGGCTGTTGATGCTGATCAAGAATATATGTACTTTATGGGGTCGGAGATGCTTTCTTCTGGATGTTACATACTTTTGCACAAACTTATTATACTCTATGTACCTTTGGTACAGAGTATAAAAATTGTGTCAGGAATTTTTAGTTTACCTTTTCGTTTGTCCGTCCAGCAACATTAACAAAATCCATACTTTGTCTTGATAGCGGCGTTTCGAAGGCGTGTGTGGTTCGAGAACAGCTGATACACAGCTCAGGAATATAATTACAATTATTTTGGAAGTAATTTGTCAAAAAAATTCAGGTAAAAACTGTGAGGAGAAAATTGCTTTGATACAAGCAGTTGAGGCAAGACCATGTCTTTGACGAATCACAGAAAAATAGCATTTTGAGAACATTTCTGGAAAAAGCACAAGTAAATAAAGAAGGTAAGATACATGTTATCTATGTTACATGTTATTATCTTTATTTCGTTAGGGATTAAACTTACAATCTCATTAGCAATTGCTTGATATTTATTGGGGTGCCAATCTATTTTGTTGTGGATCAAAAAATCGCAGATAATGCCGCAAATAGATTTTCGGTGACGAGTTTCCAAGACTTTGTTCATAATAGTCTCGAACCACCTTTAAACAAGATGGATTAATTTAAAATAGATGAAGCATTTATCTATAAAAATAGAAAAATTATAATTATAGCAAGAAGAGCTTAATGTGGCTACCCCAATTTTCCTGTAAGATACATTATTTTATATAAGTGAAAACAACAAAAAATTGTCTTTTTGGATTACCTTGTTCATCCACAAATGGAGATTACACCCAAATTTAGCTCTGGCACCAAACGATTCTTTGGGCACAATCTCTTTCAAGTGATCGCTTGCAAGCAGTAAGACAGAATCTTCGTCTATTCCGTGAGCTGTAAACAAATAGGTATAAATAAATCTAGTAGATATTTTCTAATAATTATAGTTATTCTAGCCATTTCTAAGCAACGACATTTAATATTATTAAAAAAAAATTGGCACAAATAGAGTGCAAGAAGTTCTTTCAGTATAAGTAAGAAGCTAATTATTTTTATACACTTACAGAGGGTATATTGAAATTGTCCACATGTTTGCAAAGCATAGAAGGAATCATTTCCGAACACATAAAGTATATATATTCTTTATCAGCATGACGAGCTGAGTCGATATAGCCATGCCCGTCTGTTCCGTCCGTCTGTTTCTATGCTATCTCCTCCGGCAGTTTTAAAGCTATCACCACCAAACTTTGTACGAAGTCTTCTGGTCCAAATACGTCTGTCGGAATCGGCCGGATCGGATGACTATTACATATAGCTGCCATAGGAACGATCGGTCGAAAATCTAGTTCTAGTGAGAAAAACATTTTTGTTCTTAATGCAGACGTCTCCAAGCTCAGTATTTTCTAGTTTTTAATGCTTCTCCATAATTCTGCTGAATTTGGTCGAAATCGGACATCTATATGGTATAGCTGCCATAGAAAAGTGAGGTTAGAAAAATAGTCTTAGCAAGAAAAACTTTTTTGTTTTCAATGTAAACCTCTTTAAAATTGGCATATATAAGGTTGTCCAAAAAATTTTGTGGTATTTCCGCAAGCTTGTCTTTGCAAGCGCGTAGTTCTAGTTGTATTCGTCGCATCGGTTCACGCTAGAGCTATTTGGAAAGCTCTTTTCACGCGCTAGCACGTGCTTGATTTATTGTTGTTTGTTTTTAGTCGTTCGTGAGTTATTGCGTCGCAAACATGGAGCAAAATAAAGAGAAAATACGGCATATTTTACAGTACTACTACGATAAAGGCAAAAATGCATCTCATGCTGCCAATAAAATTTGTGCAGTTTATGGACCCGATACAGTTTCCATTTCCACCGCACAACGATGGTTTCAACATTTTCGTTCTGGTGCAGAGGTGATCGAAGATGCTCCACGGTCCGGAAGGCCTGTCGTCGAAAATTGCGATAAAATCGCTAAATTGATCGAAAGAGATCGGCATAGTAGCAGCCGTAGCATCGGCCAAGAGCTGGGCATGAGTCATCAAACCGTTATAAACCATTTGAAGAAGCTTGGATTCAAAAAGAAGCTCGATGTATGGGTGCCACACGACTTGACGCAAAAAAACATTTTGGCCCGCATGGATGCATGCGAATCGCTTCTGAATCGCAACAAAATCAACCCGTTTTTGAAGCGGATGGTGACTGGCGATGAAAAGTGGGTCACTTACGACAACGTGCAGCGCAAACGGTCGTGGTCGAAAAGCGGTGAAGCTGCCCAGACGGTGGCCAAGCCTGGATTGACGGCCAGGAAGGTTCTTCTGTGTGTTTGGTGGGATTGGCAGGGAATCATCCACTATGTGCTGCTCCCCTATGGCCAAACGCTCAATTCGGACCTGTACTGCGTACCTGTAGCTAGCTTCTATAAGAGGGGCATTATGAAGTTGGCATCTCGTTGGGAACTCGTCATCGAACAAAACGGCGCATATTTGACTTAAATCGCATTATTATAACCAATTTTATGAACAATTGAAAATTCAATTAAAAGTACCGCAAGATTTTTTGGACAACCTTATATTTATTTTTTTATACAATTCTCCAATGTTTTGTCAAAATCGGATGACTATAGGTTAGAGCTGCCATATAAATGATCGTAGTAAGAAAATCATTTTTGTTTTCAAAGAAATCCCACAAAGTTTAGTCGAAATCGGACATCTTTATAGTATAAGGGTAATAAGGGTTGGTTCCAGAAGCATTAGCAATGTTTTTGAACTAGCATTCAATTTTAAATGATAATTCAAAAACTTTTTAATTGATATTATAAATTTCAATTCCGATTAAAATATTTTGAATTGGCATTGAACTGAAGTAAATCCAATGAACAATTTTTAATTGGCATTGAAATAAAATAATGCCAATTCGAAATTCTGAATTGGCATTGAAATAAAATAATTTCAATTCTGAATTGTCATTAAAGTAAAATAATTACAATTAATAATTTGGAATTAGCATTAAAATGAAATAATTACAATTCATTTTTCTGAACTAGCGTTGAAATGAAATAATGTCAATTGATAATTTTGAATTGGCATTGAAATGAAATAATACCAATTCAAAATACATACATCTAAATTATCATTGAAATTTTCAGTGAAAATTGAATTAAAATTGTTAATTACTAATGTCAAGCGTGGCATTCCTCTTGTTCAAAGTCCCGGCCACTGTTATTCTCTTTTGTTGCTCAGGCCGAATTCCGCATTGATGTCCACTCTCATCTCGAAGATTTTGTCGAAAGTGTGTCTTCCTTTGAAACGCCGGCACGCCAATGCGACAGACTGCCTCTTAAGGTTACCATCCAGCCAGTGGCATGTATAGCCGAAAAATGATCGTCTGGTCTTTAATGGAACGCGACCATTAAAGAAAGCCGCAAACGAAGGATGAACAACGATTGACAATGATGAAAAAGTGTTGACAACAAATGGCAGCACTTTTCCGTCAAACTCAGCCTGCCGTATGCCGCCTTTTCTAGCTTTCTTTTCTTGGCTTTCTTTTTCCTCCAGATATTTCTAATATTCCTTCCTCCACATCTGATTTTTATACTCTGTACCGTAGGTACACACAGTATTATAAGTTTGTGCAAAAGTATGTAACAGCCAGAAGGAAGCATCTCCGACCCCATAAAGTATATATATTCTTGGTCAGCATCAACAGCCGAGTCGATATAACCATGTCCGTCTGTGCATCTGTCAGTCTGTCCGTCTGTCCGTCTGTCCGTCTGTCTGTACGTATGAACGCACAGATCTCAGAGATGGTAAGAGATAGGGGTTTGACATGTATGGGACATATGCTTCTTATGTCTGCAGGCAGATCAAGTTTATTTTCAATTTTGGCCACGCCCCCGTAATTTAGAAAAAAAGAGTGGGCGTCGTGGAACACCCGGTACGAGCGAAGCTCTTTACGAAGAATAATCTGATTTGAAACTCCAACACTTGCGAAAGAATTCGCGGTACGATCTACCAGCCTCCTTTGTGGTGTCTCTGTTTAAAGTTGTGCGAAAGCATAACATGACCTCGAGCCAGCTAAAAAAAACTGCAGGTTTACTAAGAACAAAGGTCACAGAAAAACCAGTCACATGAACTTAATAACTTTAAACACAATAACATGTATCTTACCTTCTTTATTTACTTGTGCTTTTTCCAGAAATGTTCTCAAAATGCTATTTTTCTGTGATTCGTCAAAGACATGGACAAAGACAGACAAGACACAATTTTTTGATATGAAACTTGGCGGGAATTTTTGGTTTCTGCGGTGCAGGATACCCGGCATAACCAAAAAAATTATTGCTAAAATTCCTTAAAAATTGTGCATTAAATGAGTTGACAAAATACAATAAAGCCAGAAAATAGCCTAAACTTGCCAATCAATGACAATTCATCAAAAAATCATCAGCAATCGCAAATCGTAAATCAGTAGTCGTAAATCGGTTTTATCTGCTAAAAGCGCCAAATGTTTCGATCACTACTGGTCACTGCTTTGGTTACTGTTTCGGTCACTGTTTCAGTCACTGTCTCGGTCACTGTTTCGGTAACTGTTTCAGTCATAGTTAAAGCCACTGTTTCAGTCACCTTTTCGGTCATTGTTTTGATCACTTTTTCAGTCACCTCTAATCTCCCACCACGCTGCTATGGCTGTTTTGTATAGGCCAAAGCCGCTGACTTTGCAAACCGTGACCGTTTTTCTGTTCTGACAACTGCAATGAGAGGACTGGTTGTTGCGAACTCTGCTCACAACCCACATGCTGCTATCGCTTTCTTGCACAGACTTTCTGGCTTTCGAGCTTACAAAATACCTAGATCAGGTGCGAAAATAGTTAAATTGGCAACACTGGTTAGCAGACTCCAGTGTAAGCAGAGACATGATGAAATAATAAATATTAGGTGGTCTCGTCGGCAAAAAGTAGTCCGTTAACAATGCCAACAATAACAACAACAAGCGAAAAAAACGAACGCGTCGGCAGCAGAGAGTGCCAGTGCGAGAGAGTATGAGAGAGCGCATATAATTTGCTGCATATATGAAAGTTGCATACATACATATGCGCACGCACTGAGTGAGCTCACACACAAACGATGCTGACATTGCAAAATCAAAAGCGTAGCCAAAGAAATCTGTCGCAAAGACAATCGTTTTCTGGATTTACCCCCCAGCCCGCCGTCAGTAAAAGAGCTTCGCTCTAAAATCGTCATATCTCCCACAGTTTTAAGATAGATGGGTCGTTCGTTCTGGACATATTAAGTAATCAAGATAACTTATCGATCCTCCAAAGGAATGGTGAAGATTGGATGAACCGGTGTCGAGATAGACTGTTCGCTGCTGCAGCTCAGAAGCAGCGCTGCTTTCAGCTGCAACTGCAGCATCAAAATTTATGCTGAGCGTATAATTTCGTTGGTACAGAGTATGCTATAGTCGGGCTTGACCGACTTTCTTTCATGTTTTAATTGCTGAATAAAATTAGAGGTGACTTTCAAGGAACCTTTAATCGTTTTCCTGGCAGGGCAAGTTTGGCAAGCAGCTACAATTCCGCTACCTCCTTTCTAGCGGCCTGACTCCTCCGCCTTATTAAATATAAATAATTAAACATTCTAAAAACATAAATAAGTACAATTTGGTGTTGCGCAGCGAAAGAGAACTTTATTCAACATCCTAAGAAAATGTAAGAATCTGACGCCTCAATCACCATTTCGAGTGCATTGCGAAACACTTTTCCCCAGTATTGGGTGCTTTACTCACTGTTTTCAAAACTTCGAAATATTTACCACCAAAGATTAGCGGCTTCGGGACATCGTTAGAATTTGTGCAAGCTTCGCTAATGGTAAAGTCTAGATGCAGCGGTTGACTATCGTCGGAATCGAATTTTTTGTTGTGAGAAGAAGACATACAGGGTTGACCAAATTTGATGGACCCATGTTTTTTTTAAAAAAATCAAAGAAAAAAATAAAAATTTGGCGGTTGGCAATCTTAATCATTTAATTTGTTCCAATTAGATTTGTTTACATCAATTTTTGAATATGATATCTCTCAAATGGCCGCCTCTGGCGTTGATGGCGTATTGTGCCCTTTTTGCAGCATTTTCCATCGTTTTCGCCAACATTTCGGCCGGAATAGCGGCTATTTCTTCACGAATGTTGTCCTTGAGCTCTTCTACGGTCCTTGGCTTGTTAACGTAAACCTTTGACTTCAAATATCCCCACAAGAAGAAGTCAGGCGGCGTCAAATCGGGCGAACGCGGTGGCCAGTCCAAATCACCACTTTTCGACATCAAACGGCCCGGAAACAATTTCTTCAGAAAATCGATTGTTATGCGACTTGTGTGCGGTGGAGCGCCGTATTGTTGAAACCAGAACTGCCTCATACGCTTTCGACGAATAATTGGCATCACAAAATTGGTCATCATGTCGCGATAACGCTCCTGGTTGATGGTAACAGCATGGCCATTTTCATTTTGGAAGAAAAACGGCCCAATGACCGTTTTCGCACTAACGCCGCACCAAACTGTGACTTTTTCGTCATGAAGAGGCACTTCTTGAATCTCCTGTAGATTTTCAGTGGCGTAAATACGGCAATTTTGCTTATTTACGGTCCCATTCAATGTGAAATGGGCTTCATCGGACATGATAATTTTGTTTTCACAATTGACTTGTTTTGTTGAATGTAAATTTCAACTATTTCAGAGCGCTCGCAGTGCGTGTATTGTTCCATGGTAAAAATCTGCTTGGACTGACGCTTCAAACGCGGTATGTCATTAAGCGATCTGACGTCTCTGTCAAAAGTTATGTAGTTGCCAGATGGGTCCGTCGAATATGGACAACCCTGTATTTTTAATTGTTATTTTGGCTTTTG
>JAWNNM010002261.1:600000-1023557 GCA_035044965.1 Lordiphosa andalusiaca
AGTATGCCACACAATGTCAGTTACTCCAACAGTGGCTTCAACTCACACAGTCTCAGCAATAGCAACACATCCGTGGGCAGTCCCAGTTCGGTCAACTCGAATCCGAACTCACCGTTCGACAGCTGTGCCGGCACACCACCACCAGCCTACAGTCCGTCCGAGGATGGTAACTCCAACAATCCGAACGATGGCAATCAGCTGATCGATGCCCAGATGGGTGATGTGGCGCAAGTGAGCTACTCGGAGCCAGCCTTCTGGGCGTCCATTGCCTATTATGAGCTAAATTGTCGTGTGGGCGAGGTATTCCATTGCACCAACAATTCGGTCATCGTTGATGGCTTCACGAATCCATCCAATAATTCAGATCGCTGCTGTCTGGGTCAGCTGAGCAATGTGAATCGTAACAGTACGATTGAGAATACACGTCGTCATATAGGTAAGGATATACACACCTGTAGGGGAATCTGTAATCCATTTGGCATCTTCCAACAGGCAAAGGCGTGCATCTATACTATGTGACCGGTGAGGTTTATGCCGAATGTTTATCCGATTCCGCCATTTTTGTGCAGTCGCGCAACTGCAACTATCATCACGGCTTCCATCCGAGCACCGTGTGCAAAATACCGCCTGGATGTTCGCTCAAGATATTTAATAATCAAGAATTTGCTCAACTTCTCTCGCAATCGGTGAACAATGGCTTCGAGGCCGTTTACGAGCTGACGAAAATGTGCACAATACGCATGTCCTTTGTGAAGGGCTGGGGTGCTGAATATCATCGTCAGGATGTCACCTCAACGCCCTGTTGGATTGAGATACATTTACATGGGCCGCTGCAATGGCTGGACAAGGTGCTCACACAAATGGGCTCGCCGCATAATGCAATTAGTTCGGTATCCTAAGCTTAAGACAGAAATGGTAAACAAAAACAAAACAAAAAACAAAAACCAGTAGCTAAATGAAAAGCAAAAAGTATCTAAAAGACGTAGGAACACACAGGACAAGTGCAAAAGTTAAAAAAAGAAAACAAACAAACAAACTAAAAACAAAAGAAACGAAAAGGAAAATGTTATGAACGTAGCTGGACACACACACACACACGAAAGAACGTTGATATTTTGCAATGTCTACAGGTCGATATCAGGAGAGATTTAACTAAAGCTAGGCCCAATTGGAGCTTGTTTTGGTTACCAAATTGAAATGAAAACCTGTCAAACTCTGCTTAAGTTTGGTCTTGTCATGACTAGAATATTATAGTTGCTTCTTTTACTCGGAATGAAATGACAAATTTATAGTTTTTCGAACCAAATGTGTCATAATTGTCCATTAACTTGAGATATGTCGTTGGTATGAGTGAGGCAGTGTCCTTGAAAATCTTGGATGAGCCTGAAATCACACCTAAAGTGTTGGGACTGTGTTCATTAACCAATTAAAATGACTTTCGATTTAAGAATTAGTTCACATAACTTTCTTAAGGGTTTTGCTGCTCCCTTTTGGCTTTTTAAAACTCAGCAAAAGTTCACTTTAAGGATTCCTTAACAATAGTTCAAGTAGGGTGATAAAATCCAGCCATACTTCTTAAGATCAGGCGTTTAATGACGGCCCCCTAAAACGAGGAAATATAAGGAGGAAGTACTAAAAGCAAAAAGCAATACTCCCCATTTGACATTGAACTTTCATTCTTTCTTCTTTCCTAGAGTTTTTTTAGATTAAATTCACACGGTGATGCATACTCTATGATCTTTTCCAAAAAGCTTTTGCTTGTAGGAAAAATGTGAAGAGGGGCAAACCACACTGCTACACCTCTTTCCCTACGCCTCCTTTCTACACCTCATTATCACCCCTCTTTCCTACACCTCTTTCGCTGCAATTCTACGTTTAAGTAATGAATTTTGTAGGGCTGGTTCAGTCCTGAGCAGTAAAAATAACTAAATTCAGACATGTTTCAGTACTTCCCTTGAACCTCACTCATAATTTCAGTACGGAAATCAGTTAAGGTCCAAATGGACTTCAAAATTAACCACTCAATTTTTAAATCTAGTCCGCAAAGCTTTGAGACTTTTTGTTGAATTGGTAGCTCTGATATAAATGACCTGATCGAACCCCAAACTCGTTTCTGTTGTAATTCCTAAGGGAAAAGTATAGTTTTCAAAGATCTCATAATGTTTCATGGCATTTTGGACTTATGTAAAACATATACCCCGGCGTATGTTATGAAACACCAAAACGAAACAAAAGAATAAACTAAAAACGATTCGGTTGGGTACATTCATCGACGTACCATATAAGTTCAAAGGGTCCTTCTAAAGATATATATATATATATATATAAAGATGAATTTTCAAAGGGTTAATACCGAACCGCGTGTCAGTCAGCATGTATAACTCCCCACTTTGGCATAAATCCCTTAAATTTTGAGAGCTTATGTGATGAATTCAACTTGACGAATTAACTCGTACATTTCGTGGCAGTTGAATGTTTGTGATTTTACTCTTCATTTGGTATTGTTCGTCCCAGCCCCAAACTAACTTAAGCAAGGCATGTATTAAGTTTGTAAAGATTTTGGTAGGTGTTATTCTCGATTTAGGGATTGAAAAGCTTAAATTTTCTTATTAATATGTTTAATAATGCTCGAAGTAAGAACAGAACTAACCCCACATCTTGATCTCCTTTCAAAACTATTTTATAAATTGAATCGGTAAGGATTGCTGTCAACAGAGAAATGAATTGCTAGGATATGTGAACTTGCTTAAAACCTCCTCCTCATTACTGCCCATAATTATGTGAAAGAAAATTGTGTAAAGTGACCAAAATAAACGAGGATATTTAGCCGTATATTCACTTATCAAGCTCTCGAATGAGATGTGTGAAAAATACCTCAGCCAAGGGCCTATTTCTCATCTTGTACATAGAACTATCTGTCTCAGAAA
This sequence comes from Lordiphosa andalusiaca, assembly GCA_035044965.1. Lineage (NCBI taxonomy): Eukaryota > Metazoa > Arthropoda > Insecta > Diptera > Drosophilidae > Lordiphosa > Lordiphosa andalusiaca. The sequence continues at coordinate 602,928 of JAWNNM010002261.1, forward strand.
CTCACAAAAAACAGTGTACCTAAGAGCTGGCTTCTCATCTCCTAGATATTTTAATTATGTGTCACATAAACTCAGATTATGCTCTATTATTTGTAGGCTTAAGTGACAGATAGCTCTATGTAGAAGATAAGAAATCGGTCCTAAGTGTAAGTTAGTTTCTCTGACGCATAGCAGCTATGTAGAAGAAAAGAAAGCGTCCCTTAATGTGAGTTGGCTTTCAAAAATCTCGTTTGCGAACTCAAAAGGCCTGCAGCTTCTCATATATTTTAGTAATTGACTATAACATTTGTGGGGGAAACCCCATACGAGATACCAGACAACTAAAAATACAGCTAACAGGTAACATACAAATTTATGTTTTTTATATTCAAATAATGAAATCTTTAGCTACAACAATATTTTAAAGTTCCCATCTCTGGTTTTTAAATCAAAACCTTGGGCTAAAAACATAAGCAGAATTTGTTAGGTTTGCAAACTAAATGATATCGACCTAACAGATTAGTTTCAAAATATCAATTTATCCTACTATGAAGAAAAAAAATTATATTGTATGCCTTATATATATATATACTATATGTATTTGTGTATCTTTACATAAAACTGCTACTCAAACCCGCCCTTTTGCCCATATACAATACATACAAACAAATATACTACTATTACTATTTACTATACAAAAAAATATATATATATATATATTTCATAGTTTTATCATATATATGATTTTCTAAGCGAATGTCATTCCTTACATAAAACCACAAAACTATATAAAAGTGAAAAAAATTATATTCTATGATCTGTACACAATAATGAATATTGGATTCTTGTTGTCTCTTTAAAGTGCTACTTATGTGTCATTGCAAAATTGCTTTAAATATATTAATAATACACACAAAACGATTGTGTATGTAGTGGGGCAAGTTTGAAACAACTTTATGCAATATTGAATTTCACCCAACACTCCCCCCGCCCCTCCCCTCTTTTTATGTTTAACTAATTTTAAGTTGTACTGGAAAAGGAGTGAAAAACAATTGAAAAGAATTGATTATTTTTAATTTCGCAAACAATGATCTTTGTTATAATTAAGTCTTACCATTTACAAGCAATTTGAAAACAATTTGATTTTAATATTAAATTTAATATTAAACAGGGCTGCAAAACCGGTTCGGAGTCGAACCCAAAATGTATCGCGTTTCGAGAACCCCTTAACGTATTTGAGGACGTTTTTTTTTTTTTTGCAGCACTGGTCCTAAACATAATACAACAACCACACATCCTTAGCATATAGTTTATTTCCGTTTATTTTTCAAAAAGTTTTTGTAATGATTTTCAAAAAAACATTATTATGATTATTATTTTTGTGTGCCGAAAAACTACAATAGTTATAAATGCTTAATATTTTGAAATAAAAACGTTTTGACTTATGAGTTGGGAGTTTTTTACATATAAACAAACTAAATTGTAAATTAGCTGTATATTAGAGGCTTTTTGCTAAAGACAACGCCTTATCTATATATAACATTAACAAAATGTGTAATAATTGTGCCTATTAACATTTTACTTGCGCCTTAAAACACAGCGAAACAAAAAAACCATACAGGCTAGATCCGCGCCTTACCCAGAAAAATGTAAAGTTCTTGTTAACAAGTGCTCAAATGTCCAAAATGGCCTTACTACTAACCATCCTCATCTACAAGTTCTCAGCTCTTATCAATTGGATCTTTGCTTACCCATATGGAACTAACTCTCATTAGCTAAATATCATTTTTAAAGATGACGCTATTATCAGCTATGCTTCCATTTTACTTTCTCGAAAATTTTGGTATTTGTATTTCGTCTAAAAACCGCTTTCAAATCGTTAAAGTAAAGGTGGTAGCAAGGCTGTATCTATTTATTAATTACTCCCCGGGCATTTAATGATCACAAATCCCTTTAAATTTGGTTTGGACTCCATTATACAATGTCGGATCCAAACTTCACTAATTTTCTATGCAAAATAATGAAAAAAACGAACTTGGTGAGTTTTTTCATAGCTTTAGTTTGCTATTCAACACTTATTTGAGAACAGCCCATCCAGAGATCATCAGAAACATGTGTTTGATACCTAAATTTCAGCATCCATAAAATAACCTCAATAATATGCAAACTAATTAAAGTCCAAATGCCTTAAAGTTTACACATTTTGTGCAGCTTGCTTGCTTTTGTGCAAAAACACACAGTTTAATGTTTATAATATAAATTTTAAATGTAATTATTATATAAAAACCAAATTGAAAATTTAAAAATAAATCAATTTTAAAGCCAGCGCCAGATTGAGTTTTTTAAAAACCAGAACTAGCTGGCAACACTTACACTGGGGGAAAGTCAGTGTTGCCAGCTTGACAGAAGCAAACAACAAAAATAAAAGCGCAATGACAAATGCTAATATTTTGAGCATTTTCCAAAGGCGCTAAAAACATTTTAACCTGATTGGTTATTGGCATTGAGTTGGATTTTGAATGCAGCTATATTTACACGTTATATAATAGCATCTCATCCTGGAGTTGGAATTGCCATAGACTCATGCGAGTTCAGTGAACAGCAGTGCTTGATTTGCAGATCGAAGATGTTTGATTAAAATTCAAAAAACACGTCTCGCTATTAATATATCTGAAGTTTGCTCGTGACTGTGTGTTTAAAATTATTCACTATGTGGCATCACTGTCCCACTTCCACTCAACTCTCATCTCTAGTTCTCATACATTTTTCTTACATCGCTAAACGGTCACACTGGTCCTCGCTGTCAATCGAAAAACAACAAACATGAACTCCTCGCCAATGAACGATCCGATTGAATTATTAACAAATAAAGGCATTCGGGAGCCCACATTTCTCTCACCCATATGGAATCCTCTGGCCTGCACGGTAGCTGGATTCGGCTTGGCACTGTTCGTCAATTGGGGATTCCATAAGCCTGTGTTCTCTGGTAAGTGGACCCCGACAGTGACGTAACAATAACAAAATAATATAAAAAAATATTATAAAATGTATTCAACAGGCATACAAAAGCATATTGCTTATGCCGCCATAGGCGGTGGCTTGGGTTACTATTTCGATCAGAAGCGTAATGAGTATGTGGCCAAGCGCGATGCGGTGTTCCGGCACTACATAGAACTGCATCCCGAGGACTTTCCCGTAAAGGGTAAGCCAAATGTTAATGCTAGGATTAAATAGAGATTTCTAACCTTTCTTTTGCTTTTCGCAGCACGCACGAAGTACGGATCAGTTTTGGAGAGTTGGGTGCCAGTTCGTTAAGGAGCAGAAGGAGCAACGCTGAAGCGGGGGCATTCTGTATAGGGCTAGGCTCCTGCGAATTGTTATAGTTAATCAAGAAGTGCTTAAATTGTAATACAGAAAATCGAAAATGGATAAGAATTGTATGTAAATGGTGGATCACAGGCCTGCTAGGAGTCTGACTTGACAACATAGAGGATGATGAAGCTGTAGCTGAAAGCTGTTCGCAGGTTAATCTCCTACGGCATGTAAACAGAATCTGATGCTTTATTCGGTAGGGTACAAGATAACACGGCTGTATAAGGAATAGTGTCTTTTTAATGAGCTCCAATCGCCTGATATTTCCATTTGCATGTTCAATTAAACTTTATATGTCATCCACTTGCTTGCGCTTAAACTCCATAGAGATGCTGTTCAAGGCATCTTTTACCTGCTCCCTTTCCGTATCGTCAATAATCGGATCTTCCCCGGATCTTTGAACACATAGCGCGAGATCCCAGGTTTGGACGACCAAAACACGAATACCCGTTATCTTAGTTAAGGCGCTGTGCAGTCGCTTCAACGCGATAACGAGATACCGAATATTACGGTTCTGATATGTCGAAGACAGGTATCCGTCATCCAACAGGAGCATATAGGACGCTCCATTCTCCAAGTTAAGAAGTGGAGAGGGGTTGAAATACTGATAACCTTGCACAAACACCTCTTTCTCGCGCAGCATGTTCAATACTGACTCCCTAGTCATCCCTTTGGCTTCACCGATTAAAGAGATCAGGGAGCCAGGTAGCTTTCTTTAACGAAAACTCCGTTAAAAGAAACCCCGCCACAGACTTCAGCCATTCTTATAAAATTTTATAAGAATACAACACAAAACTACCGCAATACGAAATAATCAAAGTGATTATATGCAAAATCGATCAAAAAAGAATAATTTACGACTGTTAGAAGCTACTTTACGGCCGATAGTGCTGATCATTCAAAATAGTGTGACCGCCTATGATAAGCAGAATATGCTCGGGAAAACAAGTGTGTAAATAAGGCGGGTTAGTTTAAAGCGGTGTGTGAACTGTGATCTGCAGTTTGATTCCAAGGATAGTTGCATCAATTATATGATTTAAGTCGCTTGCTTGGCTACTGTTTTCTGTTAAATTATTAATTTTGAGTTCGGATACTTGCACTGCAGGTGGCGGGTACAGCTCTACGCTACGTTTGCGATAAATCACAGTGAAGAATGTGCAGGTGTGGGCCAATCGCAATCACAGTCGAACTCATTCTCTCTCGCTCTAACGTCGGCGTCAGCGCAAGTAATAAAACTTTTTTACCGTTGATAGCTGTTGCTGCTTCGCTTTTTTAGTGATGCGATCTCTAAATCGTGAAGGCGACTTTGTGAGGCAACCAAACAAAATTAAATTGTTAGAACTTGTGTAAGATGGAAAAGAAAAAAGAAAGGTGCAGCATTTGTCAATACACTTCTTGGAAGAAATCAGACGTATTAAAACACGAGAGGACGCATACCGGCGAAAAGCCATTTGAGTGCGTTGTGTGCTTTAGGACTTACGGCGCGTGACTTACTTTTGCGCGCAATGACAACCTATTAAGGCCCGATTTCTCAAAGGTTCCGGTTAGCCAACCACCGGTCAGATTTGTTCGTCCAGATGACGAGCGGTTAAGTCATTTGCTTTTCTCAACAACAGTTTCACCTGATATCGACAAATACCCATCGCTGCTTCAGTGTGACCATACTGTTTGACTAAACGAACGAGTAAAGAGCTGACTAGGTTTGGTTTGTTTGTTTTTCATTGCAATTAGTTGTTGCTGGTCAGACCTGCTGGTTTTGCGTAAAAGTTGATTAAATAAGACCAAGAGGAACATTGTTGCCGTTGCTCTGGCAGATCCTCCGGCTGCTGATGCTATGGCAGACTTTCCGGCTGCTGAGGTGGATGCTGTGGCAGCTCCTCCTGCTGCTGAGGTGATTGATGAGGCAGACTTTCCGGCTGCTGATGCTATTGCAGACTTTCCGGCTGCTGATGCTGATGCTGAGGCAGATCTGATGGAGGTGGATGATGATCTCTCATCTGAAACGGATCAGGAACCATATCAGGATTCTGGTAAGCCAAATTCCCCAAAAAAAAAAACACTTATTGTATTGTAATATATTATATAATTTACCATTAAAATGTAGGAAGTGATTGGCAACCAGAATCCAATGACGATTTACTTGGGTTGGAGGACACTTCCACCTTCGTTCCCACCACCTCCTCCACAATGCATCGAGTCTACGGTATACATCGGTCACGTCCTGCTGCTGATGCCACGGTTGTAGCTGTGCCCGTTGCTGAGGTGGATGATGTGGCATCCACGTCCGCATCAAAAACGAGAATAGCCAACGAAACCAATGTAAGATAATTTAATAATAAATAATTTTAAATAATAATTAAATTAATATTCATTCCAGTGCCAATCACAATATCTGCGCCGCCGATCCGATTTGTATAGGAATTTGCATAAATCCTATGAAAATCACGCAAAAACATGCAAAAACCAATTGGACTGCTCAGATGTGGATGTCAAATTTATATGTTTCGACTGCAATTTGACATTTAAATCAAAAAAAACCTTCCACGTGCATTTCACCACAATAGCCAATTATGAAAATGCAGAGTGGAATAATTTGAAGGCCGGAAGTAAGTGGGGCTGCTCGGTCTGCAGGAAAGACTTTGCCTCAAAGGAAATTAAGAACGACCACTATGCCACCTACAAACACATAATGAGAGTGAGAAATGAGAAAAACCAAACATCAAAGAAGAAAAGACAGGAGGAGAAGAACACGGAGAAGAACACGGAGAAGAACACGGAGAAGAAGGCGGACAAGGGGGAGGAGGAGTTCAAAAAATACTTGTCGGAAGAGATGAGTGATTTGAAAAAATGGGAAAACATTTTCCGTTACATTAAAGCTAACGCGCCGATGTTTGACAAGCTTTGCCAGGGCCAGCCGCCACATGATATACATATTAAATTAATAACTGACCAAGAGGGACAAAACATAAGTGCGGAAGATGTTCGCAAGATGTGCACTCGCATTAGTTTAATTAAGCATTAATTTAAATAATTTAAGTTTAGTTTTATCTAATTAAGTATGTATTATAAAAGTATAGAATAGAATAGAATAGAAGTATACAGTGGCGCGTTGAAACAACTCTAGTGTTAGGGCCGAGAAGAAAGCAGGGAATGAATTGTTGGCTGCCAATTGTTGATCTATGGGTTTGCGAGTATGGCAAGTATCCTTTTTGAGAAGACTCTTTCTCCCTTTTCAAAGAATATTTTCAAATTGGGATGCTGATAGTCTGCAGTCCCACCAAGCTCCTTTCTCATCCAAATTGTGTACGGTTAAATGCCGCCAGGCAATGCAAACAGCTGAATGCAGCCGAGTTCCACGTTTAGTTGTCCATCGGAGCTCTACTTAATTTTGGATTCCCAAATACTCTACAATTTTGCTAAATGGAATAAAAAAGAGTGGTTAGTGCAAATGGAAGGAGGGAACCTTCTGCTGTATCACTTACATCAGACAATCGTCGTTGAATTCTGACTATGTTTTTTTAAATTCTGGCGCTGACAGACTTTGCTGCTATCGATAGGCACTAAAAATGAACAAGTTCGATTGGAGAGATTCTGTGAACTGGTTCATGGTTGACTGAAACGGTGACTGAAGTCAAGAAGTAACGGTTTCGGTGGCGGTCGTTTAAGTCAAATCACTGGTAAAACGAACTTAGAATCATTCAACAAGTTCGGAGGACTCTTCATCATCAGAGATTTATGATATATCAAATGTAAGGTTGCCTTATGTGCACCATCAATCTGCCGCATTTAACTATTACTGCCGGGCAATAGAGGGCGCCAGCATGACGCGCGCTATCTTAATTTGAATTTGCAATGCAATTTGTTCGCCTATTTGCTTTAGGTGGGTCATTCCGTAGCATAGGGCCACCCCAGTCATTTAATTGAAAGTACAGAATGATGTTCCCCAACTAACCAAAATCAAATTTGTCTTCTTATCTTCAAATATACAGCTGATGAGTCCATCTCACTCTCTCACACTCCGACTCTTGTCTTGTTAGTAATTATACTAATGGATTTGTTTGCCACGCCACTACCGAGGTAGCCTCCAACTACGTGGGAAATGGGAGCATTTCTTGAACGAGACTTGTCGGCTGTGGGTGGCGGCTTCGGGATGGCAATGAAAAAACGTTATGTTAAGCGTTTGGTACGCAAAGTCATCTTTTTTGTGCTCATCATAGCCTTCATCTCACTGGTGACCACCTTGATAGTGGAGAAGCGTTTACGCAAGGATGACAACGAAGACGACAAGCCACTTGATCCCAATGGAGATCCCATAACGCCCGTTTTTAAGGCGGAGCATATACCACCCACTCGTAGGGCACCTCGTCCCCCCTACCAGGATCGTAGTTTGGCCAGGGAGCAGAATGTGACGGCCGAGCCGAATTTCGGATTTCGTTTACCCGAGCCCGAGGGTGAGCGCAAAGACTGGCATGACTATGCAGCCATGGAGGCGGATAAGCAGCGTGTGGGACTGGGTGAGCATGGTTTGCCAGCGGAGATTGAGAATCAGGATGAGAAAGAGCTGGAGCAGCAGTTGTATCGAAAGAATGGATTCAATGGCCTGCTATCGGATAGAATTTCGGTGAACCGCTCGCTGCCGGATGTTAGAAAAGAGGCGTAAGTCAGCTGGTTCGGGAGATGCAGGTCACAACCTCTTTAACCTTTTCCTTTGAGCAGCTGCAAGTCCCGCAAGTATTTGGCCAAACTGCCCAGGATCAGTGTGGTCTTCATTTTCTACAATGAGCATTTCAGTGCCCTGCTCCGTAGCATCTATAGCATTATCAATCGCACGCCCCCGGAGCTACTGCAGCAAATTATACTCGTGGACGATGGCAGTGATTGGGAGTCCTTGAAACAGCAATTGGATGACTATGTGTCCCTGAACTTTCCACACCTGGTGGATGTGGTGAGAAACGTGGAAAGACGTGGTCTGATAGGAGCACGCTTAGCCGGAGCCAAGGTGGCCACTGGAGAGGTTTTGGTTTTCTTTGATTCGCACATCGAAGTCAACTATAATTGGGTAGGATTTGTTTTAAGCCCGATGAAGGCTGCCTTTAACTTACCGTTTCTTATACCGCCTAGCTACCGCCTTTGCTCGAACCCATAGCCATTAATCCCAAGATCTCCACCTGCCCCATAGTGGACATAATTGATCACAGTAACTTTGCTTATGGCGGCGGGTATCAGGAGGGTTCTCGTGGTGGCTTCGATTGGAGATTCTATTACAAGCAGCTGCCCGTACTGCCGGAGGATAGTGTGGACAAGAGTTTACCCTATCGCAGTCCCGTCATGATGGGCGGCCTATTTGCCATAAATACGGATTTCTTTTGGGATCTGGGCGGCTATGATGATGAGCTGGATATCTGGGGTGGCGAACAGTATGAGCTGAGCTTTAAGATCTGGATGTGTGGTGGCATGCTGCTGGACGTACCATGTTCGCGTGTGGCACACATATTTCGCGGTCCCATGGATCCGCGACCCAATCCGAGGAAATATAACTTTGTGGCTAGGGTAAGACGATGTTAGCTTAACATTCTCGTTTTTTTAATTTATCCTTATTGTTTTACCCTTTCCTAGAACCACAAGCGCGTGGCCGAGGTCTGGATGGATGAGTACAAGGAGTATGTTTATGTGCGTGATCCGACTACCTATGAGAATATCGATGCCGGTGATCTGTCCCGTCAGCTTGCCATACGTGAGCGCTTGAAATGCAAATCCTTTGATTGGTACATGAAAGAGGTGGCCCCCGACTTTCTGATCAAATTTCCACCCGTTGAACTGCCCAGCTATGCTTCCGGTGCGGTACAGAATGTGGCCTTCCCCCAATATTGCCTGGACACCATGAACCGGGGCTCCAATAATGCCGTGGGCATGTATTCGTGTGCCGAGAATCGTACCCATCCGCAGGCGAATCAACACTTTCTACTCACTCACGATCGTGAGTTGCGCCTGGGCAGTGAGGGTGACTGCCTGGATGTTCAGGATCAAAATGCAAATGCCACCGTTTGGATGTGGAATTGCCATAATCAGGGTGGCAATCAGTTTTGGTATTACAATCGTGAGAAAGAGTGGATTGTGCACGGGCTGCGTGGACATCGCTGTTTGGAGGCAATTGTGACCGATGGCAATGCGGCGGTGTACACGAATGACTGCCGGGAGAACAATGCACAGCAACGGTGGAAGTTCGGCACGGTGAATAACGAAATGCTGGACAAATTCTACGAGGGACTGTAGCATCCAAATAATTTCCATTAAGTTCGTAGAACTCTCGCCAGCTGAAAAGTTCAGTGTTCTGGGCGAAGGTTTCAAGTTCGATAAATAAATTTCCATTTCCTTAACATTTCTCATTGAAATGCACACAACATCTCTGATACTCCCAGAAAGTGAAAGAGGCTGCTAGCCAATTTGGTGTTTCCAAATGAAATAAAACCTTATCAGCAGGCTGTTGAACCCCGGACTGACGTAAAAAAAAACATCCAAGACATCTGCAGCTGATGTAATTAATGACGCATATTGCGCTATTCTCAGACACATCGTCAGGCTGTCTCGATCGGTTGGTTCGATGCATCTCTTACCAACATGAGGCACTACGCGGCCTGAGGTCTAAGCTGTTTTTCTTGTTCATTTATAGATAGATTTATTTCTTGTTTTTGTTATTTTGCGCACAGTTTTTGATTTGTTTTGTTTTTCATATTTGAAATAAACAAAGTCAAATGATTTGGCCGTCCACGTATGTGGGTCAACGACGCGTCGCTACGAAGAAGCAACACACGGACATTGTTGTTGTTGTTGTTGTCGTTGTTTTCTATACTCTAAGTTGTGCGGAATGAAATGCCAACTGATTGCCAGCTTCATAATGGGCATTATCCATCATTTGACAATGGATTTTAGTGACAACTATAATACCCAGTCGGAATTCAATCATATTTAAATTGACAAATTGTTATCGAGAAAATGTTTTTCAACGAAATAGCATTTAGTGACATTCAGCAGAGAATCATTGGCAATCGCAAATCGAACATCAGTAATCGATAATCGGATTTATCTGCTGAATGCGCCCAGACATCCTAGACCTAAAAAACCGTCAGATCCACAAAATGTTTAAGTTAGAGCCGCGTGGAGCCTCAGTATACATCAAGCTAGGCCCAATATCTATCTATTCTGAAAAGTACAATCAGATCGGACAAAAAACACCGGAGTTGTAAGCGAAACAGTTGAGCTGATAAGAGCAGTTGTTGGTCAGGACTAGAAATAAGTGTTGCCTACATAAAGGATGACAATTTGGTTATAATATTTTGTTAGGATATTTTTTATTCTTAATTTATTTTGTTTTGTTTTAAATAAAGCCCAAATCAATCATTATTTCTATTGTTTTGTCATTTATTCTGAAGGATATGGATCGCCTAGCAAGTTGGTAGGTAAACCGTAAGCGAGGTTTGGAAGTCCTTGCATTGAATACGGCACATTGCTGCTAAGCAAACAGTGCGTACGGGTTGAGAAGCTTCATTCAACTTGTCAAACTATTTGAGAAAATTTTTATTATTGGCCAGTGCTTTTCAAACCGCGAACTCCAAAAACCCACAGTTTGACAGCCATTACACAACTCGCCAAAACACAGTTTTAGAGCCACAAGTTTGAGAAGCACTGAACAATTTGGCAGTGCTTCCAAAACCAAAGGCTCTCAAACTGTACTTTTTGGCGAGTTGTGTAATGGCTGTCAAACTGTGGGCATTTGGAGTTCGCGGTTTGAAAAGCACTGTCCAAATTAAAAAAATTAAATAATTTAAAATAGTTTGAGAAGTAGAGTGAATCATACAAATAGTGATCCTTCCAGCCTTTTTAAGGGTAATGAACCGTGCCCCAGGCATCCTGCTGAAAATTAAAGATGTCTCCCACTCCAAAAGCAAATAAACTCCAATCTCTTGTCCAAATATTGTAAATTCGTTTCTTTATTCAACGATTAAGTAACAAGAGGTATATAAAAATTGTGTACATAAAGGATTTGTATAATTTTCTATTGTTGCAATCGCATCATCATCTTCATCATTATCCAACAGCAGCAACGGATAGCACAATCAGAGTATTCGTATCACGAGCCAGCGCAGTTATGTGCCATACAAAACTCGGATGCTGGGGCCCCCGCAGGTGTTCTGTAGCGCCTTGGCCAACTCCTCATGCAAAGTTCTGTGTGTGCCTCCAAACCAATGTCAGGCACGTTAATTTGTTCGCAGGACCTGCAAATGGAAAGCAATATAAGTAAATTGTTTTCAACTGTCTCATTAAGAGGGATTTGCTGTCCCAGTGCCCAGTGATAAGTTATTGGCTTTAATAACATTTTAGCTGCCGGGCAGGAAAATGATTAGTTCCATAAAAGGACGTCTTCGCAATAAGGAAAGCAGCTGAGTTGGCAGAAATTTACAGCCAAGCGCCAATCAAGGCAATGCAAGTAAACTCCATCAACACCAGAAATGTCCTACAAAAATCTACCAAAAAGGTGCAAATCTATTGGACTTCCAGCCAAACGAGCTGGCAATTATTGCAAAAGCCGGAGTTTTGAAAGCACTGAACATACCTAACTCCTTATACATAGACGCTACACAGCAAAATGGAGGAGATTGCATAGAAAGAAGCAGAATTAAGGTGGGAAAACACAATCGGATGCAGTTTTTAGTTAGGACTAGAACCGACCAAATAATGCTGCTTGCTTTCAGGATGACCCTTAAATAGCCGTTACAAAAACCGGCTACATTCATAAATTCAAAATGAAATGAACAGGGTATTATGTAGTCGGGGCACTTGACTGCAGCGCTCTCACTTGTTTTTATACTCTGTACCGTAGGTATTACATGGAGTTTTATAAGTTTGTGCAAAAGTATGTAACAGCCAGAAGGAAGCATCTCCGACCCCATAAAGTATATATATATTCTTGATCAGCATCAACAGCCGAGTCATGTCCGTCTGTCTGTGCGTATGAACGCACAGATCTCAGAGAGATAGAGGTTGGACATGTATGGGACATATGCTTCTTATGTCTGCAGGCAGATCAAGTTAATTTTCAATTTTGGCCACGCCCCCGCAATTTAGAAAAAACGTCATATGTCCTACAGTTTTAAAGATAGGTGGGTTGCTCCTTCTGGACATATTAAGTAATCAAGATAACTTATCGATCACCCAAAGGAATGTTGAAGATTGGATGAACGATTGTCGAGTTATGATCAAAAGACTGTTCGAAGCAGCAGCGCTGCTTTCAGCTGCATCAAAATTTATGCTGAGCGTATAATTTCGTTAATACAGAGTATGTTATAGTCGGGCTTGACCGACTTTCTGTCTTGTTTTTCTTTCGTATTTTTCATTTAAATTCAAAAGTGAATTTGCGTTTCATTCACAACTATTTTGAAATTTTTGATTCGAAATAAAATGAGAACGAAAATGAGAATTGTGTTGTTGTGGCACGTAACCGGATTGTGCAATTTCATCAGCCACCCGAAAATTAACAAAACAACACACACACACACACATCATGTTTGTTGAGAAGCTGCGGCTACCTTCCAACCCCGGCCCCCCCCCCCCGCCACACTTCTCCTCCTCTGGCTGGTTTAGAAATTTTCTCAAGACGCATTTTCCTTTTTGGCTGCAACGCAATAGCAAAGGCCGCATCCTCTCCCATTCTCATCCCAACTCATAATTTCCAATGCGCAGGTAATTGAACAAAAAAAAAAACCAAACATGGAAAGTGAAACCAAATCCGTACCGGTTGGAGGGTTGCTTGAGTTGATAACACACAGAGAGAGAAAGGGAGAGAGAGGGAGAGAGAGAGAGACGGCAGCCGCACTTAGGGCAGCAGGTTTATGTTGCCATGTTTTTTGGGCTACGTGCTAGATGACACATCAGAAGTGTTCCGTATTATTTGTTCACCGTTGTCTCAAAGCAATCACCTGCTCCACCCACCCTTTTACAGCCAACACTGATCGATTTGGGTCAGCTAAGTTCATTCTCTGGGCTTTTCCTGGCATTAACCACTTTTATTGTTTATCATAAATTAACGCACGTGGCGCACTGTCAGCCTCTGACCTTGTGTAGTGTTTTCATTTTTTTCAAAAATCTCATTAAATCTTTGGTGGGCGTTTGTGTTTTGTGGCCCACATATCCAACGGGTTCAGCACGTGGCGCCAGTACATGAACTCGGCGAATGCTATTGCCAAATGTGAAACTACGTCGATATTCAGATACTTTTGCTAACGTAAACAGCTACTGAAAAATAAACGCATTTACAAGCTCTTCCGAGGAATTGGGTATAAATTGTCGTCAACAAACCGAAATCGCCCCCGCAAGTTGATCGCCGCTCGTGCCTCAGCTTATTTTGTTTCGTTTTTTTTTCATTATTGATGTTCTTTTCCACGCACACATATGTGAAGACATACATATATACATATATATACGTCAACGATCTAGCCGGCAACGTGCCATTATGCTAATTATTGGCTTGCATACAAATACAGTGCAAAAAAAAGAGACCAAATGCTGATGACAAAAGTTGGCCACAGTTGAAATAGTAAAATATTATTTTGTTGTTTTTGGTTGTAGGCCGTTTCGTTGTTCCAGTGAAGTTCCAATATTATTGCAAAACGGTTCAGAGCGGAACTAAGACGAACCGGTTCGGATTTGTTGGCTTTCTTGAACCGTATCTTCTACCTTTATTACCCCTCAGAGCTCAAACCGAACGCAGTTTGTTTAAATAAACATTCGTTTCCATATATTACTTAATTACCTTAGATTTCTTGTACTTTTTTAGAAATTTCATACTTGTATAAGATGAAAGAACTTGAGTTTCCTTTCTCAGACGAGCGGTGAAGCTATTTGAGAAAGGCTCTTGAATGCTTGGAAAAAAATCAAGGCTGCAAACCTTTAAAATAATCTATGAGGTTCGGTCCGGGGGTTGGAACCCATTGTAAAATCCAAGGTTCGGTTCGAACCTTGGTTCACTTGCACATAAAAGAATAGTTTGGCTTTTGATTTATTAATACGTTGAAAATTAAACATATATGCTTTCTATCCATATGCTTTATCATAATGATCATAATTTAGTCATCTAGCTCTTAAATCAGAAAAAAACCAACTTAAGTATTGAAAATGCTCCTTCAACTGATACCTGAGTGGCTACAGCTAGTATAGTAAAAGCAATATTTTTTAAGTCTTTGTTATTATGACCTTTCCAAAATTTTAGAATATTTGTCGATGGTTGTAATCTTGGATAATTTTCAATGGAATCTATAACATTATTCACCGATTTTATTTGATATTTGTTTATTGCTTTCATAAACTTCTCGTTTTCGCAATCAGACGTTGAGTTATTTATTGTCGAATTTGGAAAACTCTTATTAAGCATACTAAATTGGTGAACCGAACCTCATTTTTCGAAAAAGTGGTCCGGTTTGGGTTCAGGTTCGAGGAGTCAAAAATGAAAGGAGCCAGGTTCATGGTCCGGTTCGCGAACCCCAAAAAAAACCGAACCCAACCGGTTCTCAGGGGTTCGGTTCAGGACCGGTTTGCGGCCTTGAAAAAAATATCTGAGCAATCATTTTATAAAATTTTTCGAAATATTCAAGTCTTTTTCGAATTCTATCTCTGATTTTATATTTCATAATTATATGTCATAATTTCGCTCGATTTTCGATAGCAAGTGGTATCCTAGTCGCGAATATTTTTGAAGCCTCTTTTCTTAAGCCCTTTTTCTCTTCAGTTTCGATTCTTTTTTAAGTCATCTTTTTCGAGCCCTTGGTCATAATTTGATTCTCTTGCCTGGAGCAACTGCTAAGCAAGTCGCGTCTATTCTTGAAGAGTCGTTTTTGAACCGTTCTTCTGGCCAGTTTCGACTCATTTTATTAATGTTAATGCTCTTATGTTCATATTCTGTTAATTAACATAAGTGATGGGTATTAAACACTTATTTCTTTGAGTAAGTGGTATATTAAAGTCGTGCAGGATTGACTTTAGCTTACGCTTTCGTTTAGTTATGTAGAAAAGTAAGGCTGGGTTCCTTAGATGTTCAATTTTAAGGTTTTGGTACCTAACATCTTAGATCTTTATATAAATTTTAACCTGTGAAAATTGCTCGGGTTTATTTGCTTCTTATTTATCCAATAATCTATCCAATAGCTTGAAAAATATGACATTTGAAAATCGTCACCAAATAATCCTGATTTTGGTCTGTTTTTTACTTTCACAAAAAAATGAACGGTGGCCAAAAAAAACAGAAAAGAGTTCATAAAAATATACAAATTATAATATTTTATTATTTTCTATGCTTTGAAACCTTTTTTTTACCATTTAGGCAAAGAAAGGCCAACAGAGAGGAAAGAGGAGGACTAAAATGTTTATCAGGATCATAATGTCATGATTTTGGTACATTTGTAACGGACTGATTTACTTTTCTCTGTGTACATTAGCGAAAAAGAATTGTATTTTATTATGATAAATTTTTCATATTGGTACTCCAAATTGATTATTATTGTGGATGAAAAATATACGAATAATTTATTGTCAATTACGGATTAAAAATACAAAGTTAAGCCCGCATCTAGACATAATAATGCTCCAACAACTATATAGAGTCTTATAAAACTGACTTAGGGAACTTTTTGAACATAATCCTTCTACAAACAGATGAGGTGTGTTTCGGTATCGGGTCAAATTAGGTCAAAAGACCCGATACCGGGGTTTGGATTGATTGGTAGCTTTGTCTATAAAGGCTTAAACCGTTTCAGAATTGATATTGATATCTCTGTTATTAATTCATTTGCTTGAAAACATAATATGTTTAATTGACAAGCTCTTCACATTGAAAACATGACATCATGCTACACCCATACTCCAATTGTACCCAAACTATGACTTTTATGCATAAATTGCTACAATCTTATTGAAGTATAGAATGAATGAAGTCAATACTGGACATCTTTAGTGATATATAGCGATTCCTACCAATTGTTACCAACTACTTTAATATTTAACCAATTTGTGGATACCTTGTCAATGTTGTTTTTTTCGCAGTGTACACTCAATGCAGATGTGGGGGCTACTCCTGGCTGACTCATCTGTCTATCAACCCAAATGATCTTCTTATCAATATTGAGTTTTTAGAAATTGAGTTTTATGTGTATTTTAAGAATTTTATACTTCAGGTAGCTTGTTTACCAACAATATGGGCCTGGTATGCATTCAAATTAAACAATAACAAATGGCAAGAAATATAAACAAAACAACAACTGGCTGTTAAGCTCAAGGCCCCTTTTCCCCCCCTTATCACCGGACAGAAGTGTCTGGTGGCGATGGGGTTGCAGCAAAACAACAACTGCAAAAACTGCCCAGTTTGTTATAAAGCTAAACTACGCAGAAATTCTAAAGAAACAAGAAAATATGAGGTGTTCTCAGTGAGAGAGAGAGAGAGAGAGAGCAATAACACGAGAGCGCGCGCGAGCTCGAGCTCTTGAGGGAGAGAGCGCGCACAGTATAAATAGAGCTGCGGCCAACGGAACAAACAGCACACGCTAAGCGGCCAGCAAACACAGCGGACTAGTCCACAACTCTTGGGGAGCTCTCTCTCTCTATCTATCACAGATATCAGAACTACGCAATTTGTGTAAACAATAAACCAAAAACCAAGTCGTACGACGATTTGATTACAAAAGTGTTACAACATTAACGGAAAGTTTCATTATAACAACAATGTCTGCATCGCCCACTGCTCGTCAGGCTGTTAGCATGGTGGTCATGGCCAAGACCAAGAAGATTGTCATCTCGGATCCCATAGAAATGCCCGAGGTTTACTCATCGACGCCTGGTGGCACTTTGTATTCTACCACGCCTGGAGGTACAACATGACACATAGGGATTCATATGAATGATGCAATACTTACTCAACGTTTCTGTCTTATTTCCAGGCACCAAACTGATCTATGAGAGGAACTTCATGAAGAATCTGCGTGGCTCACCCTTGAGCCAAACACCACCTGGCAATATACCCAGCTGTCTGTTGCGTGGTACCCCCCGCTCCGTGCCCTTCCGCAAGTGTGTACCCATACCCACCGAGTCGGTGAAGAAGTCCGCCAAGTCCATGAAAATAGAGGATCAGGAACTGTTCCAACTGGAGCTGTAAAGAAAAAGAAGCCGGCTTTATTCCAAGCAAGCAACTGCCAAAATTTCCACCCCCTCATCATCATCATCAACCTAGTTGTATTATTCTCCAACATCCATCCTACTGATCCCACACATCTCTATATAGCATAAGTCTAGTTAGTGCATTTCCCTTCCTGATCGATACGTAAGATGTTAAGCCAGATGAGTCATATTGACTGAAATTTGTTGTCTTTACTATTTTGTTTTTGTAGTACTTAAGCCTGAAATGCAATAATTATATAAATCAACTGATATTAGCAGAGAAATAAATTAATTTGCCATCTAGAAAATTGTTGTTGAATGAGCCCTGAGGCCGGCCAGCCCAAGGCTGACTAAACTCTTTATCGGCCTGGCGGGGGGATTCTTAACTTTCCAATTCACCTTGAGTCAACAGTTTTTTTTTTTTGTTTTTTTTTTGGCAAGTTGATTGAACTAGAAAGAGAGCAGCCCCCACTTGCCGGCCGGCATTCTATAGACGGTGGCCTTAAACAAACCCAAACAGTCGGCACCAAAAAAAATTAGATTCTTTAATAAAAACTGCGCAGTTTGGCAAAGCATCTGAAATCGGCATCGGCATCGGCACACACATGTGTGTGTGTGAGATGTCGCGCCCCTTTTCCACCATTAGCGCCCACCACCCGGGATTTACTTTGGTTCCACCATGCCGGGCCAGAAATTCAAATCAATCGCACGTTTTCTATTATTCAATCGAATTGGCGAGACATTTGAATATTGCGCATGAACGAATCGAGGCAAACATATGTCGGATTACAATGTATGCTCAATAATAGTCTGACTACTGAGTGCAAATTTTGTTAATAAACAAAAGTACATATATACATATGTGTATATATATATATGCAAACTGCGTTTCAAAGGGAAGGAAACAAAAAGAGAGTGTCTTGAGGATTGGGTATACGAAATGAAGTACCTGAATTCAATTATTTTTATATTCTGTACCGAAGTTACATATAGTATTATAAGTTTGTGCAAAAGTATGTAACATCCAGAAGGAAGCATCTCCGACCCCATAAAGTATATATATTCTTGATCAGCATCAACAGCCGAGTCGATATAGTCCGACTGTCCGTCCGTATGAACGCACAGATCTCAGAGATGGTAAGAGATAGAGGTTTGACATGTATGGGACATATAATTCTTATGTCTGCAGGCAGATCAAGTTTATTTTCAATTTTGGCCACGCCCCCGCAATTTAGAAAAAACGTCATATATCCCACAGTTTTGAAGATAGATGGCTTGTTCCTTCTGGACATATTTAGTTATTAGGATAACTTATCGATCCACCAAAGGAATGAAGAAGATCGGATGAACGGTTTTCGAGTTATGAGCAAAAGACAGATTTTCTTGGTACAGAGTATGTTATAGTCGGGCTTGACCGACTTTCTTTCTTGTTCTCCTTGAAAATTAAAAAGTTGTGCTGAAGTTTTTTTACCCTTGCAAGTGCTCGCTTAAATATTTTCAAAAAAAATACTCATTTTCCCATATACCGACCGATCCTTTGTATGGGAGCTATATGCTATAGTCATCCGATTTGGCCAAAAATTTGTAAAATTATGTAAAAGCATGTGAAACAAACGAATACAAAAGTGCAGAATGTTACCATTAAAAACAAAAATGTTTTTCTAACTAAGACTAATTTTCAGACCTATCTTTTGTATGGCAGCTATATCATATAGTTGTCCGATATTAATAAAACTTGGCCGAATTATGTTAAAGCATAGAAAAACTTTGAATAAAAAGTTTGGAGACGTTTCCATTGAAAAGAAAAAAGTTTTTCATACTAAAACTAGTTTTCCGACCGATTGTTCCTATGGCAGCTATGAGATATAGTCATCCGATCCGGTTGGTTCTGACATATTAGTAGTGTGCAGCAATAGGAAGACTCTGTGCAAAATTTTAGCTCGATAGCTTCAAAACTGAGACACTAGTTTGCGTAGAAACAGACAGACAGACAGGCAGACGGACGGACAAAGCTCAATCGACTCAGCTAGTCACCCAGGGGTCGGAGATGCTTCCTTCTGGATGTTACATACTTTTGCACAAACTTATAATACTCTATGTACCTTCGGTACAGAGTATAATTACACATCCGCCGTGTGTGACCAAATGAACGACAAGGCAGGCGTTTTCAGATCTGCTAAAAACATTGTCCACAGGTTATTCTTATTGGTTTTTGTTATCAAATTCACCAAGATTCAACCCTATGGCTGCATTCTGCGCCTTTAGGTCGCGCTCTTTGGCCATCCAACCCAGTGTGCAGTGTTGATTTACATAAGCCATATATCCTCTTTAAAGCAAACAAAAATTAAAGACTCTTTTAAATTCTAATTTAAGCTTATCCTAAGACCTTTCACGACGATTTTCATTCAAATTCATTCATTCAACTTAAATATTCTTAGTATTTATTAAAACATTCAAAAATAGGAATGCCCATCAAAGTAAAGTGACTCTAAAACCATTTGAAAAAAAAACTGGATCATTTTTTTGCAACTGAAACGGTTGCCTACTTTTGGGGCGCGGGTTTGGAAGGCTTGTATTTTCAAGCGTAAAACTAGGCAACATTTTTATTCTTCCTAAATAGATAAACAAATAGACAAATACATAGCTTTTCAAACTTAGGCTAAATAAATGATAGATTATATAAAGAAAGTGATGGCTTTTCTTTCTCTTCAGGAATAAACTATGAACAAACTTAAAGAGCCTAACTTGTCAGGCCACCTATAAGATTGTGTTTGGTCTCAGCATCAAACAGAACACAAAACTCAATTCTTTCCATTATCAAATAAATTCATTGCCTTTGTTTACCTTTATTCAATTAAATTTTGCTTTTGTGTTCACTTTTTGGAAAGTCTCTGACAACACACAATTTCCAGTGATAAACAAATATTCCTTAGAAGAGCAATCAAATTACAAAATGCTGACGTGGAGTTAAGACTAAAAGAAGTACCTCAACAAACAAAGGCTCCGGATTCGTAATTTTCAAATGTTTTCATTTTTCGACAAATATCATATTCAATTTGGCGAAACTCAGCTTCGACCTTGCATTGGCAAGGTCTTGACCAGAGCTTACACGGGCTGGCATTTGGCATATATGCGGGTGAAGGAAGGTTTTTGAGTCTTGTTTAAGGTGTTATTTTAAGAAATAAAAGCGTATTAATAACCTGATACTTGACCCTTTAAAAGAAATAAACAGCGGAACAAGATGGATAGTAACTGGATTCTTTGTTAAAGAAATTTGATTATAATGCTGATTTCGCTGGAAAATTTGACTCTGAAAATTCAAGAAACTGTCAGGAAATCACATATAATAAAAAAAACAAAAAATAATAATCTTACTCCAGTGGGATGAAGGACATAGGTATACTATATAAAACATCACAACCGATATTGAAAATCAATATAAAGTAAAATTATATGCCTACAAAAATGATATACTATCTCAAATAAATAAGCAACTCACACGAAAAGCAGGTAGTTTGACAACAGGAGAGATGATCCTAATAAGCTATAGCAATCGCGTCTGAATTCGGAATTCTCCCTTGGTTTAAGCGTAGTTTAGATAAAACTGTTCTTAGGGAAAGGATAATTATTCCCACAGTTTCCCACTTTTTTTTATACCCTCGCCCTGTTTGGAACGCATTGAAGGAAGCATTTCCGACCACATAAAGTATATATATTCTTGATCAGCATGAGGAGCTGAGTCGATATAGCCATGCCAGTATGTCCGTCCGTCTGTCTCTATGCTTTCTCCTCCTTCAGTTTTAAAGCTATTGAGACCAAACTTTGCCCATAGACTTTTGGTCCAAATACGCTGCACATTTGTCGGAACCGGCCGGATCGGATGACTATAACATATAGCTGCAATAGGAACGATCGGTCGAAAAACTAGTTCTAGTGAGAAAAACTTTTTTGTTTTTAGTGCAAACGTCTCCAAACTCCGTATTAAATAGTTTTTAATGCATCTCCACTATTCCGCCAGGTTTGGTCGAAATCGGATATCTATATGGTATAGCTGCCATAGAAAAGTAATATTAGAAAAATTGTCTTAGTAAGAAAAACTTGATTTTTTTCAATGTAAACCAATAAAAATTGGCATATATTTATTTTATAAGCTTTCTCAAAATTCTTCAAAGTTTTGTCAAAATCGGATGGCTATAGGTGATGGCTGCCATTGAAATGATCGGTCAAAAAACTAGTTCTAGTGAGAAAAACTTTTTTGTCTTCAATGTAAACCTCTTTAAAATTTGCATATATTTATTTTATAAGCTTTTACACAATTTTTCAAAGTTTTGTCAAAATCGGAGGACTATAGGTTATAGCTGCCATATGAATGAATGATCGAGAAACTAGTTTTAGTGAGAATAACTTTTTTGTTTTCACAGAAAACGCCTCAAAGCTTTGTATTTCTTAGTTTTCTATGCTTTTCCATGATTCCACTAAGTTTGCTTGAAATCGGACATCTATATAGTATGGCTGTCATAGAAAAGTAGAGTCAGAAAAGTAGTTTTAGCAAGAAAAACTTGTTTGTTTTCAGTGACAACATCATTCAAATTAGTTGGAAAAATGTGCTTTTTTGCCTAAAGTTCGAAGTCGTAAAACTCGTCCGAACCGTTTTACCTTGTGGCTTTCGGTTCAATTCAGCATTTCGAAAGGCCGCCAGTTCGGTTCAGAACTGGCATGCATCACTGGTTTATGTCAAATGTAAAGAACTTTTATACTAATTTAAACATTTTAAAGATAATCATAACCGAGAAAATTGTATTCCAATGTTACTTTCCATTCTATTCCCTGCCTAAATGTGGAACGTAAGATCAACAGGTGTCTCAAAAGCCCTTCTCGTTTGCATTTAAACTGAAAACTAGACCAGCAGTACAGAGGAATTATGTGACTCATTGGCAAAACCAAAAAAATATAAAACAAAACACAGAACATAACAATTTGCTGACCAAGGGCAATGATATCAGCTCATCCGCTGCAATAGGACTCTAGCCAAAGAACTTCGGAGAACATAAAAGTTGGCCGCGCGACCAGTTTGGGGCAGTGCAATCCTCTTCCCTCCAGCACGATCGGCTCTCGTGTGCATTAGCCATTCACACGCCAAGCAGCGAACGCGTGATTTGTTTTTGCTGTTAGCTCT
Source organism: Lordiphosa andalusiaca (assembly GCA_035044965.1). NCBI lineage: Eukaryota > Metazoa > Arthropoda > Insecta > Diptera > Drosophilidae > Lordiphosa > Lordiphosa andalusiaca. The sequence continues at coordinate 625,651 of JAWNNM010002261.1, forward strand.
CGCGTTTCGCCCAAATCAGCAGAATCGAACAAATCGAATGGTTCATTGAAAGCAGAAACCCCCCCCATGACAAAGATTTCCCCTACCCAATAAATGCAGTTGTAAAAAACAAAAAATAGTTGGTTTGTTTATATGTGAATTTTCTGGTTGTTTTATGTTTTATTATTGTTTCTTCTCAAGTGTGTATGCGTGTGTGTGTTGTGTGTGTGTGCACATACTTCCCTTCTTTCTTTCTTTCGCTTTTTTTTTTTAGACACAAATACAAATATACACATAAAGACACAACTTCTTCTTTTTTTTTGTTGTTGTTGTTTTAAAACTACTACAAAATGTTTTGTTTTTTGTTTTCTTTTGTTTGTTAGCGCTTAAGGTCTACAACATATAGCAAATATATACATACACATATTGTATGCATGTAGAATATATATTCATATAAAAAAATACAACAAATTTGCAATTCGTTTTCATTGTTTTGTTTTTGTTTGTTGTTGTTGTTGTTTTTGTTTTCTTTGGCCTGCGCCAGAAATGCAGTCCAAAAAAAAATTCACAATTTTTTCATCTAACATTTAGGTATGGCAAAAAGTCATCATCAAACATCGATAATCGATCATCGATTAGTCGTCTTCTTTAAAATACATCGTTCTTCTTCATTTTCTTCTTTTTTGTTTGTTTTGTTGTTGTTGTTGTTTATTTTTTGTTGTTTTTGTTTTTTAAGAAACGCACTTTACAAACTAATGTTTAAAACTTATAAATACTACAACGTACGAGATCCGCCGAAATCTCAAACACAAATTACAAATTAAATAATTTAAATTAAGAGTTACTTGGTATATATAAAAGATGTAGAACATTTTTCTCACAAAAAAAAAAAATATATATATATATAGACGTGATTTCTGTATCCGTAAAATGCAACAGGAAGCGCAAGAGAACCAAGAGAACACACAGGGAGGAGGGAAAAGGAAAGTGTTGGAAACTTAACATATATCCGGCTATTTGATGTAGTTTCTAAACACTCGAAACTCTTTCCACCAATTGCACAGTTTTTTTTATTGCCATTACTTGAATTATTTCGAACCGCGGGGTTCTTTCTTTTAAACATGAAAAAAAGAAACACTAGAGTTGGGTCACATATGTAGACTGATAACAACAAAAGTCAGCTTCTTTCAAAGAAAGTCCCTTAAAAGATTTTTGAACAAGGAAATTACAGAATTTTTAGTTTGTTTTTTTTTTTATTAATATTGTTTACCGATGTTCTGGTGTATGAAACATAATCAAACTGGAGATCATTTTGGCAATATTATGTTATTCGCTGCGAATATAAGGCGAAGCAAACTAGCTCTGACCTGGCCTCAGAGCGCTATTTGCTCTCTGGGGCCAAGCCTCGAAGTTTATTGCATGAGCATTGCTGCTCTAGAGCTTCAATTTAAAAAAAAAAGTGGGCAACTTGAGAATTTTGTACACTTTTAGTAAGGGCCGATTTCTCATCTTCCACATGGCTGCTATGTGATAGATAAAACAGGATTTGGCTCTGTTATTTGTAGGTTTATGTTTCAGATAGCTCTGTGTAGTAGATTAGAAAACGGGCCTAAGGGTTTAAGCCGAAATCCTTGACATTCCTTGTCCATTGTACAAACCATCTTCAAATAGACAACATCAACAAAAGTGAGCTTCATTTAAAGATGGTCACAAAAGTGAACGAAAGGCTTTGTCATACTTAAGAAAAGTGTGATTTCGGCTTAAAAAAGTTATTTTAGCATTAAGTTTTGTATAGTTTTTACATGTTTAAGTTTCGAGAAATTCCGGTAAACTAAATTGTTGTTTACAAAGTTTCATTCAAACATTCCAAATTTGAGATCATTTGACATATGAAAGTCGAGTGCTCAATGCTAATTGCCTTAAGATCATAAATTATATTATTACAGCGATTTGTTTATACCTTGCTCAGGGATTAAGTAAGCTGATATATTTGTTTATTGTTATCAAAAGGATGCAGCAAAAAAACGTATAGCTTATGAACAAAAGCGTAAATCTCATTGACTAAAGTATCATAGGATGTAAAAGCGATGGAAGTTTGGCTTGCCATTTTACGAAAAGATAATACAATCTCTACCAACCAATTAATGCTTTTGTTCACAAGCTATACGTTATTTTCTGCATCCTTTTGATAAGAATAAACAAAAATCAGCATCTTATTATAATTATATTATTATTATTCTAACATATTGAAATTTTTGATTTGGCAAATTATTTAAAGCGTCAATACATTATAGAAAAATTCTACAAATTTGTATGACTCATAATAATGATGTTGGATGTGCTTAGTAGGAATTGCCTATAAGCCTGTGCTTATTTGGTTTGCAAACATAATTTCCCACTTTATGCAAATACAAGGCATACTAGTAAGTAGTACGTATTTTCGTACGCTTAAAAATCTTGCCACAATTTTGGATGAAGTCCAAGAGGGAGCGTTGAGTTTTCATTTGAAATACTTAGATGGCAGAATAAGGTCAATTTTCCCTTGAACTAAGTTTCAAGCCAAAATCTCAGGCTTAATAAGTACAAAAAAAACCAAATCGTTTACTTTTACAAAAGTTTGAAGCTGTGAACCAAACCTTTTGTAGAGTTTCAGAACTCAAACAAAATGAAAATTTGCAATATTTCATCGATATATCGATATTTATATAGATCGATAGATCACAAGAGGAGAGTTAAACGATTTCTAACAGTTCGCAAGGAAATATCTTCCAAATGAAGTAGTAATTGATATTCTTTTTGTCACTTTATAAATAACATCATTTAAGCAAGATCTAATAACTACTGGAAGTGGATTTTTATCAAACCCAAGGGCTTTTTCTAAAAGGTAATTCTAACCACAATTAATCAATTTGAGTTAGGACAACGTCTACTAGAGCTCTATATAGAAAATACAATTTCAAATATTTTGTAAACTTTGAAATTTTTAAACATTTCTTAAAAGTTTCGATTTTCGAAAAGGTGACACTTCTTAGAAAATTTAAGCTAGGACTACGCCTAGTAAAGCTCTATATGGAAAATAAAATTTCTTATATTTTTTAAACTTTTGAAATTTTCAAACGAAGCCTCGAATTTACATTTCTTAAATGTTTCGATTTTCGAAAAGGTGACACTTCTTATACAAATTGAGCTAGTACTACGTATAGTAGAGCTCTATATGGAAAATACAATTTCCTATATATTTTTTTTGAATTTTTAAGCTAAACCTCAGATTAGCATTTCTTAAAGGTTTTGATATTCTAACAGTTAGGTCTCACCTCTTTATTTTCAAAAGTTTAAGCAAAACTATAAAGATTTCGGTTAAATCACGAACCCTAAATAGTACTCACATCCCTCCAGTTTTGCAGCCTTTTCTGTATAACACCTATGACTAAATATATGACCCAATACTCTTATCCATAGATTGCATGTTTAAAAAAGAGAACCTAAGCCGGGGCAGGGGTTTTTGCCTATTGCAGCAGTTTTTGTATATGTGTGTGTGTGTGTGTGTTTGTGTTTCTTGTGATTTTTTTCCCCGTTTCTTCTTCTTTTTTTTACAGTTTTGATTGCACTTTGTTTTCGTTTTTTGTTGCTGGGTTGGTTGGTTTGGTTGGTTGGTTGGTTGGTTGCGTTGCGTTGCGTTGCGGGGGGGAGTTCTCTTGAATTTTGTTTGTAACTCGTGTTTAATGTTTATTTTTAGAGTTTGTAAAAAAAAAAAAAAAAAAATTGTTGCATTAGACGACAACGAAAAAGATTACCATTTAGCAACAATCAACTGATCACATCGTAAATGTTCACTTAAAACTATTTTAAATCATTCATAATATAACAACAAATATTAGAGCGCAATGGGTTGGGGAACAGGGGGAGGGTCAGGGGCAATATAATATGGTTATCAAAACCGTCCTCGTTGGTTAATTTAAATATTTACATAAACACGACCAAATGTTGTTTTTTTTAATGCTTTTTTTTTTGTTGTTTTTTTGTTGTTTCTTTTCGTACTCCTCTCGACGCACAGCGTGATGGACAGAACCATTTTGTTATATGTATACTTTATATATTGACGGGTGGGGGAGTGGGAGGGGGTAGGGATATAGCTTGACTTATCAATTATCACGCGAAATGCAATTTTTAGAAAACTTTCCTGCGATGCACATATAGGTTAGCAGATATATCTATATATATATCGTCCGTAAACAACATCAACATGATCACCAAAATTTACTTGTTTCTGTTCTCTGCGAATGGCAGTTGTACTGCCATCCATCATCACACACAAACATATCTATAATATATAGTTAGAGAGATAGGGACAGAGAGAGAGAGAGAGAGGAGAGAGAGAGAGAGAGAGAGAGATAGAGCTGTGGAGCGTTGCTTCCAATGAGAGACGCAAACGCAGTTCGATAGCTAGCCTGAGGGTTATGTTATATTATGCAGTTCATTTGAACACCTGGGGACTAAATGGAAGCCGGTGGCGTTTCCGCCTCACCGCCATCAACTGTATCACGTCCCCTTGGCGTGGCTATCGGTGCACTTCGGTTCTCTGGCGGCGGTGGCATAAGAGCCATTTGCTGCTGCTGCTGCTGCTCACACTCCAACTCCTCCTGCAGTTGGGCCAAGATTTGTGGCTTATTTTGCTCCCAATACAACACTGGTATACGTAGCGTGGTGGTCAATGTATCATTGTGCTCCTCCAGCGAATTCGAGGCGTAGTGCTCCACCAGTTTCTTAAGCGTAGGATAAATATTGTAGGGTGCCGCAAAGCCAAAGCCACTTTCCGTCTCATAGATAATGCAATGATGGATACTACCCTTGCAGACTATGGACAGTGCATAGTGACCGGCATCGCGTACTCGGATGAGGAATGTACCCGTTAGTGCACCCTTTAACAGATCCTCGGCATCACGCCGCTTGGCATCCTTCAGGAACCACAAGGACTCATTGTGATGGGGTTGATTCGAGACCTTTTCATAATGTAGCAGCCACTCGTCGAAACCCATTTCAAGTATGACATTCAGATCCTCCTCGCTGAGATTGAAACCCTTCAGGCGTCTGCAGAAAGAGATTTAAGTAAAATACACACAAAAAAAAGGAGTTAGAAAAGAATGGTAAATCACTATCAGGAAATTGTTCTTAACTGTTAATCGATTTCTGATATTTTAAATGTGAAAAATAAACCTTAAATTTTATAAATGATCATTGCAATTGGATGAAAAGGATGGTGTGAAAGCATTTCTCATATATATTTAATATTTAAGTATCCTGTATGGCGAACTAGCGAATTCTCTTACAACCAATAGTTAGAAAAATCCCTGGTATCCCTGGAACAGTTACCACTGCACTCAACTACAGGGCTGTAACACTATTTCCTATGATCAGAACAGAACCTGAGAGAGCAATACCGTTTTCGGATAGCCTCATCACGATCTGAACGATCGCGAAAATGATTTCGGTGGCCCTATTTAGCTGCTTCGCAGCTGTTATTAGCCTACAAATTGTGAGAGCCTCAAGGATGCATTGGTCCTAAAACTAAGCCTTGTGTGACTCCTTCAAGCACTGGATACAGCTTTACAGAAGGCATGCGGTCCTTGAACTAACTCACTATTAGTTAGCTGCTTGGTGCTTCAAGGGACTTGTTGAGATAAACCCATTTTTGGGCGCAAACTGGACAGTACTTTTATGCGACTCTTACCCATCTCATAGCTTCTAAGGCGTTACACTGAAGTTCAATTTTATTACTACCATAATCCTCGGTATTGAAATTAAAGATGTTTCATCAACTTCTTTGCAAGTTATCAATATCCTTTGCAAGAGTATAAAAAGTAACTTCATCTGTGCCGAAGTTATTATAACCTTATTTGATATAGTCATCCGATTTGGACAAAAATTTGTAAAATTATGTGAAAGCATGCAAAAAAAAACAAATTAAAAATTGCAGGATGCATCCATTAAAAACAAAAAAGGTTTTCTCATTAAGACTATTTTTCAGACCTATCTTTTGTATGGCAGCTATACCATATAGTTGTCCGATTTTAATAAAACTTGGTAGAATTATGTTAAAGCATAGAAAGCCTTTAAATACAAAGTTTGGAGACGTTTCCATTGAAAAGAAAAAAGTTTTCCATATTAAAACTAGTTTTCCGACCGATTGTTCCTATGGGAGCTATGAGATGTAGTCATCCGATCCGGTCGGTTTCGACACATTGGTAGCGTGCAGCAATAGGAAGACTCTGTGCAAAATTTCAGCTCGATAGCTTCAAAACTGAGAGACTAGTTCGACTCAAACGAGCTCAAACGACTCAGCTCGTCACCCTAATCAAGAATATATATAGTTTATGGGGTCGGAAATGTTTTACAGATTTGTGTACCGGATTCCCTGAAACCGGTTTTAGATTGATAAAGAAGTACTAACCAATCTCAGTTTTTTTTTTTGCGTTTTAACTTCGTTAAAGTCAAACCTAAACATTCCTTTGTTTGGGGCCTGATTCTATTAGCTTTTACTCTGTAAATGGTGTACGCGAAATGGTGTTTCGATCGAACACTCCTTGAATTAGTGTTTTCTAATCGAAACTCTAAAACGGGGGTAATATCTTGTACCTCCCCCCCTTGGAGTTCTAGTATCAAACGTTGGTGCAAGAAAGGATAAGAAAGGATCAATCAATTTGAACTATTGGAAGTTCTAGCCGCGCAATCTATATCCAATTCTGGCACATATTTGGGGGTTACTAATTACATGCAATTGGCAGAAAGAAACTTTAAATTTCACCACAAAACTGTTAACTTTAACACTCACAAAAATGTCCGAAACTCTTGACCTTACTTCACCTATATTCAATTCCAACTAATAATCCACTTTCACAGTGCCTTCCTTCCTACCTAGGGGGGTGGTTCGGTTAGCTGTAAGATTCTGCTCGCGATTTGCAACTGCAAACGAAATCGACGACAGCTAACTACGTGATGTAGCCGCCGTGCTGTCTGCGCCCGGCTAGACCTTGTGTTTTCATCATGATCAGGTGTTGGTTAGCTGTAGCTAGCTAGCCTGTCTCCCTCACCGCCCCGTCATATCACTCACAATGATTCACATTGCCCAATATACAAGTATATATGTATGTACATAATTCTACATGTTCTTTGTGTAAGCATGGATGGGGGGCAGAGCAGCTAAAGGTGGGGTGGTGAAGCGGTGATATCATCTTGACGATTGCAAATCGACTCGCAACTCATAGATAGATAAGCGTAAGTAAGGGGTGTCCCCTCCTCGTGCCCCCCTTAACTGTCATGTCTGTTCTTATCGCCAAGGTTTCGCCGACTCTGCCCGTGCACACATTTAGCGACCTCCTTCAACACTATTCTAATTGTTATCTCCTTCTGAACTTAGTGCCGATTCTAATCTAGCCCTAGGAATCGCACCCTATGACGCCATTAGACATGGTTTACTGTCGTCTCCCTGTTTCCACTTAATCTTTAATTAAAGTAGAGAAATTTAAACAGCAAAAAGTAAAAAAAAAAAAAAAAAAGGTTTGCAAAAATGAAAAGAAAAAAAAAAGTACTAAGCACTCGGCAAACAGATAATGCCAACGACAGTACCAGATAACGATAGCACGCCTTATCTAAGCGAAAGAGCTCTCTCTCTCTCTCTCTCTCTTTCCCTACCTTTGCCACAGTCCGCGCTACAAACCTAGAAACTTGAGGCGAACCTCAGAAAACATGACAGTAGACGAGAGATGACGAGGCTAACGGAACTACAAATCCAAACCAACAACAAATGATGGTTGCCAGGTGAATAAGATTGGCTATATTTAGTTTGTAGCCAAATGTGTTTAAGATTGTAATTAGAGAGATATATCTAAAGAAGAAGAGTACACACACTCAAAGCCAGTTAGGATCTGTGAAAGTAGAGAAAACTGGAAGTTTGAACTCACATTTGATGATTTGTCATGTTAAGTAATATTACACGGATTCTTTTCACCGAGCGAGAGAGAGAGAGAGAGGGAGAGCAGGGATAGGTGAACCAAGTCATTAAACTAGCATTTTTGCTCTCCAATTACCCATAGGAACAACAAGAGTTTCCAGTTTCGTTGAAATTTCTCGGTTCTATTCACATGACCATATCACAGAATCGTTTTTCATCTTATCAGCTGAAGTGATTTTTGTTTTTGCATCTTTTTTTAATTATAAATGTCTAAGGTTACATAAAGCAAGGGCAAGTCTTAAGCGAATTGATGACTTAGTTTTAGAAGGGTTGAAGTAGTTTTCAAAAAAATTTTACTTAAAAGCAATAAGAAAGTCTCTAGGCAATGAGAGATAACATGCAAAAGACAACTAATCTCTTGTGTAAAGGTCTTTGTCTTCTAAATTCTAAATCCAAACTGTAAAAGGCAGCAACAACTCAGCAGCAACTTCGTAGCAGGTATGCGTATGCTTCCTACGTACGAAATTCTACGCATTAATATTTTTCAATATGGTCAACCACAAATTCGACAATCAAAAGCTTCAACAAAATGTTTTGACTTATCAAAATGAAATTATATATTTTTAGTCATTAATTGCGTTGTGAATATTTATAATAAAAAAATTGACTTTATAGGCCTAAAGAGAAAAGCTGAGCTTGTCTCAATCTCTTGGCTTGTGTGCTTCTAATTTTAGCACCAAAGGGCCAAGTTTGAGAAGCTTTTCCAAGGCAACTTACTTGAAATCTGTAGGAAATCGAATTTAGATGTTTTTAAAAGAAATGTTTTGTCGATCGAACCCACACACTACCCGCTGTACCACATTCAGCCACGCCGAAGTACTGAGTACTTGAAAAAGGGAATAGGTAGTAACTTTTCGTTGAATCTTGGGTGGCAAACTCTCCCCAGAATTTGAATACTTTACAAGAACCCGAGAAGGTTAGACCTTCTGCACTCCTCGCAGGACAGCCATAACTCAAAAACTGACAACAAGGTACCGACGCCCACAGTTTGACTAAGATGATTGGAACCAAGCCCGGAAACCCTTCGACAGATCTCGTTACCTAGCACACTTGGCTAACCCCTGGAATTGAGGGTTTCTCATAGATTATACTGAATTTAACTCCTAAGGGAACACACTTAAGCTTCTGGCTGTTGTTTAAGGGGTTCCAAACAGATCAATTCTAAAATCATTTTTTTCTACTGTTTTCTAAATGTATGTTAAGAATGTACATTAAGAACACACTCAGAAAAATGTAAGTTACAATTTAAATTTAAAAAAAAAAACTCATATCTTCCACAATTTTAAAGGTAAAAGATTCGTACCTTTTCTACATATTTAGTTAGTATTATTTATCGATCAGCCGAAGGAATGGTAAAGATCGAATGGACGATTCTTGATTTAGAGCGAAAACAAATATTTATGCTGGTCAGCCCTGGCCGAAGCAGCGATGGGCAGCACTTAAAAACTTTGGGAGGTACAGATTATGTTAGAGTCGGACTTGACTGACTTTCTTATTTGTTATATTTTAACAAATGTACAGGTCTGTTATCGTTTCCGAATTCGGTCGATGGGAATAGGCAAGAGATCTGATATACAAGAATTGATTAGAGAAATCGGATAAAGCTGTCAGCCATCAAAACTGTTCTTTGGAGAGAATTCGCAATTATAAGATAAAAGCCGAGACAAACAATCGGCATTTCGAAAGGGGATGAGTTACCAATTCCCATTTCACATAATTTGATCGAAATCGAAAACGGAAACAGGCCCGGTAGATAAATCTACCATCTACTGGGAAAAACTAAATTTCAAAATTATTTTTTCAAATTTTATTCTACTTGGATACGTAATTATTGAGATCTAGTTTATAGAAGTAGTCATATGAACACAATGCTTGTAAAACAGGGATGCAAACCCGGTTCTGAAGCGAACTAACCATAACTGAACTGCTAATTCCAATAATAAACCAAATCACAAACCGACCCGGTGTCATTTTGAAAATGCTGAACCGTATCAAATACCACTATTTTAGAGACTTAAGCCGTTTAGCTAACCCCACAAACACAACAATTTGTGTAAATTTGGGAATTTTCTTCAATCCGACAAATAATTTTTATTAAATTTTGAATATTTTTTCATTCGCTGATGAACCCTTTAAATAGAGAGGTATATCTCGAATTAATCCGATAGGGAATCGACAAAGCTTCTAAGGATAACTTGTCACTTTTAAACATGTGAGATGTGATTACATTTCCTACAATTGTTCACTAGCCTCTTAAGGGGGTATTCTAGTCATTCAATTAATTTTTAAGTATTAAGGGAACGAGAAAGCTAAGCTAACTTCGACTGTGCCGAAGTTTTTATACTCTTGCAAGTGCTCGCTTAAATATTATCAAAAAAATACTCTTTTTCCCATTTTCGGACCGATTGTTCGTATGGGAGCTATGCGATATAGTCATCCGATTTGGCCAAAAATTTGTAAAAGGATGTGAAACTAACAAATACAAAAGTGCAGTATGCCACCATTAAACACAAAAAAGTTTCTTTAACTAAAACTATATTTCAGACCTATCTTTTGTATGGCAGCTATACCATATAATTGTCCGATTTTGATAGAACTTGGTAGAATTATAAAAAAACATAGAAAACCTACGAGTACAAAGTTTGGAGACGTTTCCATTGAAAAGAAAAAAGTTTTTCATACTAAAACTAGTTTTCCGACCTATTGTTCCTATGGGAGCTATGAGATATAGTCATCCGATCCGGTCGGTTCCGACATATTAGTAGTGTGCAGCAAAAAGAAGACTCTGTGCAAAATTTCAGCTCGATAGCTTTAAAACTGAGAGACTAGTTTGCGTAGAAACAGACGGACGGACGGACGGTCGGACAAAGCCCAATCGACTCAGCTCGTCACCCTGATCAAGAATCTATATATGGTTTATGGGGTCGGAAATGAATATTTCTATGCATTGCAAACTTGTAGGCAAAATTATATTACCCTTTGCAAGGGTATAAAAACAAAGGAAATGGATAATGTAATGGGGTCAGCTGCTGCACGTTTTTATCATTAGAATAATCTATAATCTACTCCGAGATCTCAATCAGTTTGGCAATGCATTTTTTCTAGAAACTACAACCAGTTTGTCTGTGCAATTTTGATAAGCATTTAAGTAGGCCTTCCGATATTTGTATATATATATATATATATTGATTCTATACATGCATATAGCTCTTTAGAAATTGAAATCTTAATCAATGCCGTCTAGCTGATAAGAATATATATATATATATAAAAGAATATAAGTTTATATAAATATGCAAGATATACATATATATATATATATATAATATATATGCATGCATATAATACTGGTTTTTCCCCAGTTCAGTTGCCTTCGCTTGCGGTTACTTTATCATTCTACCCCCCAGGGAATTGTGACCATCAGAGTCCCCCCCCACCAACCTCCCTTAAAAACACAAGAAGAAGTGTTTATAACAACAAAAATCAAACTGCAAAAAAGGGCCGACTGTATTTCGTGGATAACTTATCCACTGGCTTACACGCCGGCACGTAGGCCAGGGCATGATGGCGTGGCCCAAAGCTAAATCCAAAGCAAGCAACAAAAATGATTCTATTATATTCGTCGGTGTCGGTCAGAGTGGCAGACGAGCTGCCGTCTGACTAAGCTGACGAGTCAGAATTGCTGTCGCTGCTGGCGAACCGCGTGTAAAATGAGCCAAAACATTGTGCATTAAAATTCCTTAACCCACACCCCTTGACAATATTTTTGGCGAGTTGACGTCAATTTGATGGTGTACTTACTCAATGAACTTGTCCTTGCGTATCTGCAACACTTGTAGCTCCGGCTTGGCCGCATTGATTTGCCGTTCGAGCAGCAGTTCCTCCTCCTTTTTGTTCTCGATGTAATGATTGAGTTGCTCCGACTTGGCCTGCAGCTCCTCGAGGTGTTCATTCATCCGTGCCAGCACATCCTGCAGATGCTCCTGGTCCTGCTGGCGGGCAGCCGCATTGTTTGTCGGGCAAGAGGAGGAGGATCCACCGCCACCACTTGCCGACGCCGGTGCACCCTGACCTCCCGCTCCCGCTGTACTATTCACTGGTGGGCTCTTGAAAAACACTTCGATCAGTTTGATTTGACTGCGAAACATTTTCTCGCCATTGGCGAACACATTCTGATGCAGTTTCTTCTCCTGCAACTCCTCCCGTATGGCATTGAACGAGGTCTTCTTTTGGTCCAGCATTTGTTCCTGCTGCTGCAGCATCTGTGAGACGCGTATGAACTCATCGCTGAGCAAACGTAGATCACCATGCGGCTGGGCATCCTCCTCCTCGTACGAACGTATAATGGGATTACTCAACGTAATGTCCAGCGTTTTGTTGTACATCATCAGCGAGTTCACTTTGTAGTAGTTGATCATCTCCACCACCGAATTGAATAGGTATTTCTCAATAAAGCCATATTTCCCATTCATTTGGCAAATTTTGATAAGCTTCTCGTTGCCATCCTTCATGAGGGTTAAGGTGTATTCGCCCTTTTTGGACAGAGCATCACGCACCAGAAAACTACCATCCGGTTTGCCATGTAATATATTTTTGGCCTCCTCGCGGGTAATACGACCAAAATACCAGGGAGCAATCCGTAGCTCATCTTCATTGGGATCGACCAGCGACCCAGGGGCCTGTGGCCGCATGGTGGAATAATGTAACGGTGAGGGTTGCACTAGGGAGAAAAAGAAGAAGGAAAGAAATGTCAGATTTTCAGGGAAAATAATGCGAAGCAATGTTGCCCCATTGCCTCCAAAGAGGTTATTAATGAGGTTTTGACTGTGTAATAATTAGACAGAAGTGCAAAAATATTAAATGGGGATTATAGTTGTTTGACTGAAAATATATATAATATATTGATACATATTATATTGATAAGGAATCAGTGTACACTGTACATGCTTGTAGTTGACCACCAACTTCACCATTTATGCCCCCTTGGGAAAAGTATAGAGACCACGTCTAGAGCTTCATCTGAAATTCTTGAGTCAACTTAGAAAATCACAGAGCTAGTCTCTCTCTGTTATTCCCACATTTAAGCAGAAATTCTACATTAAAAAACACAGAATTGTATCTAAACTGTTGAAAAACTTACTTAATGCAAAGGAATATAAGATATCCTTTGATAAAAAAGGACCCTATTCAAAGCTTATAGGCAGTGACATGCTTCTTTTCAAGGGGGCATTTTGTGTAGCGCTGAGGCTGAGGGGCATTAGACCTGTTAAGTCCACCACAGCTCAGTTATTCGACATTGCGACAAATACTGGAGAAAACCCATGATACCACAGATACCACCCGCCCACCATCATTTTGTTTTATTATAAAGCCGCCTTTGACACGCCGATAAGTTTAAAGTTCTTTGAAGCCCTATATACCTTTGATTTACCAGCAAAGTACCTTTGAGTTAGCATGATGACGTTAAGAAGCACACAAAGCTCCATCAAAAAAGGTAAAGGGGCGACATCTTATCGTGTGATTTCTTTAGTCTAGTAGTGCAGAAGTGCTAACAGGTTGGGCACCATCTTTATGAATGATATGAAGGTTCACCTAAACTAAAAAACACTATGCTGTATCAGATTTTTATGGAGAATCAACTAAATTGATCTAACGTACGCCAATCTTACGATTATTCATAACCCATTTCGATAATTTCGAAAGCAAAGTCGCGTAATTACCAGTTTTTTTCATTAAATCGTTCTGTTAAATTTTCATATCTAAATTCTTACTGAGGCCATGTCATAAGTGTTCAATTACCGAAGGACCTGAGAGCAAAACCCCACTACGGTAAGGTAAATTCTGTTAAATTTTGATATCTAAATTCTATCTGAGGGTATAAAAAAGTTAAATAAATAGCCTTCAGTTGGATTCAAATTCAAAATACCCAAATTCTAAGGTGCCTTCTAAACATCTGAGCTGCGCAGCTTGTCGACAGCTAAGAGCTTTATCTGACATAACGAACGTTAAGGAAAAGTGACCTTATATTTGGGTGACTATTCTCTTAAAATAAACCTGACTGTGGGATCTTTGGGGTAACTTGGCGATAGATCGCGCGTATCGACAATAGCGGACAACGCTAAGACACCAGTAGTGCCAGTAGTGTTTAATTACCGGAAGACCCAAAATCAAACCCCAGTTTTTCAGAAAGAAGAAATATGACACAGGCAGCATATGAAAATAAAATTTCCTTTCGCCCCATGTCTGTCCAATTAAAGTTCAAGTCAGAGTATAATTTTGAAAATACATAAACCTTTTGTTTGAAATCAAAACCAACTACGTAAATATATAAAGTTCAAAGGCAACACTACGTATGAGCAATATCCGAAACTTTGAAGGTTCGTCGCACCCAGAAAAGCATATAATATATCTTTCAGTATATTTTTCTAACTAATCAAGGGGCCAGTATACTTTAAAGCATTCTCATTAAAGGATACATTTAGTTTATTATTATATGAATATATAAAGTGTTCAAGCATATTGGATCTACTTTGGGTTTAATTCATCGAAAGGTAAGTAGCATAGAGTAAACTTCGTAAAGAAATGTGTCTGGAATAGGTTAGATTACAATCGTAGAAACGGAGAGCATCATAAACTTGAGCAGAAAAGGAGTCTCTGTTTCAGAATGGCTGACCTAGGATTGAACAAAGTCTCCTAAAGTAGGCGGAGAAGATGCTGGTGGGTTTCCTTTTTATCAACTAATGGTGTTAATGCGAAGCATTGCGGAATGTCTGCATATAAAACAGTATCCTGCGAGTTGTCTCTCGAAAAGGAAGGCATTTTTCCCTGCCCAGAAGCAGTAAAAGTGGGTCAAGATAGGCAAGATTCCAGGGTTTTGTGGCCTAGAGAAAGTACCTACAGAAAGTAGTTTCATTTAAAAAACGGGACGGTAACTCAGCCGCCGTCTGTTGCCAGTTGAAAAACTGTGCATGAGGCGTTGTTTATAGAAGTCCCCTAAAACAGCATGTAAGGGCTGGTTTTTTGTCCAACTGTCTCTTAACCTGTGTAACCTTTTTCAATGGGTACTGGGGCATACAATTAATAATAATAGATACTCTAGAGTGAGCAAAAGAGAGTGTAAACAAAACACACACATTTTTCTAATCTCCCCCACTCGCTGGATCCATTTAGCTGAGCTTATGGAGTTTTCCACTCAGCCTCTCATTAATGTCGGGGATAGTTTTAGTAATTGAAAAAAAAATCTTTAAATAAATCAAATATAATTTACAGTCTGGTTTTAAGGTGCAACGCTAAAAGCCTTTAATTACGTTTGTAAAACGTTAAACTGGTTTACAATTTTTATAGAAATTTACATAAAAGTGATTCGGCGTTGAAGCTGATCTTAGGGGCTCAAAATTGGTTCCATATTTGTTAATAATTTTAACTTGAAAAGAAAAAAAAACCCAAACAAATAGCAAATCCAATTTTCCAGCTCTGCAGCCGCAACGAATTCAAACATTTTGCAGCTCACACACACAGAGAAAACTATTTGCTTTCGCTTCCACGCAACCCCCTACACCCCTACCCAACTTAGCCATATGCATTATTAGCGTCCCGGCCTTACGAACGTCGCTGTCGCTGCTGCTTGTTGCCAAGCGGCCCCAAAACGCATTTTAAATTTCCATCTTTGGCAACCCTAAAATACTCACTTTTGATTGCTTTTTTCTCCAACCTTTAAAGATTATCTCCAAATGTTCGAATTTGGATTTCCTTTTATTTTAATATTTTCTTTTTCGTTAATTTGTCGCTGCCAACAACAAAAGTTCACTACCGAGCACACATCTTTCTATTCTGGATTTCGCGATACAACTGATACGATACGGGATGTGGATGTGGGATGGCGGGGAGGTGGAAGGGGGGGGGACACTAATACTAATACATGAGAATGAGACACTGGCACAACGTTGGTTTTTTGGCTGGTCCGTGTTGCTTTTGCTTGGAATTTGTTGCGATTTCGTTTGATGTGGTGCAGGGATTATGGCCTGGTCGGGTGTGTGATTTGTTTAAAACATTTTATACGGCACTTTTGGACGACAAAAATAAGTTATAATAGCCACAAGAAGCAGAAGCAGCACACCATTTTTTTTTTGGGAAAGAAATCGTGCGGTGCTGCGATACAATTTATCGATAGCTGCGATTGCAGTGTGACCGTGTGGCATAACGATAGTTTCGATTGCTGGCTCACAGTGAGCGAGTGATATATCGATAGTCTACTGATTGTTAGCTCCCCCATTCTTGCCTATCGCCTGCAACTAATCCAAAACTCTACGCGCAAGAATTAAACCAATTGAGAATATTGAAGTATGTACATTTATTTGACTATCTCCGAGCTCCCAGGCCTAACCTGTAGAGACTGCCGGGACTACCAGTCGAGTATATCGGTATAGATCTCCTTTAACACCTTACACTAAAAGCTCGTTAAAAATATCGTTCTGCAGTAATTTCAAAAACGTTTCTAAAACGAGCCATATTTCGAGGATTAACTATATTTGATTGCTTGAATCACTGTTCTTTGGCATTTTAAGTTGATTAATTAAAAACCAATGTTATCTTTAGTTGACAATAATCTATATTAATTTTAGGTAGTTCTTGTTAAGTAATTTGATTTTGGTTTTGTGTTTTTTGCTGCAGGTTAAATGGTCCATCGAAATTCCAATCAGAATTTGAATAAACTATACCTCATTCAAACTTCTAACTTGAACTTACCTTCACATTGCTGGACTGACCGAAACCAGCACTCCTGCCTACGGATATACTGCCCATTAATTTTTAGGGAAAGTACCAGACTATGGTTTCTCTTAAGTAAAAATAACGTTTTGTGATTTCATATATTGTTAAGTCTGTGCTCACCGTTTAATTGAAATCATATTTACTATAACTGGTTTACCATCCTTTTCACTCGACTTTATTTTACAATCAAAAACTTATTTTTAAGAGCTAAGCTACTGCATTTAATTGTAGTATGAAAATAAGGACCCTGACGCGGGAGGTTCAACTCTCCCTGCAGACATCTGCGTAAATCAACTAGGCAGACAAAATAAATGTTTAAGTTTCTGCATTTATTTGTTATCGATTTGCTTTTGCTAAGGAAATTTAGCGTTTAGTTTATTATTATTGTTGTTGTTTAAACTGAATTTAGTTTTAGTTTTGAGGCAACGCCTCGCGGCTTAATGGTGCAGTTTTTGTTGTTTTTTATAATGTGTATATGCGCATATTTATTTATTGGTTGTGTCTCCTGAATGTATTTAGCAATAGGTTGTTGTTGTTGTTGTTGTTTTTAATGGTTAACGAAAACCCATCTTAATGTATCTGTATAATGCCCGACTCCAGCAATTTCATGATCTTATCGGCTATAGCTGGGGTCTGCAAGTGTCTGTGGGAGAATGGGGGAGAATTAGGGTGATATTGATAGTTTTGCTGAATGCTACTTACTCTGAAACAGCATTTGGATCGTTTTGCATTTGTTCCAGTATCATGCGCATGGCTGGATCTTTGAGAATTTGCTGAATTTCCGGATCTGACATGGCATTCTTAAGCACTTCTTGGGGATTACGTTGGAAGTTCACTGAGCACTGGCGATAGCCTTCAATTGCCTCAGCATTATTGGGATCAAGTTCGAGAGCCTTTTGGTATGCAGTAGAAGCTTTCGAGGTTTTTTGCATGCCCTGGAAAGTTGGGAATAAAAATGATTTAATATGTGAGACACCACAAAAATAAAAAATAAATATCGAAAGGGGTTCGAGCCAGTTTTGAACTGGTTTTAAAGAGATTTAGGGGCTAATTTCTTTAAAGTTTCGGTTTGGTGACCAATGCAAGTGTTGAAGTCAGCTATTAACCGGACATTGGAAAGCTAATGATTGACCTAGACTGCGAGGATGATAATGATAGTATCTCATAAAAGAAAAGCAAGAATAGATACTTGGTTTGTACACGAAGTAAATTGAGCTATTTTCACGGAATTGCAGTATTGGAAAGCTACTCTTACTACAAACAACAAACATTTACCCTAAAACTAAGCGAGTCAATAAACAAGCGCGTGAAACTAATTTTCAGAATAGCCAACTGGAGTAGAACTTTTAGCCCCATACGCAATTGTGAAGTAACGAGAAGTAGTGCGAAGTATGGAGAAGTAATGGCAGCCGATTTTTGTCTCTAAAGAAACATTCTTTCTTATGGTAAACTCCCAGAGGCTCTTACTCACCTGCAGAATTTTGCCCTTTCGTATGTAACCCTTAATGAATTTCTCATCCAGGTTAATGCAAGTTTCGCAATCTTTCAATCCCAAATCAAATGCAGCCAATT
Source organism: Lordiphosa andalusiaca (assembly GCA_035044965.1). Taxonomy (NCBI): domain Eukaryota; kingdom Metazoa; phylum Arthropoda; class Insecta; order Diptera; family Drosophilidae; genus Lordiphosa; species Lordiphosa andalusiaca. The sequence goes on from JAWNNM010002261.1 coordinate 643,979, forward strand.
TCGTATAGCAGGCAGCACGATTACTATACAATTTGGGATCATCGGGATTGCGTTTGATGGCCTCGGAATAATGCTTGACCGCATTACTGTAGTCACCCTTCTTGAAGTAGCTATTACCCAGCTCCTTCTCCTCCTCTGCCTTGATGGGATCAATGTAGGCACGACGCTCTTCCTCCTTGATTTTGGCCTCAATCTCGCTCAGCGAGGTCTTTATCTCCGGTGTACGATGCTCGGACATGGCCTTCTCAAAGTAGATCTTGGCCTGTTTGTAATTCTCCAGCTTGCGGTAAGTGTTGCCAATGCGGGCAAACGATTTGGCAATCAATTTAAAATCGGCACGATTCTCACGACCAATTTCAATGCCCTTTTCGCATTGCTTGATGCATTCCTCGTACTCTTTGCGTTCGAAGTAGACGGCGGCAATGTTATTGTAGAACGTTATGTCTGTGGGATCGTGGGCAATGGCTGCATTATAGTGCTGAATGGCGGTATCGAATTCTTTCTTCTTGTAAGCCGCATTGCCCAGTTCCTTTTCGTTTTTGGCAAAGAACTTTTTACGCTCATCCTCTGACATATCCTCGACTCTAGGCTCGGAGGGCTCAGCGGGTTTTCTGGACGATGGGGGTGAGGCAGTGCGTCTTCCGCGGGAGGGGGGCATCTGGGGATCAATGTCCATGGGAATATCGCCCTGCGATTGCATATACCTCAAGACGGAGCCAGTGATCTCTTGACGACCCTGCAGCAAAATGGCATTCTGCGGATCATGCTTCAAGCCTAACATGGGGAGAGGAAGAGAGAGAGGCAGAGAGAGAGAGAGAGGGCGTTGAATTGAGGTTATGTGGGGATGATTCAACCTTACACTTACCGTCATTGAAGGCCTCAAATGCCTTCATGTAATCATGCAGACCAGCTGCTGCGGCCCCCTTACGTGAGTACCCCTTCGGCCAGGTGGGATTCAATTCGATGGTCTTCTCTGCATCCTCCAGGGCTTCGGCAAATTTACCAGCCTTGGCATAAGCCGCCGAACGATTACTGTAGAGAACATGATTTTTACCATCCAGGGCAATGGCTTCTGTGTACGCTGCAACGGCCTCGTCAAACTTTTCCGCACTCAGAGCTGTGTTGCCCTTTTCCTTGAGTTCGTTTACCTTTGAACACACACACGAACGCAACAAATATGGCATATAGAAATGCAACTACTCTCTTAAGCTCGTCACTCACCTTGTCCATGCTATTTAGTTAATTATTTTCAACTAGTGCTTTGTCTGGGAAGTGAAACACGCCGTTTTCCTGCCGAATTGAAGTTGAATATGCAGAAAATGCCGACTTTTCTAGAAATGAAATCTCCAGGGCTGTCGAGTTCAACAGACAATTTACCTGCGATGTTTCGAGTGGACTATCGATTGTTCCACATGCGAAAAGTAACAACATGGAGTGTATTCGACAGCGACACTGTCACGACGATAGTTTTGAATTTATGGCAAATTGTGTGATTCAGCCTTTATCTATGACTATTTGTATGTGGAATTTTTAGTCAGTTTCTGTGTACAGTACAGAGTCAATTATTCTTTGAGAAATTGAGGTTCTGTGATGAAAATTAATCAATTTTAAAATATTGTCGAAATACCTATGCCAGCCAGCTGATTGTGCAATACTTGCGTTGTATTGGAAGCTTACCTTCTGATGATAGTTTCAGTCGATATAAATCACCACCGTCTAGCCCCACCAAATACTTATTGCAGCGCGACCACCCCTAGCATTTGTGAAAACGAACCGATAGTAGTCGATAGTTCTTTTGACAGCACGCTCGCCACCAAGGCAACCCTGCCACTATGGCCGTATCGAGTACTTTTCGACAACCCTAGAAAATACAACCAGACGCTGCTTTTTTTGCGTGCGGCAGCTGAAAATTATAAATAAAGTTAATAATTGGCAGGAAACAAACAAACAAAGGCAAGGCAATCGCTCGGAAGCGGAAGTTGAATAACTGCTAGTGTTGTTCAAACACGAGCCACACACTTTTCGCGCACCGCAAACTTAACCATGGCAGAGTATTTGGCATCCATTTTTGGCACGGAAAAGGACAAGTGAGTACCTGAAGCAGCGTGTGGTCGAACGGAGAGATTAATTTCACTTGCCTTTGCAGGGTCAACTGTTCGTTTTATTTTAAAATCGGTGCCTGCCGACACGGAGATCGGTGTTCCCGCATCCACAATAAGCCGACATTTTCGCAAACAGTGCTGCTCCAGAATCTGTACGTGAACCCGCAAAACTCGGCGAAATCGGCCGATGGCTCCCATTTGGTGGCCAATGTCTCCGACGAGGAGATGCAAGAGCATTATGACAATTTCTTTGAGGATGTGTTTGTGGAGTGCGAGGACAAGTACGGCGAGATCGAGGAAATGAATGTGTGCGACAATTTGGGTGACCACCTCGTGGGCAATGTCTACATCAAGTTCCGCAACGAGGCGGATGCCGAGAAGGCGGCGAACGATTTGAATAACCGCTGGTTTGGCGGTCGTCCGGTATACTCTGAGCTGTCGCCCGTCACCGATTTCCGCGAGGCCTGCTGCAGACAGTACGAAATGGGCGAGTGCACGCGATCGGGGTTTTGCAACTTCATGCACTTGAAACCTATCTCGAGAGAGTTGAGAAGATATTTGTATTCGCGACGTCGACGTGCCCGCTCTCGATCACGTTCTGGACCAAGACGACGATCCCGCAGCCGGTCACGTTCACCACGCAGACGGCGTGAGGAGCGTGGTATTGGTGGTGGCACTGACCGAGGAGGAGCCAGTGGCACTGGAATTGGTGGAGGAGGAGGTGGAGGCGGCGGCGGTGGTGGAGGAGGCGGCGGAGGAGGAGACTATGATCGAGGTGGCAATAATGACCGCGACAGACGTAAAGGCGGTGGTGGTGGTGGTGGAGGAGGAGGCGGCGGCGGCGGCGGTGGTGGTGGCGGCGGAGGTGGACGATATTGAACTTCTGGACAACTTTTCATAATTCTTGTAATCTTTTTACTGGTGTAAACGGACGGAAATCGCCAAGTATCATGTGAATTGGATTTCTCAGCCACATCTTTTCATTCTTTGATTTGTTTATTTTTTTATTTAGTTGAACGGGGTGTTCCACCACCTATGTACAAACCCCCCCGCTAATTAGAATTGTAATTACTTATACACACATTCATAATAATAATAAAAACTGAGTAATAATACATATATACAAATAGAGAACTTACGGAGAGCCCTTCCAAAGGGACAAACCAACAACCGCCATCCCCAAGGTATTATTGGACAAGGAGTCATACGTGAATTGCATCAATCCCAACACAAAAAGATTGAAATATCTGCTTTCGATTCTATAAAAGCTGACTTTACCATCTAATATTAATATTAGATGCTGCAAATGCATTTTTCCCCAACTGCCATTCGACTAACTCTAGAGACTCTTCTGAACCTTTTTAGTGCCGATTTGGTGAATTTCTAGCCATAAATTATAACATCAAGTACATATTTCGGTTGGGTACGGGCCCTTAAACTAATTTTCTTAGCCTTGTCTCATCTATTTTACATATCTTATACACGAAAAATTTGCAAAACTGCCTGGAGGGAGGTGCGTCTGCTAAACTGCATCAGTTGGTGGTTGTGTGGCTTGGTTATATTCCGCGCTCTCATCTATCTGCAATTCATTATCGGTTGGAGCCTGCTGATCTGTTGTGGGCATCGTCGCCTCCATGGCCTTTAGCTGCCTTGTCATATCAATCTGTTTCTGCAAAGTGTAGGTATTCTCATGCTTGCGCCGCTGTTGCTGCTCAATATCACGTAGCACACCTTCGTGCAGTCTCAAGCTGAAATCGGGTCAAACATTTGATTACAAATTTCATTCATTTATCACCTGCTTACCGGTCTTCGCACTGTTTGTAGTGAACATAACCTATTATAGCACTGGATATTGCTGCTGCCAGTCCCAGAGTGATTTTTGATGGTAACGACATGGTGCTATGGACGCTGCCTGCTATTTCTGTATGGATTTGTCTATTGTGTGAGTGGGTGGTGTGTGTTCAAATTGTAATTTTTGTGCGTATTTGGTTTGATTACGACATGACTGGTAGAGCTCCGTATATAAATTCCGATTCCGTTGAGATTTAAGTGCTGAAGGGGAGGGGGGTTTGTTGTCAAATGAAAAATCCCAAAAATAATGAAGTGTGGTCTTACTAATCGGTGGGATGGCCACCTCGCTATCGATTGGACTATTTATCGATGAATTCTCAAAACCGATTCGTGTTCAGCTCACGGAATCCATCTGGCGCTTCTAGAATCACTAATAACCCTTTAATATACTTGGTAACGTCATATGTTGAAGCTTTAATTACCGAAATTAAGGAAAAATTAAGTTTTGAGCTCTTTTCAGCACATAAATTGAGGCTAGTCATCCAAGATTCAGTGAAAATTATTTCTCAACAGTGCAAAATACAACTAAAGTCGAGTCAAGTCAAGTCCACTGTCCTGCCCGTTTTAGGAGTGAAATGAAGTCGGTAGACAGAAGGTCAAATTTTTGTGTCACTTTTGTTAAACCGAACCGAAATTTTGGGATTTCGGAACAGGTTCGGGTTCAGTTTTAATTTCTAAAGAGGTTCAGTTCAAGGTTCGGTTCGTGGTAAGATAAAAGTCGGAATTCCGGGTTCGAACCGGTTCAATTCAAGCCCTGTTTGCAGCACTGATAAAAAATAGTGTATATTTCAGAATCAGCATCAATAGTCGAGTTTATTTAACCCAGTCTGTATGCACACTTAGTTCTAAGGGGCTAGAAGAGCTAAAGCTTCCAAATTTTAAATGTAGACTGATATTGTTTATACGTAGATCAAGTTTGTTTCGAATTTTTGACACGCCAGCTTCCGCCACATAATTGAATGTTTAAGATATTATTATAAAGTCTAAGACACATTTATGTACCCAAAATCTATCACCTCTGTTATTTTCAAAAAGATCGGATTATAAATAGCGAGGCTATAAGAAAATCGAGATTTTTCGTAAAGTTCTGTTAATATCAAATCATTGCATACTTTTTGGCATATTCATATTTGGGTGCATCTCCTACTGAGTAACGGTTATATCGATGATGGGCATCGATAGTTTTATAATTAGCTTCAGCCGGTTAATTATCGAAAAACAAGCCCGCTCATTTTTAAATTTTCATTTCCCTCTCACCTCTCTCTTACCTTATCTGCATCTCTCACGCGTTTGACGCATTTAACTAAAATATTATCTAAACAAAAACAAGCACTATTATCTCTATATTGCATACAACTAACTGTCGTAGGCTATTTTTAGCCATGTTGCGGCGGATTCATTGAGTAACACTTACCACACCACACGTTCGTATGTATGTTTGACCTGGTGCCACAGTAACGCACAAACATAAAGGCCTAAGCCCGACCGACCCCGGAGCAAACACGCAGTTGCCTGTCTGGACATGCGCACCGCAAACCAACACAAACCCGAACAACAGAAGCAACAGCACAAGTACACAATACTTATATAAAATAAAATATGAAAAGCCAATGCGGCGTATGAGCAACATTTCTCCAGGTCCAGCAGTGCGACTCCAGTTTTCCCTACGCTCAGTTGTGCTACAGGCAGCGATTCGAACGTTTTTAAGTGCGTGCGATTTTTGGCGTACATATTTCAACACTCAACAATTGCGTTTAAGAGCCATAAAATAACATTAACTTATTAACATATGTAAATTATAAACAGTCGCCACGGGTGGCTTTTATTTGTATAATTTCCCGTAACGTTTCATTTAGTACTTATTTATTTTGAAATATTTATGTCAGTGGCGCAACTATTGATTAAATTTAAGCTGAGGTGCTAACTGAGTGTTCTTTTGCTTCAAATTTAGAATAAAGATGACCAAAGTGGAGCTATATAAATCACGTGTCTTTGTGACAATAATACACCTGTGTGCATTGGGACAATTCGCCTATGGCCTGTACTATAGCAGTTTCGAGATACAACGCAGCTACAAACTGAAGACAAGTGCGAATCGTCGCCTGGTGCCGGAAACGTTGCCGCAGAAAATTCGATTCTGGGCCTATTGGTCGCTGGTAAGTGGACGGAAACCCCAATTTTTAATTGTAAATCAGGGTCATTATGAATGACGGAAATGCGGCGACTGAGACTGAGACACAGCATTTATGTCTGCCATATGTTTATGTTTATTTGTTTGCCTGCCCATTCGAAATTCTTTCGTTGCTGTTTTTTTTTTTTTTTTTTATCGCACCGCGTTGGCGGGGTCAACAACTGTATCTTGCAGATACAATTTTACATTACATTTGGCATTTCCCAGTTGGTGTCCCAGAAAAGTGCCGCTGCTGCTGCTGCACATATTTCTTAATGGAGGGAAATTATAATTCGAGCATGCATATTTATTTGCACAGGCGTGTGCGAAATTCTTACCACAGATGTAAAAGTTGAGAGAACACAAATATTGAACCAAATTTATGACTCTGACGAATAACAGATTATCTGTGTGGCGTTAATATATAAATCACTGGTCACGTCAGTCCAAGCTAGTGACGAAATCAATCGGAAGAATCTGAATTATTATAGAGCTATTGATCGATCAGTATTTTTTGTCACAAATTGATTGGGATTTGGTAAGACACATGGGATTAATGGGGAACGACATTTCCACACAAAAAACAAACAAGTTTTTCTCACTAAGACTACTTCTTTGACTCTAATTTGCCATGACAACTATACTATATATTTCGACCAAACTTAGTGGAATCATGGGAAAGCATAGCAAACTAATAAATACAAAGTTCAGAGGTGTTTTCTTTGAAAATAAAAAAGTTTTTCTCACCAAAACTAGTTTCTCGACCAATCATTCCTATGGCAGCTATAACCTATAGTCATCCGATATTGACAAAACTTTAAGGAATTGTGTGAAAGCTTATAAAATAAATATATGCCAACTTTAAAGAGGTTTCCATGGAAAACAAAAAAGTTTTTCTCACTCAGACTACTCTTCTGACTCTACTTTTCTATGGCAGCTATACTATATAGATGTCCGATTTCGACCAAACTTGGCAGAATCATGAAGAAGCATTAAAAACTAGTAAATAAGAAGTTTGGCGAAGTTTGCATTACAAACAAAAAAGTTTTTCTCACAAGAACCAGTTTTTGTGTGGTTTTTAAAGGTAGTTTTAAGGGTTTTTTATAGATTTTCCTGCCGACTGTAAAAGTCAGTCGCTATAAAACCGCCCATATAACAGGAGGCGTGGCTAGGCAGGAGTTCAAATCTTTTCATTTCTATAATTCTTCTTGAAATATTAGATTCTAAACAGGTTAAAGTTTGGTATGCAACATTGGTATAGCTCAATTCGTTTTTAGAAAGAATTCCAATAATTTAAATATGTTCCTTCCAATCTCAGTGCTTATATATGATTAACTATTAAGGTCAGGAACGCTAGCCCGGTATTCTAACTTTCAGATTATTTTGAACCGAACCTCTCCAGGTATTAAAGCTGAACCTGTTCCGAACCTAATATTCCGGATTGGTTCGAACCAAAACCTTCGCTTTGTTTTCAGTCCTGTTCATAGCTTTTATGATTGTTCGATAAAGGTGAGGTAAAGTTGCTATGTGCCAGAAAAACTTACACTTAACCTTATTATGTGCAAGTTTATGTGACAGAGAGCTCTATTCAAAGGACCAGAAAACGCCCCTTAGTAGAGTTTATAACTTATGGTCACAAAATCTGATGTCAAAAATCTTGGTGCTGGAATATGCTTTCGTCACTCGATTGTCATTTTGCTGGGAAGCTTTTTATATTCCATCTGCCATACGGCGGCAGCTGTGAAACAACGACTCATTTACATGTTGTTAAAATTTCGGACAATTCGATCGTCTAGTAAAGTTTTATGCCACTAGACACACTTGACTGGTGGGCAGGGGCAGGGGCAGGTGATGATTTGGAAAGCAATTAAAAAATCACACTCACGTGTATGCAGTTGATTAGGCTATTTCAAAGAAGACGTTGCTTATTATTGCACCATTTGGCCCGGCCCTGCCCTTGGCTAATGCTCCCAAAGTCCACAGACTGCTCTCATTGCGTTGCTTTGATCTTGCCAGCATAGAGTGTTTTTTATCGAAGTACACAGATCTGTGTGTACTTTTGTATACCCTTGCAAAGGGTATTAGAATTTTTCCCAAAAGTTTGCAACGCAAAGAAATATTCATTTCCGACACCATAAATTATATATATTCTTGATCAGGGTGACGAGCTGAGTCAATTGTGCTTTGTCCGGCCGTCTGTCTGTTTCTACGCAAACTAGTCTCCCAGTTTTGAAGCTATCGAGCTGAAACTTTGCACAGAGTCTTTTTTTTGCTGCACACCGCTAATATATCGGAACCGACCGGATCGGATGACTATATCTCATAGCTCCCATAGGAACAATCGATCGGAAAGCTAGTTTTAGTATGAGAAACTTTTTTCTTTTCAATGGAAACGTCTCCAAACTTTGTAATCGTAGGTTATCTATGTTCTTTTATAATTCTACCAAGTTTTAATAAAATCGGACAACTATATCGTATAGCTGCCACACAAAATATAGGTCTGAAAAACAGTCTTAGCTAGAAAAACTTTTAAGGTTTTTAATGGTAGCATCCTGCAATATGGTATTTGTTTGTTTCACATGCTTTCACATAATTTTAAAAATTTTTGGCCGAATCGTTTGACTATATCATATAGTTCCCATAGGAACGATCGGTCCGAAAATGGGAAAATTAGTATTTTTTTAAAAATATTCAAGCTAGCACTTGCAAGGGTATAAAAACTTCGACACAGATGATTATACATAGATATATCATCAACGTTGGTGAAGGGGCTTTCCACTTGTGAGTAAACCAGTGAAAATATGATTTTCATTACAAAAATGAACCAATTGATCAACTTAACAGTGGTAGCTTTTCAATATATCTGGTCCTACTCAATTTATGGAACGAAATGTGTTTCCAGAAATGTGGCCATCGATATTTCTCCAGCTCGACTGTCCCTCGCAGTTAGGAGTTAGGGTATCCAATGTTCGGTACAGCCGATGTTAGCATGTTAACATTTGTCGGTTGGTCTTTCTCTTTTTTTTTTATGTAGTTTCAATATCCACGCATTGTTCGGACAATTTACCATCCGGTCTGTTTGGCATTCCGATGGCTTCCGTCAAATTGAAGCGCCGCCGTACGAAAATTGTTTATATCGGCAAAATCAAAATAAAAATAAACTTTTACCCATGCCAAACAATTGCATTGTGAAGCCGAAGATTCAAACAACAAAATGTATATAGACGGGATCGGATGGTGGTCTGTATATGTACATATTTTTACTATATATATAAAGATATGCTTGCTGGATGGACACACATTCGTCTCTATTGTCGATTTCTAGCAATTTATTATTTGCATATTTATTTAGCGATTTCATGGAACAGTAGAACATTTTTCAAATACCGCCAAGTTGTCAGTGCATGGCCAAACGAGAGCAGGGGGAGAATAGAGTCAAGTTTTGGAGAAGGCAGCACGATGTGTTTATGTGAAGATAAGGTTCAAATCAACGCCCCCAAAAAAAAAAAAAGAAAACACCCAGCTCTTGTACCACTAAATCTGTTCATTTGTTGGAAAGTAGTTGCGGGCAACATGTGGCCTCTGACGGGGATCTTTCTATGCATTATCATCATCGAACTGGCTGCATCCACCAAATGGTTTAAAGGAAATGCAGAATTTATGCAACCCTCTGCCTGGATAGATGACTACCGGCCCTGTGCTTTGGATGTGATAGTATTTCCCGAACATTTTCCAGCCGTTTTGCCCCTACCCAATGATATATCAATTGGAGGATTTCTATTTCCCCGACAAGGAGCCATACTTATGGCAGAGGAGGCCACCATTAATTTGGGTACACCAGAGAAGGCATTTTGTGAGAGTGAAGAGAGAAGGGCTTACCTGAAACCACCAAAGACCAGCAAATGGTTTGATCCCAGCACCTGGAGGGCGGATATGAAGGCAACGCCTTTGTCCTCTGTCACACCCGAACTGGAGCGTGTGCCCTGTGATGATGAGCAGGTGATTATCCAAGGTACATCTGCACTCTCCTTTGATCTGGAATATGTGACACATTTGCGTTTGGGTCAATTGATTTTGGCCGGCTCCGCCATTTCGAAGTACTATTTGGAGCAACTTTTGTCCAGGGATTTGGGACAATTGCTTTTCCATAATGCTCAGGATGTGCAGGTGGAGTATTATCGTGGTGAGCTGTGTGGCTGTCATAAGGATTTCGAGCTGCTGCTGGAACCCATCTGTCACAATGTGCAGGATCAGTGCGAGACACCACACTGTCTGTCCCCAGTGCGTCCGTATGGTTCGTGTTGTTTTCTGTGTGGCGCTCAGCTGACATATACCAGCTTACATTGCACGGAAGAGGATCGCAAGGCCTTGGTCAGCTATATAGAAGACTCCCTGGCTAAAGATGATCTCAGGCAGGACTTGGACTTAGTGTTGCATGTGGATTATGTAAGTTCGGAGCAATATGGCAATTCGATGCAGGCCATTATCAAAGAGCGGGGTGTGTATAGTGGGCGTAGTGTGGAGTTTATGCAACGCCTGGCCGAGCGGCGTAATCAAAGCCAGCTGCTGTCCCAACAGTCGCAGTTGGTGTTCAAGTACTCGGGACGTCCGTATAATCCAAATGTCAGCTTTGCCTCTGTGCTGCTCATCCTCTTCTGTTTGGCCCTGGTGGGTGTGGTGGCCACCATAATGTTGGCACATTTCATGCCCGAAAATCCCTATCTGAATCGTATACCCCAGTGGATACATGATCCGCGCCGTTGGAGATGGCGTCATTTGGGTATAAGATTGCGCAGGAATTTACTTTTCAATCGTTTCGAAAATGTGGCAGCCGGCGGAGGATTGGCAGCGGGATCTGTTAGTGGCCTGGCTGTGATTGGTTATGATGCCGAGAGCGGTGAGGTTAGGGAACGAGCTTTCAACAATCCCATGTTCGATCAGCAGGAGGCTGTGGCAGCGGTAGCGGTAGCTGAGTCACAGGATAAATCAGCGCCAAAGCCTGCACCCAAAGTGGAAACAGGTGAACTTGAGCTGGACAGCTCTAGTGTGAGTGTGGAGGAGCAGGAGTTGACCGAAATCAATTTGGAATCGTCTGCAGAGGAAAGCGATGTGGAAATTGAAACCAGAGAGTAGAGAAAATATGAAATTATGTATTCGTACGCTAAGGAAATGACATACAACTGTACACAGAAAAAAAATAATATCAAATATCAACTTAATCTTTCAATATAATTTATAAAATATCAAAATTTACATTTCAAAGATATATTATTTAATATCAATATGATGCTAGAGCATTCCATTGATACTAAAAATGTTATATAGATAAGTGAAATCATCATGGCGAACTGAAAAATATCCTAGTGACATGATTTCAGTTCAAAGTAGACATCGAAAATGTGAGAGCAGAAAGAGACACGCAGAGTTTCTCAAACCGAAGAGAGACGGCTATAGTGCAGCTCGAAAATGGCAAAAACAATGTTCATGTCTCTGTCGCCGCAAGCGAGACAGCGAATGCTCTTTCGATTTGTCTGTTTTTGCTTTCATTGCTGATTGCAGTTCCCAACTGATTAAAGCGGCGAGCGCATGGAAATTCAAACACCGACAGTCATTAGCGAAAAGCCTACTGAAGGTTGAATCGGGAGATTCATGAAACAGTATTGTATAGGCAACTAGCTCTTTTTATACTCTGTACCAAAGGTACATAGAGTATAATAAGTTTGTGCAAAAGTATGTAACATCCAGAAGAAAGCATCTCCGACCCCATAAAGTATATATATTCTTGATCAGCATCAACAGCCGAGTCGATATAGCCATGTTCGTCTGTCCGTCCGTCCGTCTGTCTGTCCGTATGAACGCACAGATCTCAGAGATGGTAAGAGATAGAGGTTTGACATGTATGGGACATATGCTTCTTATGTCTGCAGGCAGATCAAGTTTATTTTCAATTTTGGCCACGTCCCCTCCCGCCCCCGCAATTTGGAAAAAACGTCATATCTCCCAGATCTCCCAGAAAGATAGGTGGGTTGTTCTTTCTAGATAAATTTAGTAATAAGGATAACTTATCGATCAGCCAAAGGAATGGTGAAGATTGGATGAACGGTTTTCGAGTTATGATCAAAAGACTGTTCGTAGCTTTTAGTAGCTTTCAGATACTACTGCAGCATCAAAATTTATGCTGAGCGTATAATTTCGTTGGTACAGAGTATGCTATAGTCGGGCTTGACCAACTTTCTTTCTTGTTAGTTGTTCAAGTTGTGAATAATCGCAACTTTTCGGAACCTCGAGCCAACTTAAGTCGCTAATTATTATTCAAATATATCTTTAACATTTCAACCATGTCCTAAGGGTACTATAATAATATGGCTCTGATATTATTAAATGCACCATTGGTAATACATTGAAACCCCTTTAATATTATAAAAATATATATTTAGTATTTCAGTCATGTCGTACAGGTATTGTGAAAATACTGCATTAATGCTATAAAAATATATCAGGGATATTGACAAATATCAGATAGTTGATCTGAAAAATTGCACTTTGATATTTTCGAAATGATGCAGTAATATATATTTGAACATATCATTTGGGTATTTTTCAGATGAAGGCCGATTCGATACTGAAAAATACCCGAATGATACGAAATATCGCGATCTTTGTTTTCTGGGAGGGTATTACCAACATGAGCATAACTATACAATCAATACATTAAATAAATAAAGCAAATAAACCTTGATAGTGAAAAATGACAATATAATTACCTTCATATGTACAGAAATACATTTAGTTGTGCCTATTAATGACGCAAATGATTTCGGATATAAGGAGAAACATGACCTTCACAGGGGGCGGTGGGCTGTGGTAATCGATATAGTGGTGGGCTTTAGCGGCGAACAGATTCAACAGCCATTCATAAGTCGCTATTCATAGACAAGCAAACCCCCGGCTGATTCCAGCTCTTCCCTTTCCCTGTTAGAACAAACTAGGTAAAGGTCTCTCTCTATATAAATACAAAGCAAAAGTGAAACATTTTCAATTTCTTCGCATAATTTTGATGATACGGCACATTTAAACTCAAAGTTACTTTGCACCACTGCATACAGCAGATAAGCGATTGCCGCTCTTATCAGCACTTTACTTTATATATATATATATGTATATATGTATATACACCTACTATATACACAAATGAAAGCTGCTAGTGCCAGCTAATCAGTGCGAGTCAAACATTTGTGTGTTCAACATCATCGAAATGGCCGGCAAATACAAGAGTAAACCAAAGACCAAAGGTTCCACGCCCCCCGCCTTCAGTCGAGCTGTGCAATTGATGTTGCATATAACAGCGGTGATCCAATTTAATTATGGCGTCTATTTCTTTCATAATTTGGAAATGCCGACCACTGTGATGCATCCGTTTGCCGGGAAATTTAAGTTCCTAACTTTTATTGGTGCGGTAAGAGAAAGCTTGGGTGTAATGGGTGATAAGTGATAAGGGTAATGGGGTGAGGCAAGCTTAAAGTGTTGATGATGGGAGAAAGAGCTAAAAGGAGAGCTGTCTTCGAATCACCGTTACAATATCAAGGATTTTGGTCTAAAAAGAAACCAAAAGACGAGAAAGCTAAGCTAATTTCGACTGTGCAGAAGTTTTTATACCCTTGCAAGTGCTTGCTGAAATATTTGCAAAAAATACTCTTTTTCCCATTTTCGGACCGATCGTTCGTATGGGAGCTATTTGATATAGTCATCCGATTTGGCCAAAAAATTGCAAAATTATGTGAAAGCATGTGAAACAAACAAATGCAATATTGCAAGATGCTACCATTAAAACCCACAAAGTTTTTCTAACTAAGACTGTTTTTCAGACCTATCTTTTGTATGGCAGCTATACCATATAGATGACGAGCTGATGAAGAGCTCAAAATTATAATACCCTTTCAGAGGGTATATTAAAATTGTCCAGATGTTTGTAACATAAAGAAGCAAGCAAAAACAGGAACTTTACTTACTTAAAATTTGTGAAAAATTATTTTATACATTGAATTTGTTGTTTTTTAAAGCTTTTTTGTGCTTAGTAGTTTACATACATATGTGCCCAATATCTACAATCTCACAAATTTTTATAAAGATCGGAAAAAAACGATGGAGTTATAAGGGTTATAAAAACTCTGCTTACATTATGTTAAAATATTAAAATTAAAATTACTGCTCTGTTAATTAACATGAGGAGTGGTAATTCCCCAGAGTATCGAGTATAGCGAAGTCGGGCAATACCGACTTTAACTTAAGATCTGTTTTTTTTTTTTTAAAGTGTTACTTTCTACGGAATTTGTCTAATCTTTTTCATTTTTCCACAAAACCTACGGTTTTAATAAAGAATCACGATAGGATTTTTGTTAATAAGATTTCAAAATAGTTACTTAGAGCCCTTTTCTCATGTTCCGCTTTTTGGTAATCCAGGTGAATTCTATGCAAATTTATGTAGCACACATCTACATTTTCTTAGCAACTTCAAATAATCTAATCATTTCAAATTCAACAGTATTTGACAAGTGGCAGCACCACAAAATATATACTCACCCCCAAGCAAATTCAAAAAGGCGCGCGCTTCAAATGATGCGCGGGTGGGCAACACCAACAACACCCACCACAATGTGCTAACGCCTTACTGCTGTCTGTTGTTGCGGTTGTTGTTGTTCTTTCGTTTACTGGCAACTGACCAGTATTCACTCAATTCGTGCGTCGACCGGTTTGTTATTCTTTACTTCGTTCATCCACTCGGCTGCTGTGAAAAAATCAATTAAAATAAAGTACGAATTGCATAGAAAATGGCCACAGCAGCTAAAGGAAGTGGAAGCGCTATTTATAATGCCGTCTATGGGGCACTGCGAACGCTAATGCATCTGACAGCAGCCGTGCAGTTTACCTATGGCATTTATTACGATTATCAATTTGTGGAGTTTCCAGTGGATAAGACGGTTGAGAAGCAAATCCATCATCCGTTTGGTGGCAAATTTAAATATCTAACATTCTTGGATGCGGTAAGCGACAGCGACCGGGGCAAGGGGCGGGTGGTGGGCTGGCAACAGTATAAAGTTCAGTTGTAATCTGCGTGTAGAGGGGACAACTGGCTGTGCATTGATTTAGCATTAATGCGTTCCACTTCACCGATTCCAAGTCGCGCAACCCTTGAATATTATCGCACTCACACGCAATGTCTGACCAACGTGTAACCGTCATTTTGTCCACTTACAGATAATACAGGCACTGTACTATATTGTCTCTCTGGTGAATGATTTTGTGGGCACCAATGAACTGGCGCCCAAGAAGCCGCCGGTAATACGTCAATTTAAGGATTGGCTAATGGCCACCTTGGCCTTTCCCGTGGCCATCAATGTGGGTGTAACGTTTTGGACGCTCTATGCCATAGATCGAGAATTGGTCTTCCCCAAAGTCTTGGATCCTGTCTTTCCCAGGTAAGATATGCAAACAAATTTGGGAGTATTTTCCTATAATTTTAAGAGAAAAAAAACATCCGCAATTTACATTTGAGACGAACTTAAAACTTTTGTGTAAGTCGGCTGCAGTCGTTCGTGCTCACCAACACAAGCGCATTTTCTGCCCCCTCTATTTGGCAGGCCTTGATGTAGTTCATGTGCCAACAACGTAGTCATTAAAAGTTGGTAATCTAAAATTGCTTTTAAAAATACCTAGAAAACTGTATGCAAAGGGGGGAGGAAAGGATCTGAAAAATGCTAAAACTATAACATATAACAAGTATAACAAGTAAATGGAAAGTAAACTGCAAGTTAAAGTAAAACCGTATAGATGGAATGGATGGAAATGATCTGAAAATGGCAACACTCATTGTATCATGCCTGGATCTATGGCTATATATCGCTTAGCGACAATCACTCATAAAACTTAAAAATTGTTTCTTGGCCGCATTTTTAGATAATGTAATTATCTGTATTACTTTTCTCTATAAAACTTTATGGGTTTTGGAACTGCAATCGAAACTTAATCTAAGGCAGGTAAAGTCTGTTCATGATACCCTTTTACCCATTTTCGATGGGTGCAGGTCATAAAAACATAAGTAAATTGACAACTGGCTCATAATCACATAGTAGTCTAGTCTTCCTACATATTAGTGGTTTTAAATGTGAAAATCTATTCAAATTCATAAGCGAAACAGAATGAAATGCAGAGCTACTAAATTGTCATGCATCGAACAGAGTAAAGGCAGCCTTCTAAATGATAATTATCAGACTTATCCCAATATGAAAAAAAAACAGCTATAAAACAGCATAATTGACCAATGGTAAGGAAAATGGAAACTGTTTTAAAGCAATTTACTGTAACTGACGAATCATTAAATTAATAAATGAATCCCAAACGAACCCCAATCGTGTACAGTACCTTCTTTTGTTAAGTATTTAATGCGTTCCTAAAATTAAGAATGACAATTGTTGAATTAAAATCTCAAATGTTAATTTTTGTGAGAAATATATGCAGAACTACAATCTTTAACTGATGTTATTCTTTCAGAAATATTTCCTGTACAAAATTACCAAAACTATTTACTAATTTGCAAACAATATTTTGTATTTTTCCAGCTGGCTTAATCATGTGCTGCACACCAATATTGTGGTTTTCATTGTCTTGGAGCTATTCACCTCGTATCGGGAGTATCCTAAGCGCAGCAAGGGAATCACTGGACTGGCCATCTTTATGGTCAGTTATTTAGTCTGGATTCACATTATCAAGCATTATTCGGGTGTCTGGGTGTATCCAGTACTGGAGGTATTGCAGCTGCCACAACGCATACTGTTCTTTGTGGCCGTTCTTGGTTTTACTTTCTCACTGTATCTGCTGGGCGAGTTCTTGAACAATATTGTTTGGGCCAAGGAGGTGAAATTGGCCAAGCGCAAAATCAATTAGGCTGTTGAAATTAGCAATGAATTTGAAGAATTCGCTTGTATTTTACATACTAATAATTAACATGTGAAAGTCTTTATCATTAAAACCAAAAACAAAACCAAAACCAAAACAAACCGACCTGCTTATGATATTCTATACATATTGAAATATCTACAAATTTTGAGATTAATAGAGCAAGTAGTTTACCATAATACATAAAGCACACACACACACACACACAGAGGTCAGAGAGCGTATATACACGAGTTACGAGTTAATTAGAAAGCCTTTTTATTGCCACAACAAAAAAAAACAAAAAAACTTTGAATACCTGCGTTAAACAAACAACCTGTACTTTCAATTTTAGAATCGTAATTATAATAAAAACTCTATTAAAAGCAAATTTGCATCACAGCCTTTTGTTTAGAAACAGTTACATTTTTGAATTCAAGCAAATTGGCGCCCAACTGTAGCAGCACAAGCGTTTTTGAGTCTGCAGCCCTGGCATACCATTTTTGGGGGCTGGCAACTGCCTTGTGAAGCCGCACAGCTGTCCGGCACATCTCAATTGGTTTGTTTACGTGACACAATGGCCAAAAGCCGAAAGCAAATTCGCGAACATCAAGCGGCTAAAGAAGCCGCTGAGGCTACCAATGCAGAGCTGGAGTCCTGCAATGATGCCTACACCGGAGGAGCATTCAAGTACTTGCGATTTTTGGTACATCTGCTGGCTGCTCTGCAATTCTCCTATGGCATTTACTATCACTATTTCCGTGTGCGTGACAATTTCTCCGGGGATTTGCAGGATGAAGATGACTTAAAGATGCCAATGCATCATTGGGGCGGCAAGTTTAAGTATCTGACTTTTCTGGATGTCATACTGCAGGCTGTGTACCATAGTGTGGCTTTGCTAAACGATGTGGCAGGGGAGAATTCCGTCACGGAGATATCAAAGTCCAAGTTGCGCCAGTTGCGAGATTATATGTTTGCCGCCTTTGCGTTTCCGGTGGCTCACAACGTGTGCATCTCCTTTTGGGTGATTTATATGTGGGATCGTGAATTGATATTTCCCGCGGCACTGGATGCGATTTTCCCCAGGTAAGCAATTGATTTGGGATTTGTGTGTATTACAAGTATTCTCTTTCAGCTGGCTGAATCATGTGGTGCACACAAATGTTTCGCTGCTGGCAATTATGGACCTGTTTACCTGCTTCCGACGCTATCCCAGCCGCCTGGTCGGGGTCATCAGCAACATGGCCTTTATGTTGTTATACATCATTTGGCTGCACGTTGTTAACTATTACAGTGGACAGTGGGTGTATCCTATACTGGAAGTGGTGTCCTTACCCCTGCGCTACCTGTTGCTGGCGGCTTTGATTGGTTTCAATTTGCTGTGCTACTTCCTGGGCGAATACTGCAACAATGTTGTTTGGGCACCCGAATTTAAGTTGCTGCAGCAGCAAAAGATGAAACAAGCTTAATGGTTGGATGGATTTAAAATCTGTTTTAATTCTAGTTACAAGAAATGTATAAATATATGTAAAATAATTTGTAAACTTGTAGGCACTTTTGTTTGTTGTGTTCGTTGAATTCGTTCGTTGTGCTCTCTTTGTATGTACAATCTAGGGTCTAGTTTAAGGAAACAACATTGACACACACACACACACTATTGAGGCTTAAATGCTAAAGAGATTGTGTAGGATTGTAATCAAAAAATACATTCGCAACTTAATGTCTATGAGTATTCGTAATCGTATTTCGTATTTGTAGATGTAATTCTAATTGTAATTCTGCTCAATAAAATACAGAGAGAGCGGACACAGTTGAGGAAATTCTATTCAACGGCAAGGCCGATGTTCTAATGCATGTCCTTCCACTTACTTATCAACCATCTTCTCTGAAGAGCTGCTAAAGCGGATGGAAACGAAAATGTGAGTGAATAAAGTAACTCGTGGCCATTTCTGTGCCACACAAACAAGACCCAACACAAAAGCTATAATACGAATCCATTAATCTCAAGTAAGGTCTAATGACCACTTTCTTTAGGGACATGGACATACTGAGTATGCAAATCTTTGCAAATATCTCTTTGTAAAACCCAGAAAGAAAGTCGAAGGAAGGAAGTAACATACTCTGTACCAACGAAATTTTACGCTCAGCCTGAATTTTGATACTGCAGTAGTAGAAACGCTGCTACTGCGCGGCAGCAGCGAACAGTCTTTTGATCATAACTCGACAACCGTTCATACAATCTTCACCATTTCTTTGGTGAATTGATAAGTTATTCTGATCACTAAATATGTCTAGAAAGAACGAACCATCTATCATTAAAACTGTGGGAAATATGACGTTTTTTTCAAATAGCGGTAGCGGCAGGGGGCGTGGCCCAAAAGTGAAAATAAACTTGATAAGCCAGTAAGTATAAGAAGTTTTTGTTCCATACACTTCAAACCTCTATCTCTTAACATATTTGAGATCTGTGCTTGGCTGTGCAGACATGGCTATATCGACTCGGCTTTTGATGCCGATCAAGAATATATACAAACTTGATGGGGTCGGAGGTGCTTCCTTCTGGCTGTTACATACTTCTTATACTCCGTGTACCTCTAGTACAGAGGCAATGGTATATGGGTTAAGGCAATAAGGTTAAAAGATGAGGGATTAAGTGTCGGTGGGGCGAATCCAAATCTTGGTCTAGTGCCCAACCTATTTTGGCAGGTGATATACCTAGCACATGCTGCAGTTATCTTCGTTCTAATCTAATTCGTTTGTTTGAAGTTTGATACTTTAGGGACCGATTTCTCATCTTCGAAATATCTGTTATGTGTCAGATAAAGCTTAGATTTTGCTCTGTTATTTGTAGGATTATGTGACAGGAACTCTATCCTAAATGGAAGATTATCTCTAAGCTTAAGTTTAGCCTTACATCTTCTTCTCTCAGTTGGATAAAGAATGTGCCATCTTTCCCTGAAGGACATGCATGGTGTACCCTATCTCTGGTGTAGATAAAATAGCTACCCTTATTCAATGTACGAAATCTTAAGTAAATGCATTGGGTTTGATGTAAGTCTGTTGGATTTCAGGTTCTGCCTTACCTATTTGGAGGGCAGCAGTAGCATTTTCAGTTTATCGGACTCACTCATAAAAGTTGGTTCCTTGTGATGTCGTTGGCCATTACCCAATAGTGATTGCATTTCGGTGGCTGCCTCCTCCAAGGCGGCCTCCTCATTCCGCTGACGACTGGCCATATTAAGTAGACGCATCGCCTGCTGCAGCTCATCATTGCCATAGTTAGGCAGTTGGGTGTGATTGGAGATCTCAAATGGATTGGCTTGTATGCCCACATCACAGCTGGTTTTACTGTTACGAGACTGTGGCTGTCCCAGGGACATACCCGAATAGGAACTATGTATTAGACTGCCCATATCCAGGGCAATGTCCAATTCCACAGAGGAGCAACTCAACGAGTCCTGGCCATAGTCTCGCTTGTAGTCCAGTTGCAGCATTTCCTTGGGATAAAGTGAACGCTGGGTGGCTTCTTTGCGGGATTTGCGGGATTGTCGACTGCGTGTGGAATTGCGGGAATGTCGATTCGGTGCATTGTTTGATTCATTCGATTTTTGCATCGTTTTGAGGAAATTCTCCAGAGCAACCTGCTTTTTGGGCAACTCCTCAATCTGGGGACCTTCGTTCTCGTACTCGCTTAGCTCCTGCTTAACTATCACATTCAGATCTTGTATCTTGAGCGAGGCACGTGAGTTTTCCTCCTCTTCGGAGGAGGTGGTCATGCCTTGGTTTTGCAAAAATGGCAAAATGAACTGTCCATTCTTCTGCATGAAGTCATTGAGCACTGAGGGATCCAGCCCGGCATTGGCTGAGCGTCGCTTCTTGGTGCTGCTGTGCGCAAATACGCCCACTTTGTGACTAGCATTTGGATAGGTGGTCTTCTTTAAAGCTATCACCTGGGACTCCACCGAAGTGCTGCTCTCCCGCCGACCCGTGTTGCTGCTATACTTGCTGGTTCTACCGGCTGCTATGTAATCTCGTCGTCTTTGAGTTCGTTTGTTGCTCGAAGCGTGGCCATGTTTACCACGCGTGCGCGAAGCCACTTTGGTCTTCATTTCGGCTATTTTGACAGAGACCTGAGAGTCCACCGAATTGCGACGCGATTCCACTGAAACATGACGCACACTCACACTTATCTCGGAGTCCAGGGAGTTCTTGCGTGGCCCCTGACTGGAGGAGTTGGCCCCAGCACCAGTGAGAGCCATGCGACGTTTGACACATTGAGGCAAATAATGCACCCAGGTGGAGCTAATTTCATTCGTTTCTGAAGAGTTTAAATCATTTACATCGAAATTGAGACCCACAGGATCGGTGTGGGTGTTGTAGAGGGTAATGGACAGACGTCCCTTGTCCTCAAAGTCCTTGCGCTTGGCCCAGGTCTGTGCAATGACTTTGTGCTTGGGCATTTTAACTTCCTCCACCACCTCCTTGCCACACTTTCTGTAAGAAAGAAGGGTTAGTACTCTTAATCTTATTTTTGGGCGTTTGGCTTTAGCTTACTTTCTGATATAACGCTTCCAGGTTTCAATGGAGGAAGGTGTCCAGCACCAGGTGGACATAACAATGCCAGAGCTAAAGAGGCACAATAAATGCAGCTGTAGAATGCCCACACTAGGACGGTTTTCAATTTTGCAGGAACTATTCTCATCGAAAACGGATGCAATGCGGCAGCTAGCAGAGCAAAACAATAATAGAAATCAGTTGGATCATATTTAAAGGATATTCTACTCACATGATGTAACGTCTAAAGCTCTCAGCCCACTCCTCAGAGTGTCGAAACTCTGTCAGATGGCAGGCAATGGCCACCAGTATGAAAATAAGCGTCAGCAAAGCACAAATCCCCATGCGCATAATAATCAAATGGATTTTATTGCTAGCCGAGGTGGATTTAATATCATTGGCAAAATGTTTCAGGCCAAACAGCATCACCATGCCGCGTGTTATAAAATAGCCACCAATCAGTATGACACCACACAGGGGTCCCAGCAATAGACCCGCTCGCATGGGATGATTAATGTAGCCCACAAAACAAATGCCAACAATACTATTGCCATCCACTTCGCTCAATGCCATCGTTGTGATGGTTAGCACCAAGGGCAAAGACCAGGCAACCAAATGGAAATATGAACCCTTCTTATCGATGCGATCCTGAACATGTCCCATGGCACGCCAATGCCAGGCATAGGTGAGGAACACAAACCAGACCATGCCGGCCGTTAGAAAGTAATAGACCAAAACAAAGATCACTATGCAGGAAAGATTCTCGCCAGCGGTGGGTTCCGAGTGACGCAATGTGCCATCCTTGCGGCAGACAATATCCTCACGCGAGCCACTGGTGAATTGCACTAGCCAGCTAAACAAAAAGGGAAGTAAATTAAGTTAAACTCTACACATTTTACTCTCCAAAACTCACCCAATGCAGGCAATCAGGAAGCATAGATTTATATAGAACACTATAACCGCCGGATATTTATTGGCATTCTTCCAATCAATAAAGAAAGTGGCCACCACAAACAGATTCGAGAGTAGACACAGCGAGCCACCCCAACCAATTAGCTTATGGATTTGCCTGTGCTCATCATCTGTATACAAGGGATCCTTGCACTGTACGCCACAGCCCTCTATGCCCGGATAATAGCTGGCGGCGGTGTCCGCCCTTACCAATGGAGGTAAACAATGGCCAGTTACATTGAATTTCATTTCGCGAGCATCGTTATTGCATTTCGCTGGAAACAGCGTTTCGTTGCAGCGAAGAAATTTTGGGAAAAATGTGGCATTGTACAAAACGCGACAAGGTTCCAGGGTAATCCGGCACATTTCATACGAAGGCAGGTAGACCATGTGCTGGCCATTGATCTCCTCGCATTTGGGTTTGAACACCGCGCATAGAAAGGGCTGCAAAAATATATGGTTAGTAGATACTCTTACTAACTTATCCATCCACTCACCTGTATGACAGCCCAGCACTTGGGCACCTGCCTTAGACTTAAATAATAACCCTGAAGCACCTCTTCCAGTTCCCTCTCCTTGCGATAGTCCGTCAAATCCAAGCTAGTGTATTCATATGGCAATTTGGAGCCAAAGCAGGTATTGTGTTTGGCATTAACCTCCACGCAACGTCCACGACGCACACACTGTATATGACGACTGTCGAGGCCATCGAACCAGGGTTTATCATCTTTGCCCTTTTTGCCATACAAACGATAATTCAGCGTTCCATTGATAGGTTCCAGATCAACATCTAAGCTGGAGCTAACTGTGGTGGTGCTACTACTGAACTTGGCCAAACTGACCTGTGTCAGACAAACACAGATGAGGATCAACAGACAAAGACAGGTATCCAAGGTATCCCTGAGAACGGAAGACAAAACAGATAATTCGCTTGCTGCCCACTTCCACTTTTGGGTGTGGCCCCCCACTTACATTTGCATTTTATTTCCGAACGTCACTAATAAAAAACATTAAACTGCTGCCTTTCCTTGAATATCAATGGGCACCCGGGCCTCTCTCTCTCCTTTTTTGGGAGCAGTTTAAGGTGCTGCAAGGCGTGTGGTGTTGATTTCTCAATGCATTGCTAGGCCGTTTTAGTTTCTAAATATATTTTAATTCAACAAAATATATGAAATTAGGAGAAAAACAAAAAGAAATGCGACTCGAAGGAAGCTGAAGCAACAATCATACTGTGAGATTGAGATACAGTTTATTAGAGATGGGAGAGTGGATGGTGGAAGACTGTAGATCATTCGATATGGACTGGTCACGACTATCACAAGCCATCAAATATCGATTGGTATCGACGCTCAGCGCTTTTTGAATAATAACGCGCGCTGGGTTTACAATTTTTTCAATCAAGGAGTGGGTAGTAACACATCTTGAATTCAGAATGATGCAAATTTTCAAGCTGTTTTTCACCTGTTGAGATTTCATATGAGATGGGTGAAAAATACCTCAAAGTACTGCGAGTTGGCTGTCAAACAACTCATAAGAGCACTCAGACCTGCCTGATATCCAATTTGAGAAACTTTAATGAGATATCAGACAAGTGAAAATACAGCTTTACTGATGCTAAAGTTCAAAATGCTTGTTATGTTCATTTTTGGTTTGATAATATGATGGACTTGCCAATTACCGTAAACAAAACCCGAACTTAATAAGGTTAAGGAACCCATATCGCATAACCGGAAATGACCGTTTGGCCTATTGATTTTAGCCTCTGGTTTAGACAAACTAACGACGAGTAAGGTGCAAAAATGGTGCGTAATACGAGTGAAACAGAATCAAAATGATTGAAGTCTATTTCACATATTTTTTCGAAGCCATCGCGGAGATAATCGCGCTATAAGTTTAGTTTTGGACAAAATAAAAGATAGTTAAAGATTTTTTTTAATTTCTTTAGGGAGTTAGCCATGGCACAAACAAAATTTCAATTTCATTTCAATGTAAGTCAAGAACGTGAGAAATAAATTCTACAAAAACTGGCAGGTAATATTTTTTTGCTAAAGGTTTCGGATAAATTAGCAATATATAAAAACTTAATTTTTTAAGCATTTCACATAAGGGGAAAATGCATGCAATTTTTAGATATTCGAGGGTCTGTATTACTTTTTTCTAAGGGCCGTTTTTCTCAAATGGAATTTGAATACGAGAACTAGTTCAGTGAGTGTATTCATTCAATGTATCGATATACGACTACCACTCAGCAAGCAAAACGGTCATACTCATGAAAACGCAGCTATGAGCAGATATAAAACGCACTTGTGAGTAGCGTCCGCAATTCGCCCGTGCCCATGTTGAAGAAGGCCAAGGACACACCGCTATATGCAATTTTTATATGAAAAGAAGGGCTTGATATTGAAGGCTTGGCTTGAATTAAATCGCTGCATCAACTTGCTATTATTATGGACACCGCTGCAGGCGCGGGAGTAGCAGCAGCAGCGCTGCATTCGACCAACGAGATGAAGCCGCAAACACAAACACAAACTCATCAGCAGCAACAACCGGCAACAGAAAATGGTGTACAAACAGGAGGAGCAAAAAAATCGGAAACAACAACTGGCTCGGGTGCGTATGATTATGACGATGACGATGATGATGATGTGTTGGTTGGGTGTGCATTTTCACAAACAAAAATTAATGTTTGTTTATATTTCTGACAGCAGCGGCAGAACCAGTGCAGCAATACCAAGTGGAGGGGGTGGAAAAAATGGAGGAGAAATCTAAATGCGAGCTGATGTCCACTGAGAAAGTATTGATTACCATCTGCAGTGCCGATCGAAAGAACAAAAAGACATTCATGTCCCTACCAAACAGAAAGGATGTGATTGAAAAGGGTGAGATATTTGAAATAATATAAGGGGGGACCTGACCCGGATGCAAATTTGTACCAAGTTTGATATCAAATTAGGAACCTTGCGAATTTGAGCAAAATCGAATGACCTGCTAGGATTTAGGCACTTAAATGAGCAACTTGGTTCAATAAGAGCCTCGAATAAGGCATAGATCATTGTTATACCCATGTAACGAGGCGAAGACTTGTCAGAACAAAATTAGAGTGGATTACATCCTAATCTTAAGGCTTAGTACCTGGTCTAGCTGTTCCTTTAGTTGCAGATGTCATCACTAAGCAAGCCATCTGACACCCCGACAAGTCATAACATTAATCTAAGAACTCTCTAAGTAAACCCAAAGACGGCCTGAGCCTAGCTCAACTGATTGAACCCAGCCAACCAGCGGAGTCCGTGCTCCATTAGGACTCCCTGTACGGTGCGCTGCGCATCCTAGGGAGACTCCGGGAGCATATCCGCTGGAGAAAAAGGCCTTTTCAGTGTATATGATAAAGGTGTGCCCGAGGGACTATTTAAATGAGTGATTTCGGCATCCCAGAATGCTCACTCAGATAACCCGCAAAGACTCCGTGCGGACTCCTCTATTCGCCTATGGTTTTTTTGAAATGGACTCCTTCGAGATGCTGCCTCGGAGTCCCTTTTTACTCCTGCTTCTGAGCGCTCCGCATATGGTTGGCGGGGAAGTCACCTTTTATTGGTGAGAGGGTCAGCTTGTAGCACTCGCTTTTGCTTGTTGTTTTTTCTAGCCTTGTCTTAAAATTCACTCAGATCATTTGTATTTGTTGTTGTTTAATTCATTTCGTTGTAAACACTGAAAAGTTTCTTTTTTTATTCTGAGAAATGGTGTTTGATATCATAAAGAGTTGGTGGTGCAGCTCGGCCAGCTTCAGAAAATTCAAGCGTCGTGTTTCATTTTCGCCCAGCACATTAACCTATGAGCGGGAGCGTACGTTGCGCAACATTGCCTCGCCGAGTCCTTTTCAAAACTATTTAAATGAATTACGCTTGGTGCAACTGGATGAGACGGGCAAAGAGCGTATGACATTGCGTGAATCTGCACTGGTGCGAAAGCTTGCTACGCGCCTATGGAACAATCTACCAGAGGAGGATAAGGAGAAATACTGCATGATTGCAGCCAACTCAGAGAGTACACGTGCTGATTTCTTACGTGTTATCAAATCAAGACTCAATCTTCCATCGATGCAGCAAGATGAGATTTCACAGGGAGAAGCTATACCAGTCACACGTCGTTTGCCGCCACTCCAAAGGGGTAGACGGAAGACAGCTGGTTCCTCCAGAAATACTTCCAAGACGCGACCCCCCATTAAAAGTGGTGCAAAGCGAAAGCTGTGTAAAACCGAGCCTGCTGAGGGTGAGCCGCCCAAAAGTAAGCGGAAACGTAGTCACAGTGAGGGTCGGAAGACGAAACTCCTACCTAAGCGGCAAATCTTAAAAAATGATGCTTCCAAACCAAATGAAATTGAAACCAATTTAAATATGGCCCAAAAAAAGAGCTCAAGTGAGGGACCCGCAGCCATACCCGTTTCAGTTCCAGAATATAATTCGTATAAATTGAGAAAAACGACCAAACGCCAAAGAATCAATCCAAGCCTTGATGAGATCCATAACAGGACATACAAATTAAGAAAATATTAACGTTTTTTGTTGTTTGGAAAACACGAATGTTAAATTTTAATGGTCTTATCTCTTATGTTCATTTTGGAAATCTTTAGAAAAATTTATTAGTAAAATCTACTTTCCAAAAAATCGAATAATTTTAAGAAATATAACTTTATAAGCTCAGACAGAATGTCATTTCAGTGATGGAAGACGGTACTGACCCAAAGCCAAACATAGCTGTACCTTTTTATTCCCTTGCGGATGGTATTTCTAAATAATATCGCATAGAAGAAAGCATCACCGACCACATAAAGTATATATATTCTTGATAAGTAAGACGAGCTGAGTTGATTTGAGTCTGTTTCTATGCTCTCCGCCGTCGGTTTTAAAGCTATATCAACCAAACTTATTATGAAGTCTTTTAAGTACAAGTTCTCTTCACATATGCCTGAACCGACCGGATCAGATGACTATAGCATACAACTCATAGGAACCATAGGTCGAGAATCTAATTCTAGTGAGAAAAACTTGTTTGTTTCGGAATGGAAACGCCTTTAAACTTTGTTTTTCTTAGTATATGCTTCCCCAAAATACCACTAAGGTTAGTCGAAATTGGACATCTATATATTATAGCTGCCATAGAGAAGTAAGGTTAGAAAAATAGTCTTAGCAGGAAAAACTTTTTTGTTTTCAATGTAAAGCTATTTAAAATTGGCATATATTTATTTTATAAGCTTTCACACAATTCTTCAAAGATTTGTCAAAGTCGGATGACCATAGGTTATAGCTGCCATAGGAATGATCGATCGAGAAACTAGTTTTAGTAAGAATAACTTTGTTGTTTTCAAAAAAAGAGCCTCCAAACTTTGTATTTCTTGTTATACCCTTGCAAAGGGTATTATAATTTTGTCCAGAAGCTTGCAACGCATAGAAATATTCATTTCCGACCCCATAAACTGTATATATTCCTGATCAGGGTGACGAGCTGAGCAGATTGAGCTTTGTCCGTCCGTCTGTCTGTCTGTTTCTATGCGAACTAGTCTCTCAGTTTTAAAGCTATCGAGCAGAGCAGAGTCTTCTTTTTGCTGCACACTACTAATATGTCGGAGCCGACCGGATCGGATGACTATATCTCATAGGAACAATCGGTCGGAAAACTAGTTTTAGTATGAAAAACTTTTTTCTTTTCGATGATAACGTCTCCAAACTTTGTAATCGTAGATTTTCTATGTTCTTTTATAATTCTAACAAGTTTTATTAAAATCGGACAACTATATGGTACAGCTGCCATATAAAAGATAGGTCTGAAGAACAGTCTTAGTTAGAAAAACTTTTTTGTTTATAATGGTAACATCCTGCAATTTTGTATTTGTTTGTTTCATATGCTTTTACATAATTTTATAAATTTTTGGCCAAATCGAATGATTATATCATATAGCTCCCATACAAACGATTGGTCGGAAAATGGGGAAAAAGAGTAATTTTTTGAAAACATTTAAGCGAGCACTTGCGAGGGTATAAAAACTTTGCACAGACGAAGTTAGCTTAGCTTTCTCGTCACTTTCTATATTGAATTCCCAGAATGGAAGGGGTGGTAATTTTTGCAAGTATATGAAGTCAGATTTTCAGACTGTTAACCGGATTAAGGTTCTAAAGCAACACAGATTATTAGGAATCTCGTTCCTTAGAGAATGTGGAGCAACTTAAAAAGCAACTTTTACTATAGGAATGCAGCTAAGAGCCCGGTGTGAAATGGCAAAGATACATTATATTACATTACATATTACGATTAATCCGGTACCGGTTAGTATATATTCGGTAGTTAAGCGGTCTTTCTTCATATAACCGTTGGAGGGATAAACACATCTTAGGGAAAGTACTATTATTCACACATTTTTATCATCATTACAATGCGATATAGTCCTTATAAGGACCTGTCGAGTGATAAAACAAGTTTGAAAGTGCAACAAAAGAGTAAGCTCAACTTGACTATCGTTCCAATCCAATCTTTACCAATGTTACTACTTCACTCTGCTCAGTTAAAAGTTCTCAGTTATATAAAAACTAGCATTTCGGCTTTCTTAATTCCGTTTGGTTTTCAACGAAATGGCAACCCTCGAAAATTACACTCTTGCTCTCACTTTTGAACTCTCTCTCGCGCTCTTAACAAAAGTTGTTAGTTCTCCGCTATGTGCGTCAAACCGTTATATTTGAATCAGAGCTCCGACAAATGTCTTAATTTCAATCAAAATTAGTTAAATGAGGAACAACTACAGCTTAGCATAGAAACCATGTAATCTTTCTTCAATTGTCTTTAACAATCTTTTCTTCTTATTTCAGCTCACAAGTATGGCCTAACTGGCAGCACCATTGTCCTGGAGAGCAATGGTTGTGAAATTTGTGAGGATGAGGTCCTCTTGTTTGCTGCCAAGGAGAAGATCCTGCTTATGCTGTTGACCGAAAACGATGAATACATCATTCTACCTCCGCCCTCGCCACTGAATCGTTCAGAGCGTGCCGGCAGCTCTGTGGATCCGAGTTTCTATGCCAACAACAGTATTGTATCGAATGCCAACGATTCGACTGTGTCGAACGATGAAACTCTGTCACTGGCCAGCGTAACGCCGAGCAATGCCAAGACCTCGGCGTTGTTCAAAGATTTCTCGATACCTTGGAACAAGGTACCCAACGATATCATGAAATTGTTGCGTGGCAAGCATAGCCTGGGCAAGCGTTTGAATACGCTGTGTAACATATTGGTGGAGACGTTGCGTGAGCGTTCGGCTCATGTGCCCATACGGGTGTTTCGTCAGGTGGCCCAACAGGCGGCCGAGAAGTATCCCGACTCATTGCTGGAGAAGGATCGTGAGGGTCAGCTGATTGCCACCACGCCACAATCGTTAATCTCGAAAATGATTAATCGCAACAATGCGCTGAATAGGCCACAGAAGCGTGCAGCCAGTGCCTCAAGTTCGGGCACCTTTGAGATACACATTACGGCCAAGAAGCGTAAATTGGGCGCCGGGGCGGCTGCAGCCAATGGGGGTGACGCCAAGGCCTTGGCTCTCAATCGTGACCTGGAACAGAAGAAGGAACTTCTGATTTCCAGCTATCGTGGCAGTTCAACGGTCGAACCAGCCACCATAGCTGAGTACATGAAGGAATGCTTTCCCTTGCAGCGCGCCTTCTTCAACAATAGTGAAAAGATACCCGATATTACGGCCATCAAGGATAATTGGCCGTACATCTTCAACAAGGATGTACTCTATCAGCACTTTGAGCTGCTCATGTCCATTGATCCGCGGGTGCTGGAGAAGCGTTTCTCCGGCGAACGGGAGCGCATGTTCAAATTCTTTAAGACCTCAAAGAATAAGAAGGTGAATGCTCTGGACGAGAGCAATGCCAATATGGTGCGTGGTCTGGCCTACTATTTCAATGAGGATCCCGACTATATATTCAAACAACTGGAGAATGGGCCCTTGCCAAAGGATGTGCTGCAGCATATGAATCCAACCAATGCACCCTGGGTGGCTCTAGTCAGTGAGTATGAGTTAGCAAATGGGATTTGCCTTGGAATTAACCATTTTCCACTCTCTTTCCAGATACCCCATCAACAACAACAACAACAGCAACAGTAGCTGGAGTTGGAACTGGAGCAACGGACAAGTCCCATAGTGAGGCATTGGTTTATATTGAGGGACAAATAATGGCCACATTTACCGCCACGGATGCCGATTTGCCGGACATAATTGCCCAATTGATCTGCTACTATTATACCTTCAACATGATGTACCCCAAGGAAGCCAATCAAACTCTCGAATTTATTGTCATTTACTTTCTGCAAAATGCGCCCGAGCAGGCGCGCTCCAAAAAGGCAATCACGGCCAACAGTAAATACAATCAGCTAATTGCCAAGCTGGCCAATGCAAATGGCTGAAGATGGAGTAGCAACGACGGCACCAGAACCAGAATCATAACCAGTTCAGCACATCCCTCAAAAATCTCTGGCATTCTGTTTAGTTTATTTATATTTGCAAACCGAACTATAAGGATTATGTTTATTCCATCATGTGTACTCTGTAGTATTTCTAAGATTTACATTAAAGTGTGTGTAGTAATGTTGTCCCGCCCCGAGCTCAAAGCGTTATCTTCGTTCGCTTCTTGCCCTTTCGTTGAATTGTTGGCTGTTGATCGTGGAGCTGCGTTTTGCCACGCAACACTCCAGACTTGGTCAAATCATTTAGAGCCGCCTTGAAATGCATATTGCCTGCCTTCAGCATCACAGCTTTGGTGATTTTCTTGCGATAGAAATTACGTGCCTCGCTTAGCTCATCGCCCTTCGATGTCTTCTTCTTCCCCTTGGAGCTGGATGTACCAGGAGCGGCATCGTCTTCGAACTCTTCCCAGGTGGTGGGCTCCTTGCGTTTGGACTCGATTATTAGACGCCTGTAGTTCTGTTCGCGCTGTTTCAGAAACTCCTTCGCCTGCTGACTCTCCATGTCGAGCTGTTCCCTGTTGCTGGTCTCGTCCGCATCATCAATAATATCATTTTTTACATGTTTCCACGGCTGGGCAGATTCCTCCGGCTCGTGCTGGACCGGGGCGGAAAAGGATCTGGATTTGCCAGCATATGGTTTGGGCTTGAACTTCTGTTGGCCCCACGTCTGAGTGCGATGGGCCAACTTCTTTTTATGCGCCTCTGAGAATGCTTTCCGTTTGAAGTCCATTTAAATATCAGTTCTGTTTATTTGTAAGGCCATGAGACTTAGCGGTGGGCAGGCTTCACTGTGACGTCGATAGGTTTTGTATTGATATCTGTTTGAATAAGTATCGCATAGAGATGGTACTTGAAGTACACGCTGCACTATGGTCAAAATGCCTAAAAAACACTTTGCTGGTGCATTTAGCAAAGAATCTGCATTCACAGTTTGCAATTGACAAATACAAAAAATAATAGAGTTTCCACTGCCCGCTGTTTTTAAATTTTCTCGCTATTAAGTAAAATTAAACTCTAATTTGACCATTGAGATATGGAAACTGCTATCTAAATATGTAGTATTTGCAAATTCGGGTATTTCAAAAGTGATCCGTAGAAAATCAAGTAATATATGGTTTTTGGGCCTTATCAACAGCATTCTTGGCAGAACTTGCAGCACAGTGTAATTTTACGTTTGTTATTGCAGTCGATCTTTTTTCATATCGACATATATCGACCGAACTCACATCTCTAACCGCAACACGTGCGAGAAACGAAGTAACTTTTATTTTGGAGCTATGCATAACGGCGAGGGCCATTCCAGTTGGAACAACTCCGATCCTTACTATGATGGTGGCCAACACCATCAAAGGCGCAGCGGCGGTGACAGAGGAAACTCTAACTCTAATAGACAGAGGTCGGATAATAACAGAGGTAGAAGAGGCTCAGGAGGGAAAGGCGGTGGTGGCAGAGGGGGCGGGGGCAGAGGAGGCGGCCGGAGACAGAACTCGGTGGGCAAACACAATAAAGGTAATGGTGGACGCAGAAATGGAATGCGAGAACGAAACGATTCATTTTCTAAGTTCCGAGATCCCCAAGAACTGCCAAATCAACAACAACAACATTACAAGGGGGGGTGGAGCGGTGACAGGGCGCCCAGTCGGGTTTGGGATGATCAGCAGCCCATACCAAATCCTGAAAGCCATTCCTTTTATTATGACTACAATAAAAGCGACGCCCCGACGCCGCCGGCTGGGCTACCATTAGAAGCTCGAGTATCGACACCTGAGATTAGTGCTCAGCCAACTGCACCTGCCCCAACACCACCACAACCGCAGAACCCGACGCCGGATGTGAAGCCCAGTCTTCCCCTTATAAATACAGTGAATATAAAAAAAGAAAAGAAAGAGGCGCCAGCACCCGCACCTAAACCAGCCACCAACCAACCAAAGGCAGCTGAAAGCAGTGGGGACAGCTCCTCCAGCAGTTCGGATGAAAGTGTCGAAGCCGGTGAAGTGGTTAAGGCCAAAGCTGCTGCAGCAGCGGCTGCGAAAGCTGTGGCAAAACCAGTTAAACCAGCGCCCTCATCGTCCTCCTCCTCCTCTGAATCATCCGATTCGGATAGCGAGGAAAGTCCACCGGCCAAGACGAAATCCACTCCCAAAGAGAAGGAAAGCAAATCTTCGAAAACACTTAAGAAATTCTCATCTGAAGATGATGTGGTGTGCATTGGAAAAGAGAAACTACATTTTACCATACCGGATGAGGATGATGATGATGACGACGACAACAGCGAGTCAGATGGAGATAGCAAGAAGTCGGCGAAACGGAAAACTAAAAACAAATCCAGCGATAACTGCGGCATCTGCGACAAAAAGGTGAGCAATCGCTACAATTTCCAAATTTCCGTTGTAATTCTCATGCTTTACTTCTCAACTGCAGGGCCACACCTCCTTCCAATGTCAAATGATCTGCCGAAATTGCTCGGCTCCCTATCATAGCCTCAAGAATTGTCCCAATCCTCCAAACCTAAATATTGCTCTGCAAGCGTTTATGGACTTCACCATGCAGCAGCTGACCGTGTTCAATGTGGAGCAACGATTTGCGTTTCCCGCTGGCTCTGTCATAGTACCACCACCTGCCACACCTTCAACTGCCAAACCGAAAAAGGACCACAAATCTGTGGCAAAGAAATCAAAGAAAATTGTGAAGAAAAAAATCAAATTGGAGAAAAATCATGAAAAAGACGATGAGGATGACGACGACGACGATGATGATGATGATGAAGACGAAACTGATGATAGTGAGGAAGAGTCTAGCGAATCCAGTGATGAACCACGGCCGCCACCCATAAGTAAACAGAAACGGAAACGCAGCTTGAAGGCAAACACAAGTCTGCCACCCCCACCAACAGCATATCCGTTTCCTCTTTTGGCCCAAGCCGCACCCTACAACTCCATGATGTATCCATATGCCACACCGTTTAGTTTCCCTAAAAAATAAATAC
This sequence comes from Lordiphosa andalusiaca, assembly GCA_035044965.1. NCBI lineage: Eukaryota > Metazoa > Arthropoda > Insecta > Diptera > Drosophilidae > Lordiphosa > Lordiphosa andalusiaca. The sequence goes on from JAWNNM010002261.1 coordinate 678,036, forward strand.
AGTTAAGACTAATTAAGTTTGTAAAGTTATTTCGTGAAAAACAATTCTAATTAATAAATGAAAGTAAAGTGCATAGAAAAACTCTAGAGGTATGTGAAACAAGCAAAAGATGGCAATTTTTTTAAAATTCGAAATCCAAAAAAGGTATTTTTTACGTTTTAATTTTGATACCTGTAACCGCAGCGAGTTCCCATGATTCCAGTCTCCAGAAAAAGAGCTAATTAATGGTTAATAAGATTTTATTAATTTATAATCTTTTATAAAACTTTTCCCCAGTTTTTATAGCAATAAATTTGTCAAATTTTTAAAAATTAATTTCTTTGAACAATCACACACTTTCAGGTTCAAATACCCCACTGTGCTACTCTTTATGTCTGTTTGTAGCACCATGTACAGCTCTATTTCCACTTTTCGAGATCTCATTTGAAAAGGATGAAAAATACCTGACAAGGGAAAATACAGCTAATATTTTGGCCTTTTTTTGCTTGGCTATCGTTTATAGCTATTTAAAATTTGACTTGGCCATTTTTAGCCATTCGATTTAGCTATAAGAGTTGCCAACACTGCCGCAGAGAGTGTGTGTGTGCAATAAGGTCACACTGTCAGTTCCGCACAGTTTCACGTCGTGTTCCGCCAGCTGTTTACAAGTTCTAACAAATACTCGAGTTTAAATTTATTAAGATCAGTTCGCAAACTGCCTGCTGTTTATAGTGAAACACATAGCGGCCTCTGACATCCTCACCCGCACCCACACCGCCCCTGCCAACCAGTTGCTGTTACACACGCTGGTAAGTTGCTTGCATTCATACACACACACACACACATGCATACAGTATCGGTGACAAGTCTGGTCACACTAGGATAGCGTGGGTCAGGTGGGGCGCGTAATTCAATTTCCATAGATTCAAATTTAGAAACTTGAAATGTAGAAATCCACACGGTTAGAAGAAAACCCGGGATTAACCGACTATCTTGCTTGTTTTTTGTTATATATTTAACATTCATTATTATATCACATCAAATTTATACATTAACTCCAAAGACAATCTTCACGTGTTACAAAGGACAAACTGTTCACGCTCTTCTTCGGTGCCACAACTGCAGGGGTGGTTCATGCCACGCGGATCTACACCTGGTTTCAGCATCGTCTGCTGCAATTCCCAAATAATTTCACTGGCCAAAACGCTGACGGCCAACTTGACCACGGACTGATAGTTAAGTGGGTTAACCGCATAGCTAAGTATGCCGCGAGCAATTTGATCGAACAGATAATTACGATCCAGCTCGAGCAACTCCTCGCGCACATCCATCATGCGATTCTCAAAGTGACACTGAATGGCCGAGAAGACCAATTTGTCCAGGCCCACCAGAAACTCGCGCTTAAACTTGACCAAATAGTGTTCAATGAAGACTATGCCGTTGCGATTCATATGCGGCAGTCGAACCTTGTCCTGGATGATCTGTTCACCAATTTGGCTGACCACCAGCGAGGCCAGAGAGCCGGCAGGTGTGGGTCGACGATCTGAGCAGGGTCTTACATCGACAAAGGGATGGATTTCATAGCTGCCAACGCCTATGGTGCTGGCCACACCACTAAAAGAGACATGCGAGACACGCGAATGATTCTTTTGAGGCAGTGGTGACTTGGTCATCAACGGTGGCACCTCCATGGCCTTGTGGTCCCTGGCAAAGCCAATGATTTGGCTGGATTTCTGAAAACAAAAGGGAACATTAAGTCGCTGCAAAAGAGAAACGTGTGGGCCTTACATAGTTCACATATTTCTTGGCATCGCAGACAAACTCCTGTATGCGTCCTATCAAGACACTCATCACACACTCATCCTCGCTCAGATCCTCATTGAAACCGGTTAGTATATAGTTCAAAATGTATTGTGCTGCCTTGTAGATGGGATCATCTGGAGCAAAAGTCAAGGGTGATTGACCCTCCATGGCGATGGCTGCATTCAGGGCATAACACAACTCACTGTCCAAGAGACCATCAAAGGTGGCCTGATATTCATCACAGAAGGAAGCCTGCACCGGCTTGGGCTTGCGCTTGCGCTTACGTCGCTTGGGCTTACGTGCCAGCAAGGATAGCCGGGATCTCTCTTTGATTTCCTCCTGTATCTGTTTCCATTTCTCACGATACCTGGCCTTGTGATTCTCTATGAATTGTATACGTTCGGTCTCGACCTCCTCGAGCAACACATGTATCCTACGCTGATTGGCAATGCGTTCGTCCAGACGTTTGCGCCAGGATTGCATCTGTCCCTCCGTATTCTTAGCCAGTCGCTGTTTGCGCAACGTTCGCATGTTCTTGTTGAAACGATCCTTTTTGAACTGGAACAGTTTCTTCTGCTTGATCAGATGCTTCCGCTGCAGATCGTTGCACAGGCTAATGTGTGCCTGGACACGCATATTGGTCAACATTTTGCGATGCTCCAGCAGCATATTCTGCATCGAGGCCAAGCTATCCAAGCGCTTGAACTTCTCCTGTGTAATGTTGTACAGGTGAATCATGCGCTGATGCTTCTCACCGTCCAGCAGCTGCTTGCGAGCCATCACCTCCTCAAAGCATTGATGGCGAGCGGCCAGGTTAAGATGATCCCGCTTGGTGATCATTTCCGCATTGGCTATCAGCATGCGATCGTGTTGTTCGGCTTCGCGACGCTTGTATGCCTGTAGCACATAGTACAACTGGGATTTGTGCAACTCCTGACGATGTTCATTGAAATCCTTTAGATTGCAGATAACATCATTATCCTGTGTGATCTCCCCATTCTCCCTTAGCCGTTTTAGGTTACGTTCGTTGGAGTAAAAGGTCTTTAGGTTCGAGTCATGCAAGGGATTATACTCGGGTATGTGTTCCGTGACCGAAGAGTCAAACTCTTGCTTGGCACTTTTAAACTAAGGCATGGAACTTAGTTAGCATTCTATTCTATGGCCCAAGGCCCACTCTTACCGACTGTCCAATTTTGTTCTTCGAAAATATCACCTGATTCCCCGGACATTTTAGCATGGGCAACTTACAATTGAGTGGTATGAGCTCCCATCCTGGCAAACTGTTAATCGGTAGTCCTGTCTTATAGCTGATCAGCTTAAGCAACGCCTGATTGGCTGCCACCTTGTTGCGCCGCGGTAGCGAGAGTATATCGATCATGTTGTGGCCGCCCACTTATCTCTGTTAAACATTTGTTATAAAAATTAGGTTTTCTTTCCGCTTTGCAATCGGCAAATGACGTAAATAAACTAGTTTTAAGAATTTTTCGAATTTTGTTCTTTTACATTCAGCAGTCAAATTGTTGCCTACTTGATCTGGGAATGCGGAAAATGAAAGCATTTACTTTTAGGTTCGGTTCAAGTTTTGAAGGATTTTTGTTTAGTTTCGCTAACTAGCGAAACTTTTTGTACTCGGGTTCACGGAGCGGATTCAGAGGGTCGCTGAACCGAGGTTCAATCATCGTTTGTATACAATTGCAGAGGGTATATTAAAGTTGTCCTGATGTTTGTAACGCATAGAAGGAAGCATTTTCGACCACTTGACGTATATATATTCTTGAACAGCACGACGAGCTGAGCTGATTTAGCCATGTCCCTCCGTTTCTCTGTTTTTATGCTATTTCCTTCATCAGTTTGAAAGCTACCTTCACCAAACTTTGTACGAAGTCTTTTAGTAAAAATACACTGCCAATTTGTCGGAACTGGTCTTATCGGATGACTATAGCATATAGCTGTCATAGAAACGATTGGTCGAAAAACTGGTTTTAGTGAGAAAAACTTTTTCTTTACAATAAAATCGCCTCCAAACCTTGAATTTCTTAGTTTTCTATGCTTTTACATGATTCCACTTAGTTTAGTCAAAATCAGACATCTATATAATATAGCTGTCATAGAAAAATAGAGTCAGAAAAATAGTCTGAGTGAGAAAAACTTGTTTGTTTTCAGTGGAATTGTCCTTAAAATTAGTTAGAATAACGTGCAGTATGAGTATACAAACTTGGGCCGAGCCGACGTTAACTTTCCTCTTTATACCCTTGCAAAGGGTACTATAATTTTGCCCAGAAGTTTGCAAAGCATAGAAATATTCATTTCCGACCCCAAAAACCATATAAATTCTTGATCAGGGTGACGAGCTGAGTCGATTGAGCTTTGTCCGTCCGTCTGTCTGTCTGTTTCAACGCGAACTAGTCTCTCAGTTTTGAAGCTATCGAGCTGAAATTTTGCACAGAGTCTTCTTTTTGCTGCACACTAGTAATATGTCGGAGCCGACCGGATAGGATGACTATATCCCATAGCTCCCATACGAATAATCGGTCGGAAAACTAGTTTTAGTGAGAAAATCTTTTTTCTTTTCAATGATAACGTCTCCAAACTTTGTAATCGTAGGTTTACTATGTTTTTTTATAACTCTACCAAGTTTTATTAAAATCGGACAAGTATATGGTATAGCTGCCATACAAAAGATAGGTCTGAAAAACAGTCTTTGTTAGAAAAACATTTTTGTTTTTAATGGTAGCATCCTGCAATTTTGTATTTGTTTGTTTCACATGTTTTCACATAATTTTACCTACTTTTGGCCAAATTGGATGACTATATCATAAAGCTCCCATACGAACGATCGGTCGAATAATGGGAAAAAGAGTATTTTTTTATGAAAATATTTAAGCGAGCACTTGCAAGGGTATAAAAACTTCGGCACAAACGAAGTTAGCTTAGCTTTCTCGTTTTTATACTCTGTACCGTAGGTAAATAGAGTATTATAAGTATGTAACAGCCAGAAGGAAGCATCTCCGACCCTATAAAGTATATATGTTCTTGATCAGCATCAAGAGCCGAGTTGATATAGACATGCCCGTATGTCCCTCTATCCATCTGTCTGTATGAAAGCACAGATTTCAGAGATGGTAAGTGATAGAGATTTGACATGTATGGGACATATGCATCATATGTCTGCAGGCAGATCAAGTTTATTTTCAATTTTGACCATGCCCACAGTGACCAATCTCCCACAGTTATAAAGGTAGATGGTTTGTTCCTTCTAAACATATTACTGGTACAATCGAGGTTCTTAAAGCAGATAAGATCAACTCTAAACTGATTGAATCCATCAACTTACGTAGATGGTTTGTTCCTTCTAGACATATTTCTGGTACAATCGAGGTTCTTAAAGCAGATAAGGTCAACTCTTAACTCTGATCGAATGCATCAACTTTTTAAAACTTATAAATATTGTTAGCTCAGGTAAAATATTCAAAAACATAAACCGACAATTCGAATGCAAATATATAATATTTTTCATACACATCCCTTAAGCTGTCTCACATTTCTTTGAAATTTCGTAAGCTTTCTCTGAAGTGCTGCAAAGCTTTTTGAGAAACGGTTGTTTGGTTTGTTTGCGTTTTCTTTTTGTTTACCTCTTGGCGCTTTGCTACCGTTCAATGGAAATGCTTATGTCTGCTTATCAATGCTTTTGTTATTGTCGTTACGACGGCAAGAGGAGGAGATGGAGCTGATGGAAGGTGAAAGAGTTTTGTCTTTGTCCTGTTTGGTTATGGTGTTGTCAAGAGGGAATAACATTGAACAGGAAACTACACAGAATTGAATTTATTTATTTTTGAATTAAATTTCGACTTCCGAGTTGATTTTACTTTTAAGAGCTTCATGCTTGAGCAGATATGCATGCAATGTTTTTTTAACTTGACTAGAGAAGTGTTTTTGAGTATGGGGTTTGAGTTGTTCAAACTTTGATTTGGGTCCAAAAAGTTTAAATCACCCATTTTTCATTATTTTAAAAACCATTTGGCTTTGCTTTCTATTCCCTTTATGGAAACTAAACAAACTTTTGGCATTTTATTGACACTACACACATAATTTCGGTGTTTGTTTTGGTAATTTGCGTTTCGAACCAACTGCTGCCGTGTCCTGGCTACCATTAGTCGCGCTTGAATTGCCCCAAAGACGCCAAGACGACGCCTGATTCATATATAATAAGCCTCTTGTCTGTTCCCCCCTTCCTCCTTTTTTTTTTTGGGTCAACCTCGTTTCCCCCTTGGGGTGGGGGTGGGGTGGGGACATCATCAGTTCATCGCATCTTAGCATAAATATTTGCCAATTGGTCAGGCGGGCGTCGGTTTGTCTGCCATAGAAGAGTTCTTTCTGTTTGACTGCGATGAAAGTAAAATCACATCAAGTGCTGAATGTACTTACTTTAGGACGTGCTCCAAATATGCTCTCGAGTGTGCTTTCCATTTCAGCTAACACCCCGAATCCTCCCACACACACACACACACACACAACTGTCGATGACATAAATAAAAAATGATGCTGGCATCCCAAAAAAAAATTGTAAAAGAAAAACGAAAGGTGCGTGCCAATCTCTGCTGGCCTGTCCTGGCCCATTTTCCGTTATATAATAGTTAGCTACTTCCTGTTGAGGTGTGAGCAAATGGGTATGGACCCGTGAGTCGTGAAAATTTCAGCAGAGATGTAACAAGCAAATGACGTAGGGTACATTTATATGTCTTTGATAAGACCTCCTCCTTCTGGCAGTCAAAGCTGTGCAGAACACCTGAAAATATCTTTGTAAATCTAGTCACTGTATTAACTATATTTATGTTAGGTAAACTGGTCAGTTTAAGCAGCCAGCAGGTCATGTTTGGTTTTAACCTTACTTAAAATAGCAACACACAACATCACAAAAGCAGGCTAGTTGACATACACCTGTTTTAAGCACCCAACGGTTTTATCTTCAGTAATCTTTGACCATCGACTGCAAGTTAGCAAATGCCTCTTTATGCCAGCATTGCTTTAACTGCTTGAGAATTTCACAGCAGCATAACTGCAAAAACTGGCACCAAAAGATAAGGCAAAAATGAATGCAGACAGATAATCAGATAAAGATATATAGATTATTTTAACATTTCTTAGCTTCCAACAACTGCAATAATATTCAAAAACACTGAATGAGATATAGATTGATTACATAGCATTTCTGACCTTCTCATAAATTATATATATTCTTGGACAGCATCAACATCAGAGTCGAAATAGCCATGTCCGTCTGTCCGTCCATATGAATGTGTATGTATGTTAAAATGGGGCTTTAACGACTTTCCGACTTGTAAGAAATACCCAAAAAGACGCTTTTAGTTTCTTTTTGCCAACAATGTTTAGAACATGGAAGAAAGTCGGTCAAGCCCGACTATAACATACTCTGTACCAACAAATTTTTAAGCTTAGCATAAATTTGGATGCTGCAGGAGCAGCTGAAAGCAGTGCTGCTACTGCGCTGCAGCAGCAAACAGTCTTTTGATCATAACTCGACAACCGTTCATCCGATCTTCACCATTCCTTTGGCGGACTGATAAGAAATCCTGATTACTAAATATATCTGGAAAAAACGAGCCATCTATCTTTAAAACTGTAAGAGATATGACGTTTTTTCCCAATTGCGGGGACTGGAGGGGGCGTGGCCAAAATTGAAAATAAACTTGATCTGCCTGCAGACATAAGAAGCATATGTCCCATACATGTCCAACCTCTATCTCTTACCATCTCTGAAATCTGTGCGTTCCTACTGTCAGATAGAAGAACACCCAGACAGACGTACAGACGCATCAACACCAGAGTCGATATAGCCATGTCCGTCTGTTCGTCCATATGGACATGTATGTATGTTAGAGTGGAGCTGAACGACGACATATGTCTCATACATGTCAAACCTCTATCTCTTACCATCTCTGACATCTGTGCGTTCATATAGGGAGATGGACAGACGGACATGGCAGTATCGACTCGACTATTGATGCTGATCAAGAATATATATGCTTTATGGGGTAGGAGATGCTTCCTTTTAGCTGTTACATACTTTTGCACAAACTGATTTCAAGAAAAGGGGTTATTGGAGGTCATTTTTGAAATTTTAAATGAAATAAGTATTATAAAGTATTAAGCCATGAGGCAATCTTAACTGATTTCGCCAACCTATGTATAACCTTTGCCCTTGGTAAATGTGGGGATTAAGAAGTGGAGTCAAAATGTGAAAAAATAAATCATTAATACGACGCTAAACAACTATGCTAAACAACTAATTTAACAATATAAAAATAATAATAATTCAATCATTCTAATATTCAGACAATGTAACTTTAGTCTTAAGTAGGTTAATACTTTTGTCAATTATTAAGTCTTCTGTAGTGACTAGTGCATTAATATATATAAGGTTACCCTTGTCGCACTAGGAAATAAGGATAATAATAATAATATATACACATACGACGGGATTCCACTCCACACTCTTTCCAATGAAATATGTATGCAAATCAAGTTTCTTTCATCGCTAGGAACAGCACACCCCCCCCACACCATCCACCCCTCCTCCATCCCCGTTTCCAACCACTTTAACTTCATATATGCCATGCGTGCTGTGATAGTTAGTGGTGTTAGACGGGACGCCCCAGGTTGGTCTTTAGCTGAGAAACGGCTACCGGCTTAACAAACACAGCTGTTACTCGGTGCTTTACCAACCCAACCAAGTCACCCACCCGCCCACCCAGACATTGGCATTCAATTGGAAAGCTTTTGCTGCTGCCTTTCAATCAAAGCCAGAGGCTTTCAATTGAAAAGAGAGAGAGACTTTCGCGCAAAGCTCAATGGACACACTCAGTTGCCTCGCGTCGGTTGGCGAAGTTGGTTCGCTTAAAGCAAACGCAGCAAAATAAACAGAGTTTTGTGTATGTGTGTGCGCGAGAGTGTGTGTGTGTGTGGGAGACAAACAAATAGCAAAACGCAAACGCAAAAGGAATCATAGAGCAAGAATCTCGTACGAACGGGGGTGGCGACAATCCTGCTTCCTGTAACCACCCCCCCTGCGTTGCCAGTTAAATGCGCCATTCACAAAAAAAAAAAAAAAACACAGAAAAGAAGAGGAAAACACACACACACTCACATAGCAAGTGAACAAGGATAATTATATAAACAACCAAAATATTTGTCAAGTGGGCGTGGCTAAGCATTGGCTGTAATGTATGATTCATCATTCATCATTATTCATCATCTTCATCCTTTGTTTCATCAACAACAACAACAACAACAACCACAACAACATGTCCAAAGCCACAGCAGCCGCTTTTAAAACCGAGGATCACATTATAACCATCAGCACTGCCAGCCTCACCGAACCGGTGAGTGCAGAGCCGCCCTTGAAACAAACCTCAACAACAACAACAACAACAACAACACCACCAGCTGCTCCTGTAGTGCCAACATCCCAACCAAACAGTGCCCAAACCCCGGCCAGACACAAATTAAACGCCCTCTGCCGTCTCTCCCAATTGGTTAGCTATCAGAATAACATAGCGGATGTCCAGCATCGACGTGGACGTCGCCTCCATGGTTTACAATTGCCATTGCATCCGCTACAGCTATTCGGCTGGCTGGTTTTAATACTCTTTGGCCTGGCTAGCTATTGGGTGTTGATACCCGCATTTCATGCACCACTCCAGGGACCATTATATGGACTCATCACCGGACTCTATTTGGTGCATCTGGCCTCACATCTCACAGCCTTGTTAACTGATCCCGCGGACAAGGAGCTGCGTCGGGTGCATCGTAACGATCGCATTGTGCCCGAATTCGATCGCAGTAAACACGGACACGTCATCGAGAACGGACGGTGTCATCTGTGCAACATACGCACCTCCTCCAATCGCACCAAACACTGTTCCGTGTGCAACAAGTGTGTGGGTAAATTTGATCATCACTGCAAGTGGCTGAATCATTGCATTGGCTCGAGGAACTATGTGGCCTTTCTAATGTGTGTGGTCAGTGCGGTGGTGGCTACGCTGGTGATAGTGGCGGCAGTGATAGCCCAGATAGTGTTGTACTACCTGCAGCCGGAATGGTTGAGCTTCTATTGGTGTAGCAGCCAGGTGGCCGAAACTGAGGCAGGATTAACGCCGGATTATATCAATCTAACGCTGAGTCTGGGTAATGGCACCATGATGTTAATGGAGCAGCCTGGCCTCGAGGAGGAGGAGGAGCAGGAGCAGGAAGTGGCTAATGTTACCATGTCCACGTTACCCTCGCTGCTGGAGAACTTTACCGCCCTCATAGAGGCCACCTCTTCGACCCTAAGCCAGGCCAATCAGACAGCCTCACCCGTGGTGGCTGGCATAGGAGTTAATGAGACCATATTTCTGCTTTTACTGGGCCTACTGGGTCTACTGGCTGCCATCAGTGCTGGATTGCTGTTGCATCTTTGCTTCTTTCATATCTACATCTCGTTTTTGGGTCTGACCACCTATGAGTATATACGTAATCATCGTCAGAATCAGGAGGCCAAAGCCAAGCAATTACTGGAGCAGGGTAACAAAAATGGTTCAGTACATTTCTCGCCCTCGCTGCCGGAACCCCCCAAACCGTCCAAGACTGCGGCCGGAACACTACTCTACTGTTGTTCGAATGTGCCGCATCCTCATCAGCCTCCACCCGCAACTAGTGTACAAACGGCAGAGCCATCCCTGAAATTGCATTGTTGTGCCAATTCTCGAGAATTCCATCAGTCAGGTCAGGCCCTGTATGTGTGCTCGGTGCTGGAGGAGCGTAGTAATCAACAGGAGAAAAGTACTTTCCATTGTTGCTCCAGCTTTGCGGCCAGCAGCTTGCAGCGTCGTGTCAGTCTGGCGGGTGGTGCTTTATTCACCGCAGAGCCCAGAACGCCACGTCCTGCGGCCACTTATCTGCAGTATACAGAGCAGTGTACTCTATGCACATTTCGTCTAAGAAGTCCACTAAGATCCAATACAGGAAGTAACAGTGCGGCGGGTAGCAGTAGCACTCGCACATTGGCCAGTCAACCGGGTCAATTGGGTGGTAATATATCCAAGCCTCAACGTTGGCGTCGTAAATGGAATTGCTGTGCCAGTGTACCGGACAGTCCTGATGTGCCCAATGATCTGATGGCAGCGCTTACCTTTCGGGAGCATGCCGAGGCGGCCAACAAGCTGAAGAAGCAGACAGAGCTGCCGGTGCAGTTCATACGCACCCTAAACGGTGGGGAAAATCCCCATGCCGAATTGGATATACCTCTAAAATCGCCACCACGCAGTTCCCGCCTGCGTCACATGCTACGCCTGCTGGCACGCTATCGCAGACCACGCTGCCGTAATCATCATGGTCATCATGGTGTGGCCGCCAAGGAGCAACAGCAGCAGCCGCACCAGCAGCCACAGCTGGTGGGCACCATCAAACAGAATCAAATACGTCCCTTGCAGCTACAGGCCGCTGGCAGAGGTTATGCCTCCTCAACCACCACACCACCGGCCACCAGTTCACCCAGTCATAGCTCATCGGAGAGCAGTGAACTAAGCACTAGTCCCTCCTGCAAGGAGATAATGCTGCTGCCCACTTCAGTTATCAGGGATGATAGTGTTACCACTTATACGCTTACACTACCGCCTGCCCTGCCGCCGCCCACACGTCGTAAGATGCCGCCAGCCAGTCAGGAATTGGCTGAGCTGGCCGAATCCCTGGGATTTGTTAGCAGTCCACAGCAGCAGCAGCAGCACCAGCAGTGCAATAGCCGCCAACTGCCCAATCTGGGCAATGTGTATCGACGTCAACGTAGGAAACATTTCCTGCGCACACGTTCGCCCACTTTGTCGCCCATACATGAATCCGGCCTATCCAATCCCACATCACCGCAACCGCTCCGTCATCACAACAATGTCAACGCCAATTTTAACTCCAATCCGGCCAACTGTTCGCCTACGGTCACGCGATCATCTTCCTCATCCGTCCTGGTGCAGAATCTGTGCGGCCTGGCTGGCGAGACCCTCAGGAAGACCGCCTCCAATAGCTCACTGCAGAGCATTAGCTCGAATTCGAGCAGCACATAGAAAATAATGTTACTTGCTTTAGGTTAGTTGTCAGACCCGGAACAACCCCTCGCCCCCCCCATTGCCCACACCCAGATTCAAAAATCAATTAATCTGCTGGAAAACTTTGTCAGGTGTAAAAGTCACAAACAATTGAATTCAATTATGGCAGCAGCGGGGAGGGAGGAGTGCAAAAGTAGGATTCTAATTGGATGAGGAAAATGGCAAGGCAGGAAATTGATTTTGAACGTTGCGGTTTATGGGGTCGAAGGTAATAGTTGGGGGGAGAGAGGGAGAGAGACAGAGAGAGGGAGAGGAATGGTTCGATATGTGTTTAATTCAGGGTCTAATTGAACCTTTACCTGTGCCGAACCCTAAATTTATCTACGGTTCAACCAAAATTAGACATTACACAAGCCAAACTATTGCCTAGAGATTTTTTGTTATTTGGCTAAAATCGTCAGGCTAAAACAATACTTACTCTTATTAAAAGTTCTGTATTCGGTACACAGAAAAAAAAAGATTAAAAAAAATATCCATTTGGGAGGGATATGTCTTAAATATCCTTTTAATCATCTACCGGAGCTGAAAAATCATACCAAGGATCATCATTTTTCATATCCTTTGGATGATTTTTAGCTCCGATGGATGATTAAAAGTATATTTTAAAAATATCCCTACCAAATGGATACCGGAAATCATTCTTTTTTTTTCTGTGTAACCTTAATGGCCAATGTTATCAGATACTTCAGATTCCAAAGTTTATGGAACTATTCTATTGTTAATTTCCAAACCATTCAGTTTATGCCGGCTCGAGGTTATTAGTTGAGGTCTTACCAAAGGTTTTATCTTTAATAGACTTCAGCTTACTCCTCATGCCAGCATTGCTTTAACTGTTTGGGAATTTCAAGGTATCATCGGTGAAAAATTCAAAATATTAAACGCTAAGTTGAAAGAAGCCTCTTACCAAAAGTTTTATCTTTAATAGACTTCAGCTTACTCCTTATGCCAGCATTGCTATAACTGTTTGGGAATTTCAAGATATCATATGTGAAAAATTCAAAATATTAAACGCTAAGTTGAAAAGTTTTATCTTTAATAGACTTCAGCTTACTCCTTATGCCAGCATTGCTATAACTGTTTGGGAATTTCAAGGTATCATGGGTGAAAAATTCGAAAAAATTAATCGCTAAGTTGAAAGAAGCCTTTGCGTAGGTGTTAGTTTTAGCGAGAGAGATTTTCTTGCTCTCGTTTTCTTTCAATCTTTCGTTTTGTCTTTAGAAATCCGTACTCACTTCAATCTCAAGTCAGCATTATTCGACTTAAAAGTACACAGACAAGATTAAAATAAAGCTATTCTTTTTTATAGAGGATTGTGCCAAGTCGATTGAGGTAGAAATCAAAGCTTGATTTAAGCTCGCCCTTCTTGTCTGTGTATTCAAATGGTTAATGCCACAATAAAACATGTACAATAACGTTAAGGATCAATCATGACGCAGGTTTCCCTTTAAATCGTTTCATTTAACTCCACTTTAGATTGCCCTTTGTTTCCACTCAATTCAAATGGGTTTTGCAAATTGTTTTCCCACCCAATACTCACATTGATGATACTATTCTAGTTTGCTCACATCACCCCACCGCCTGTTCGGTTCTGTTCTATTCTGTTGCATCAACTAAATGTCTCTTTTGTATCCTATTTGAATGGCTTTGCAGTCACATTCATAAAATATGCAACAAAATGTGGATGCAGGCTGGGGCCCACGGCATCTCCTATAATGATATACTTTCCATCTCGCCTCCCCGCTCCAAACCCCTCCACTCATATTGATTTTCATTTTCAAAATTGTAAGCAAAGGCGTTGGTGATTACGTATTGTATCCGTATCTGGGCAACAACACACATCTCCCAGTGACTTCTGCCAAAACGAAATACCACACTGAAGGACTGCCAGTGGGGATTTGGTGGATGTGTTTGGGGTGCATGTGCATGTTGCCAAATTGTTACGCAAATGTTTTCATTCGATTTAAATTCAAATGCAGTGACAATGGCAGGGATGTAACTCTCTATGTGCTAATACTTATCGGTGTGTATATAGATTTTGAATTACATTAAATATTCCACAAAACTGAATAATTAATGAAGTTCTCTCGTTGGAGTCAAAAAAAAAAAAAACAAGAAGCAAAGAGAACGTGGCAAATGGAAATGCGTCAAATGTGCCACCGAACGAACAGACAGACAAAAAGTTTAATGGATGAATGGATAGATGGCATTGCTCCTGCAGTTAGATAGATAGATAGACATAACGACGCACATGGCACTCCAGTTGGAAGCGCCAACCAGGTTGAGTAGTCAACAGTAGACAGACAGTTCATGTTATTAAAACTGACAGCGGGTAAAAAGGTAAAGGAAAGTTCATTTTTAGAAACGGAAAAAGGGAGTGAAATTTCATGTTGCTACAGGGCAGGACTCAAACGGAAACTGGGCATGTCCAAATGAAAGGTTCTTGCTTTGGATCAATCCAAATATTATTATCGTTGAAAGCGCTCAAGTAAATTTTAAAATAACGACTTTAAATGCTTTTTTCCTTATTTAAAATTGCTTCACAATATTTCAACATAGTTTTAAAACAGTGTGACCTTGCTTACATGATTTTGGGTATTTTTCAACCACAAAATTGCTGGACAACTTGCCTAGTTCATTTCAAATTACCCTATTTGAAAAAAGCTTAAATAATTTTGATATTTTTCAACCACAAATTGGTTTCAGACTTTTAAGTTTCAAATTACGCTGTTTAAAAGCAGTGTTACCTTGCTTATACAATTTGCCAGCTTTATTTGGTGTGACCAGCTTCAAATTACGCTGTCTCAAAGCAGTGTGATCTTGCTGATGTAAGTTGCCAGCTTTATTTGGTGTGACCAGCTTCGAATTACGCTGTTTCAAAGCAGTGTTACCTTACTTATATAATTGAACAGGTTTATTTGGTGTGACCAGCTTCAAATTACGCTGTTTCAAAGCAGAGTGACCCTGCTTATATAATTTGCCAGGTTTATTCAGAGTGACCTTGCCTATATAGTTGGCCAGACTTATTTAAAATTACGTATTTTTTTTTTTTAGTATTTTTCAACCAAAAATTGGTTCAAGCTTAAAATTAATGTTTCAAAAAAAAATGGTGACCTTGCTAAGACAATTTAAGTATTTTTCAACTACAAAAAGATTCGAGTTTGCCAAATTAGTTGAAAATTAACCTTTTTCACAACAATGTGACCTAGTTTAAATTGAAGAATTTGCTAACATAATTGAAATTTTTCGTTAAAGTAAAGTGTGACCTTGCTTAGACCATTTAGGTGTTCTTCAATTACAAAAAGAATACAAGTTGATTGAAAATTACCATTTTTCAAACAGTGTGACCTTGCTTAAGTTGTATAGTTTGCCAAGTTAATCAAAAATTTACGGTTTAGATAAGAGTAACCTTGCTATGTTGTATTTTCCAACCACAAAAAGATTCGAGAACTTGACAAGTTGATTGAAAATTGAACTGTTTCACAACAGTGTGACCTTGCCTAAATTCAACAATTTCCCAATTGAATTAAAAATGACCGTTTCAACAAAGTGTGACCTTGTCCACTAAAAGAATCGAGAATTTGCCAACTGTTTAAAAACAGTGTGCCCTTGCTTACATAGTTTTGGTATTAAAAAAAGTTAACCTAAAATGGCCCGCCCGCGACTGCATGTCGAGAGAAAAAACACACCTGTCTTGACATCTATTCGTCCGCCCTGTGTTTGTGTGCTGATTTTATTGTGACAAGGCGCCTGATAAATGACTAAAATAACATAATGCATAAACTATAAATGGATTTTCAATGCAGACTTGACTGCACTGACGTTGTCTGTTGAGTCAACAGCTTGAGCAACATTCATTTTCCATCGCGGGCTGCTCATTTCCGCACAAAACAAGCTGCATACTTTTGAGGGCGCCACCAATGGCTGTTGCTGTGGCTGTGGGGTGAGTTTGCTTGCTGGGCGTCAGTGGAAATGTTTAATTTGATGGCACTTGGCGTTAACATTCGCAGTTGCACCTGCTACCAGCTACATACACACACTCAAGCTGAGACCCTCAACAAGCATTCCCGTTTCATTATATTGTATGTCAGATCTGCTTTCTATTAAGTGTATGTAGGTTTACTACACATACACACATGGACATACGTAGGTGGCTTACGTCAGACAAATGGTAGTTGTGGCTATTTAAAGCATTTTAAGTTTAAAATCCAAGAAAGTTAAATTCTGAGAAATATACTTTTGATAGGAAATTACTTAAAAACTAAAGGTTGTACATAGCATAAACCGACTGTGTCATGAAAAGTGTACACAAAAAAGCAAAGACTTTTAAAGTACACAATAAATTTCTCATTATTCTTCATTTTTGTTTTTTTTTTGTTTTTTCTTTTTCGTGTCCGCGTGACTTTCTGGTCAGTGTGAAAACTGCCTCAGGCGACTTGCGGCGGGTGTCCGTGCGTATATTAAAAAAGGCCAAGGCCTCTCAACTGTCAACCGTTGGGTATATGGTAACCCCACTAGACCCTCAAGTATCCATTTATTTAAAAATAAAAATAAAAATAATATATTTCACTTTAATTGCATGTTCATGTCATGCATGTTGGCCAGGACACGCCCAGGCTGCCAGGCAACGCCCTCGCCATGGCTTCAAGTTGATTCCTGATGGAGTTTTTGTTTACAAGACAAGCACACAAACAGGACTGTTGCCCGCTGCCTGTGGCAACAACTATAAAGCTGTTGTTGTTGTTGTTGTCATGACCACTTGTTGTTGTTATTGTTGTATCAATTATAAATCCTACAATTTTGGTTTTTGAATGCGCTTTCGTCACGCATCTCTGGCAGACAAACCATTTAAGAAGCCTCCTCAATTGTCGCAAAATATGAACTAAGCCAAAGTGGGTGCGTCCAGACGGCAAACGGTCTCCATTACACACCCAATTCCATTCCTTTCCCATTTACGAATTATGATTGATTTCATTAGAATTGGGTGCGCTTGCCTCACACCTTTCATTTGGTTGTCATTAGCATTCGTCTAACTGGTAACTAAATACCCTTAGACAAAGATACATACACACTCTAGATGAGGCAGGCATATCATTAAACTTTGCAGTACTTGAAAGACAACAAAGGAGACAAAATTTGCATACCTTGTGCAAACAAAGTTTGCCTTAAACCAATTTGCTACCCTAATAATAATTTGCCCTAAATTGTTCTTATCTACTAATAAGATTTGCATTTGGATTAACACTATTGCAGCTTAGTCTACTGCAAATTTCTTTGCCCTGGTAGGTTTGCATTAGCAAACAAGCAAACAAATTTGCACAAGCTTGTTCCCAATTGATACCAGGGCAAATATTAGTATTAACTTGATGCGCAAACTATTAGAAGCAAATTTTTAGAAATATTTGCATCAATTATTGGTGGGACTTTAGCTTACACAATTTTTTTAACTATAAAAAAATTTGTAGAAAAATTCTATACAAATCTTATAAATTTATTTATAGCTGAGAAATTTGGAACTACTATAACAAAATTATAAAGCCGAACACATTCCAAAAGACAGCACAGGTTCTTGCTGAATTGTAAAATAAAAAGCCTTTTCAGCTGCGGGGGTCGAATCAACGACCCCTAGGCTACCACCGAGAACGCTTAAATTCAGCCAAAAACTGAAAGAAAAACCCCGAATAGAACAAAAATTACATAAAATTGTCAGCTTCTGGGGTCGAACTAAAGCCTTCGGCTCAGTACTGAATCAGCTCTTAAATGGAAGGTCTGGGATTAACTTCAGAGCATCCCTTATATGAGTTTCAGCTGTAAATCAAACATAGAAATGTCCCACTAAGTCTAGATTTTAACTGAATTCAGGCACTCACCTCATGAGTCAAACATGCTCTCATTTCAGTCATAAGTTCAGTTATTCCTACTGCTCAGAACTCCATTTAAGCATGAAAATTTCAGTACTGTAACGTAGAATTGCATCGAGGCCGATAAATTTCACCCACTTATGTAAACGAAAGCCATAACTTAACTTTTCAGCTGCCGGGGTCGAACCAACTTAAACCAGCTTATGAGTTATGCCAAAGAGGCGGCTTTAATTCAACCAAAATATGAAAACCACCTTAGTACATGAAAAAAGAAAACTTTTCAGCTGCCGGGGTCGAACCAACAACCACCAGGCTAACCGAAAAGGTTTAAATTCAGCTAAAATATGAAGAAGGGTGTGAAACCAATGACCTCCAGGCTGTGTTATGTCACCGAAAAGCTTTAAATTTAGTCAAAATATCAAGAAAAAAAACAACTATCAGCTGCCGGGGTCGAACCAATGACCGTCAATCTTTAAGTTATGTCAACGTTTATTAAGCCAAAATATGGAAACGATCTTAAAATACAAAATCGAACAATTTTCAGCTGCTGGGGTCGAACCGAAAACTTTTAAATCTAGCCAAAGCATGGATAATAGACTCTTGGTAATATAATTAAGAAATCTCAATTGGAATTTCTATAAGATAAGCCAAAGAGGCTGTTAAATTCAGCCAAAATATGGAAAGAAAAAAAAACATATTTGTCAGCTGTCGGGGTCGATCCAATGACCGTCAGGATACAGGTTATGAAAACTATTATTAAGTCAATTAAGCCAAAATATGAAAACGACCTTAAAAGACAAAACCAACATATTTTCAGCTATTGGGGTCGAACCGAAAATTCTTCCATCTAGCCAAAGCATGGAAAATAGAATCTTGGTAATAGAATTGAGAAATCTCAATGGGATTATCTATGAGTAATGCCTAAATCTGAATAGTGAACATAAAAACATACATGTCAGCTGTTGGGGTCGAACCGAAAACTTTTTGATCTAGCCAAAGCATGGAAAATAGAATCTTAGTAATAGAATTAAGAAATCTCAATGGGAATCTCTATGAGTAATGGATAAATCTGAATAGTGAACATAAAAACATACATGTCAGCTGTCGGGGTCGAACCAAATGCTCATAAATCTAGCCAAAGCATGAAAAAATGAATTGAGGAATCTGTATAGGGTTTTTCCATGTAGATATCTATCATATTTAGTGTCGTTGCATTAGCCTACCTGCCAGCTCCATTCAACTCCAACCACCTCGTGTCACTTTGTTTGGAGCTCTTTGGTATGTGTTTGTGTTTCTCCCTCCCTCTCTCTCTCTCTCACTCTCTCGTTGACTTTTCCCTGTACTTTTTTTTTTTTTTTCGTTGGTTCAACGAACCTGGGCCTTTGTTAGTCGGCTACGTACGTACATATTTTTTTTTTACATCCGCTCTTGCTCCTTCCTCCTCAGCTACTGCCACCGACTAGCTCTTAATATGCTTTTCAATTTAGTTAATGACTTTTCAGATTGGCCCCTGGAAGCACCATTTTTTTTTTTATTGTCATATGGACTTGGGGCTGGTCTTGAGCTAATAAAACGTAAAAAATTGTATAAAAAAAAAACTAAGTGAATGAGACTGGAAAATTGCTTGCGTGAGAAGAGTTGACAACAAAATGATACAATAATAATAAACAAAGAAATATGCATTGTAAAAGTTATTTGATTAATTTATTTATGGCACAAACAAAAACCAATAAAAGAAATATATTTTGATAAATAAAGTTCAAATATCAAGCAAAAGCAAAATTAAACTGTGGCCACAACAAACCAAAAGTAAAAACTAGTTTTATATCAAATTATATATAATATATATATACATACATAAGCGGACTCTGATAAGTATGCTATAGAAACGAATAGTGCATAGAATGTTTTTGGAAATGCTTTATTATCATCATCTCTTCATTTGTCAATTCAAATTTATGTTTGCCACCCACCCTAAGAGTTAAGCAATTTGTATATTTAATGTCCCAGAGAAGCTCTCTAAACAAACCAACCAAAAAGGAAAAAAAAAGAGCAAGAAATAAACAAAACAAGTTAGCAAAACACACACCAGACTATAAAACTATCATTAGCCACCAGGTGGCACCCGGGAGCAGGGTGCCGGGTGTCATTGCTCAGTATTTGACCCGATTTCAGTGGCATTTTAAATATTTACCAAGGCAGGCAAATGGACGTCACACTCCCTGTGCTGGAACGAACATACAAACGTGTTGACATTTCCATTGAGAAGCAGCCCGTTTTTGTACGTTTGCTCGTTGCGGTCATTATTGTATGGCTCCACCGTGTGTGGTGGTGGTGGTGGTGGTGGTCTTCATCATCGTCATCGTCAACGTCATTATGTCTGGCTGGATTTTGTCTTTGGTGACCACAGGGCGTATGGACATTTTTGCTTTTCTTTTTTTGCTTTGCAATGGTATATGGCAGAGGGGGTATATTGAAATTGTCCAGATGTTTGTAAAGCATTGCAGCAAGCATTACCGAACACATAAAGTATATATGTTCTTGTTCAGCATGACGAGCTGAGTTGATTTAGCCTTTTCCGTTTGATTCTATGCTAACTCCTCCTTCAGATTTAAAGCTATAGCGACCAAACTTTGCACGAAGTCTTCTGGTGCACATTTGTCGGAACCGGCCGGATCGGTTGACTATAACATATAGCTGGCATAGGAAAGAGCGGTCGAAAAACTAGTTCTAGTGAGAAAAACTTTTTTGTTTTTTATGCAATCGTCTCCAAACTCCGTATTTACCAGTTTTAAATGCTTCTCCATAATTCTGCCAAATTTGGTCGAAATCGGACATCTATATAGTATAGCTGTCATAAAAAAGTAGAGTCTGAAAAGTAGTCTTAGTGGGAAAAACTTTTTTGTTTTCCATGAAAATGTCCTAAAAATTGGCATGTATATATTTTATAAGCTTTCACACAATTCTTCAAAGATTTGTCAAAATCGGATGACTATAGGTAATAGCTGCCATATGAATGATCGGTCGAGAAACTAGTTTTAGTGAGAAAAACTTTTTTGCTTTCAATGAAAACACCTCCAAACTTTGAACTTCTTCGTTTGCTATGCTTTCCCATGTTTTTACTTAGTTTGGTTGAAATCGGACATCTATATAGTATAGCTGTCATACAAAAGTAGAGTCTGAAAAGTAGTCTTAGTGGGAAAAACTTTTTTGTTTTCCATGAAAATGTCCTAAAAATTGGCATGTATATATTTTATAAGCTTTCACACAATTCTTCAAAGTTTTGTCAAAATCGGATGACTATAGGTTATAGCTGCCATAGGAATGATCTTTCGAGAAACTAGTTTTAGTGAGAAAAACTTTTTTGCTTTCAATGAAAACAGTTCCAAACTTTGTATTTCTTAGTTTGCTATGCTTTCTCATGTTTTTACTTAGTTTGGTCGAAATCGGACATTTTTATGGTATAGCTGTCATACAAAATTAGAGTCTGAAAAGTAGTCTTAGTGAGAAAAACTTTTTTGTTTTCAACGGAAATGTCCGTAAATTGTGCATTTCTTTATTTGATAGGCTTTTACGCAACTCTGCAAAGTTTTGTTAAAATCTGATTACTGTAGCATATAGCTGCAGTACAAATGATCGGTCGAAAATGGAGTTCTATTGAGAAGAACCTTTTTTGTTTTTAATGGAATCGACTCCAAATTTCTTTAGTGTTCGTTTGTAAGGCTTTTTCATGATTTCACTAAGTTGCGTAGAAATCGGTCATCTATATAGTAAAGTAGTCTTTGTTAGAAAAGCTAGCAAACTTCGGCCGAGCCGAAGTTAACTTTTCTCTAGATTTTCTGTATTTGTTGGCTACCTTCCGAACTGAAATTTCTTGCCCACATCTGCTTTCAATAGTCCAAAAGATACTTAAACACTTATGAAATTCGCTTACTGTTCGCTGTACCAATCAAAAGTGTATGCTCAGCATGAATTTTAAACATGCTATAGCAGCTGCTGCTACAACTAGGATATTAATCGATTTCAATTGAGCAAATTCCTAAAAAATAATTGTAACAGTTTCCCAGAATTTCTGTAAGTGCAGCTGTTGTAAAAACCGACCAAATAAATAATTCCCAAAAATTTCCAATCGCCATCAAATCGCTGCTTCCGCTGTAAATGGTCGACATTTGTGGTTTGAATGCGTATCCATTGATTTGTGTCGTGACATTTTTGATTATTCATGCAAATACTTATGCGTAAATTAACAAAGTAAATTGTTGTTGGCATTTTATATTTCCTGTTTGCCTTTGGGTTGTTTGCCTCGATGTCATGTGTTTGTTCCAGCAAAACAAATCACACAAAAGACCCACACACACACACACACACATACACTTGGTTACATATCCTTATATGTATGTACCACCACCCACCCACCCACACGGTTGTAATAAAATGTCGAGGATTTATGGGTACGTGTCATTTGGCTTGTTTGTCTTCTCTTCGCAACAGATAAACATAAGTACAGCCATATAAGTATGTATGTTTGTATAAATATATATGTATGTGTGTGTGTGTGTGTGTGTGCAGGCACACACAAATAAACAAATCCTACAGGAGCGCACTCCCAGCATTCACTCGATAAAAAGAAGCCAACTAATTGAGCGACGCCTGCTGGGTGCGCCACAGTTTTCTTCCTTTTTTTTCTGCTCCTTTCTTTGCAAGCATCTTAAGGAGTTCTTTAGAAATAGCATTTCCAACTAAACAAAATGGTATAATATGCATTGCCATCATGATGCAACATTTATACACCATACATTTACATTTTAGTTGGAATGATAGTTGAAACTCGAGTATGTTAAGTAGCCCCCTCTACTTAGTAAAAGAAAAACAACATTTTATTGTAGAATAATCCTTGATGTATTAAAGGCTTTTATGTCTAAGAGCCCGTCCCTATTAGCCTTAGTAAACAAGGTGCCTGGCAATTTCTAAGCCAAACAGAACACGAAGTAATAGCTTTTCAAGCAGTAAATGGTGCAGCTACGCTAGATTGACTTTCAAACCAATCGAAAAATATTTAGAATTCAGTAAAGACACACAGCTTAATCTGTCATTTCCAATGAATAAGTGCACCATCACTGCGGGAATGCACCAAATCAAATGTTTTAGAAACAATGGAACCCTTCAGCAAACCGTTGAACTTCTGTCCCTTTGATTCAGCACCACAAAGGAGGCTGGTAGAGCTGGTACAGCGGTTTCAAGAAAAAACAATCTTCCATCTCTCCATGCCTGCGATGGCATAACCGTTTGGGAATTTCACAGCTGCATGCAAGCAAAAGCATCGAGTGGCAGCGTAGAACAGAAAGTCGCCTTTGTGTGTGTGTTTCTCCATGGCCACGGCTGTGCAATCCTTCTTAAAGCCTTCTTCTTGTGGTGTTGTGGCTCTGTTTAAAGTTGTGCGTAAGCATAACATGA
The DNA here is from genome assembly GCA_035044965.1 of Lordiphosa andalusiaca. Classification (NCBI taxonomy): domain Eukaryota; kingdom Metazoa; phylum Arthropoda; class Insecta; order Diptera; family Drosophilidae; genus Lordiphosa; species Lordiphosa andalusiaca. The sequence goes on from JAWNNM010002261.1 coordinate 701,287, forward strand.
CCTCGAGCCGGTTAAAACTGCAGGTTTATTTTTATACTCTGTACCAAAGGTACATAGAGTATAATAAGTTTGTGCAAAAGTATGTAACAGCCAGAAGGAAGCATCTCCGACCACATAAAGTATATATATTCTTGATCAGCATCAACAGCCGAGTCGATATAGCCATGTCCGTCTGTCTGTCCGTATGAACGCACAGATCTCAGAGATGGTAAGAGATAGAGGTTTGACATGTATGGGACATATGCTTCTTATGTCTGCAGGCAGATCAAGTTTATTTTCAATTTTGGCCACGCCCCATCCCGCCCCCGCAATTTAAAAAAAACGTCATATCTCCCACAGTTTTGAAGATAGAGGGCTTGTTCTTTCTGGACATATTTAGTTATTAGGATAACTTATCGATCCGCCAAAGGAATGAAGAAGATCGGATGAACGGTTTTCGAGCTATTATCAAAAGACGAATTTTCTTGGTACAGAGTATGTTATAGTCGGGCTTGACCGACTTTCTTTCTTGTTTTTAAAACAGTTTCTGTTCCAAATAAGTGAACAAATAGTTGTCCAACTTTGTCAACTTACCCCTGAAGCCAAATATTACAGAAATTTCTGTTTGTAAGCCAAAACAAGTCAACATATTTCATTCCCTTAAAGGAAAATCAAGTTTCTGTCGGGAAACGGCTGGCGAAAATTATAGCAAAGCCCACCACCAAGGTCAGAATTTGTATTATTATGCGGGTCAGAAAATGGCATGCTCTGCTTGGAGTGGAGTTGCTTGGAGTGCACTCGTTGTACTTGCCAGTGGATGCTTTCCAACTGCTTTCGATATGTGGACTTCTCCATAGCTTGCCATGGAGCAGTATAGGTCGTTTTACTGAGATGCATCAGCCTTGGTGGTAGGTCCCAAATGTTGTCTAGAATGCATAATAAAATGATTAATCGAAGTCTCAAAAAAATATCTCCCAGACAGTTGGACAAGGGTCCAGGACCACATTGATTTGCAGCCGCTGTTCAGCCGTGATATCTTAAAAGGATGCCAAAATCCTGTGCACAGCTAAGATTAGCCCTCTTCCCATTTGGACTTAAGCCAATTGCAAATGCCTGGGGACTTGGCACCACTACCGAAAGCATACCTAGTTTTTACTTGGCACTTTTCAAATTCTCCCCGGGTGGCATCTTTCTTTAAATGCAGCAGCAGGCAGCCAAATGGGCATTAGGTTACGCTCACATGCACATCTTTGGCACTTCGCTGCTCAAGGAGTCGTCCGTCTCGTGACTAGCTCTCTAAGTCAATCACTGGATTTCACGTTCAATTTGCTTGTTTGGCCCCAGCTGACGATGTTGTAGCCGTCTTCGTCATCGTCTGGGTATACAAATATAATTAAGTGCGCAAAAGCTAACAGGGGAGCCAAGCCAAGCCAAGCCAAGAGCAGCCAGCCAGCCAGCCAGTCACCCAACCACCCACACATGACCATGGCAGCCTCTTCATTATCGCCATTGCAGTTCGCGGTACCGCCCCGGCCAGCCCTTCCTTACAACCGAGGCGTCTGACTGCTTGTCTAAGGTAACCTTTTTATAATACACAGTAGCAGGAGGTAAGAAGGGGTATAATATGTGGAGTGAAGGGTTAAATATAGCACAGTTTTCAGAGAAATATGGTTAACTCCTTTCAAATGTCAGTTAGGCTTTTAAAAAAGCCACATATATTCCAGACATTCTCTAGCCAGATTGTTTAGATTTATAAATAGTATAGTAGACCGCAGTTTGTAGCAATTCATCAAGTTTGTAAAGAATCACCTGGTTCAATTCCAGACATTCTCTAGCCAGATTGTTTAGATTTATAAATAGTATAGTAGACCGCAGTTTGTAGCAATTCATCAAGTTTGTAAAGAATCACCTGGTATTTAGTAGAGTTATAAGCAATCGAAGTTTCAAAGGCTAACTCCATGCTCGAAATGAGTCGACAGGAGAATTCATATATGAATATAAATTTTAAAATATATAATAAATATCTTTATATCTTTATCTTTAAAGATCAATATCAATATCAATATCTTTATCAACTTATGGAAAAGAGAGATAGAAATCAAGAAATTTGATACTTGAATCAACTATTTTCAGTTTCAAAAGCTTAATAAGCCTGGAAATTCTTGATTTTAATACAAGAATCTTAAGTTAAGAGCGGTTTTTAAAGTTCCAGAATTATTGATTACAAGATTCTTGAGTCAAGAGCAATTTTGAAATGTCTTAAATTTTTTGATATCAAGAACAAGCCTGATTCGGGATTGTTTTAAGAACTTTTAGTGCTCAATTTATGTCTGTTTTATACTAAGGTGCTTAACTTATGAGCTTTTAGAGCTCAATTTATGTTCGTCTTAGAATAAGGGGATTACCTTATGTGCTTTGTTTTAGAACGCTAGTGCTTGGTAATAGAACTCTGCGACTAAAATAAGAATCAAACCAACTTAATTTTGTATAATAAGAAATAAAAGCCCATAAATTCACATCCTCTATGAACTGACACCCATGCCAACATATCCTTAAACCAATTCCTGTTTGAACTTAATTCTATGCTATTTCTTCTCGAATCTAACTCGAGAAGTTCTTCAATCTAGAATATCTGTTCTCAGGGAAAGAACGCTGTGGGTTCTTTTCACTCTAGGGTTTTCTAAAAAAAAACAAGAAAGAAAGTCGGTCAAGCCCGACTATAGCATACTCTGTACCAACGAAATTATATGCTCAGCATAAATTTTGATGCTGCAGTAGTAGCTGAAAGCAGCGCTGCTTCTGCGCTGCTGCAGCGAACAGTCTTTTGATCATAACTCGAAAACCGTTCATCCAATCTTCACCATTCCTTTGGCTGACTGGATAAGTTATCCTTATTACTAAATATATCTAGAAGGAACAACCCACCTATCTTTAAAACTGTAGGAGATATGACGTTTTTTCTAAATTGCGGGGGCGGGAGGGGGCGTGGCTAAAATTGAAAATAAACTTGATCTGCCTGCAGACATAAGAAGCATATGTCCCATACATGTCAAACCTCTATCTCTTACCATCTCTGAGATCTGTGCGTTCATACGGACAGACGGACATGGCTATATCGACTCGGCTGTTGATGCTGATCAAGAATATATATACTTTATGGGGTCGGAGATGCTTCCTTCTGGATATTACATACTTTTACACAAAATGTATGTATGTACCTTTAGTACAGAGTATAAAAAAAATGCTCTAGAGTCAAGAAAAGAAAGAGCTTATTTAAGTTTTAGAACAAGAAGTCGTGTTTTAACTTGACTGTACAAATTGATTTCTAGATTACCCAAAAGTAAAACGTTCCTACAAGGTTGAGCCTAACAAGGGTCGTTCTATTTGAAATTTCCCAATTACAGCGTACACCATAGTCGAGCTTCATCACATTTCTTACCTTTTTCTCGTGTTTTTCCTATTTTTTTTTTGTTTTGTTTCGGATCTGGGCTGACAGCCAACAAGCATCATTAGTCCTAATGAGCTGTGTAATAAAATTTCATCAAAAGTGTGCAAACAAAGTTGAAGCTGCCAAAGCAGATTAGAGGATAAAGTAGCGGGTGGACTCGGCAGGGACCTTCAATCTGGGCAGTAATTAATAAACCAATTTTAATCAGTGCCATATAGCACCGATTCCATGTGCATGTGGTGCAATGTACTTGGCCCCAATTTCAATTGTCTTGGTTCCTCTCAAAGGCAACGCCCAGCCCAGTGACGCCAAATCGTCGCCAAGTTTTCTTTTTTGGAAACTTTTCTCTGGCTCCCCCTTTTATATGTCCTTGAAATGGGCACAATGCGGGCTTGTTACGCGCTTTGTCCTTTTGTTATGGTTTATTACGTCAGCCAGGGAGCGAGAGCGGAAAGAGACTGCGAATGAGGGGGGCAAACGGGTTGGCAGCTGTGCTGAGCTGAGCGAGCACCCTGACTTTGACCTGGTTGCATAAGAAAACTGGAAGGAGGCACTGCATTTGATTAAGTGCCGACGACATCTACGGGGCATATAAGTTAACCCCTCAAAAGGTCTAAGTGCGTTAAGGAGAAAACTAGTTGAATAAGTGGTAAATTGTGGGTATGAAGGACTTTGTTTGTAAATGGAAATTCGCTTGCAGGCAATTGAAGAACTTTTCATTCGTTTGACAAATTGAAAACGAATTGCGGTTCAATTTAAGAAAGTGCGTATGGGGTCATATTCAGATTTTCTAACAGAACGTACTTTCTAGAGTAGAGTTCCAACCATAGACCCTAGTTAAGTCAGACCCAATAAGCCTAACCTCCACTTTAGAGTACTTTTCTTCTACGCAATCTGATTTAGGGACTTTTTTTTACATAGCTAGAAGAAAGCATCGATCCTATGAAGAATATATACTCGGGTCATGAAATCCTCACCACTTCCAAAATTCATGAAATTATGAAATCGTAAACGTCAAGGAACATTATTATACCCTTGCAGAGGATATATTGAAATTGTCGAGATGTTTGTAACGCATAGAAGGAAGCATTTCCGTCCACATAAAGTATATATATTCTTAAATAGCATACCGAGCAGAGTCGATATGGCCATGTCCGTCTGTTTCTATGCCATCTCCTCCGTTAGTTTTAAAGCTATAGCCACCAAACTTTGCACAAAGTCTTCTGGTACAAATACGCTGCACATTTGTCGGAGCCGGCCGGATCGGATGACTATACCATATAGCTGCCATAGGAACGATCGGTCGAAAAACTAGTTCTAGTGGGAAAAACTTTTTTGTTTTTAATGCAAACGTCTCCAAGCTCCGTATTTACTAGTTTTCTATGCTTCTCCATGATTCCGCCAAGTTTGGCCGAAATCGGACATCTATATAGTATAGCTGTCATATAAAAGCAGAGTCTGAAAGGTAGTCTTAGTGAAAAAAACTTTTTTGTTTTCCATGAAAACCTCTTTAAATTTGGCATGTGTATATTTTATAAGCTTTCACACAATTCTTTAAAGTTTTGTCAAAATCGGATGACTATAGGTTATAGCTGCCATATGAATGATCGGTCGAGAAACGAGTTTTAGTGAGAAAAACTTTTTTGTTTTCAAAGAAAACGCCTACCAATTATGTATATCTTAGTTTGCTATGCTTTCCCATGATTCCACAAAGTTTTGTCAAAATCGGACAACTATATAGTATAGCTGTCATACAAAAGTAGGGTCAGAAAAATAGTTTTAGTGAGAAAACCTTTTTTGTTTTCAAAGAATACGCCTTCAAACTCCGTAATTAATAGTTTTCTATGCTTCTCCATAATTCCGCCAAGTTTGGTCGAAATCGGACAACTATATAGTATAGCTGTCAAACAAAAGAAGAGTCAGAAATGTGGTCTCAGTAGGAAATTTGCTTGGTTTCAGTGGAAATGTCCTTCAAATTAGTTGGAAAAACGTGCTGCAAGAGTATACAAACTTCGGCTAACTTTCATCTAATTAACTTCCTCCACTTTTATAGCAGACATTTTAGTTCGGGAGTAAGCCTAAGCCTAAGCTCTAATTTTTGTACTAATAAATTCACTTTTAAAGCAGTGGAGGGCAAAAAATTTTAGTTCGGGAGTAAGCCAACAACAACAGAAAAAATAGACTAAAGCTAACTTCAGCTAGATCGAAGTTCATAAATGTCGGAGCAAGTTTAATTATTCGAATGGCGCGCTCAACTCCTGAGGCGAATGGTCTAGTGGTGCAAAAGGCGAGGTCCTTAAGAGATTGTATAGCACTAAAAGAGTGGGACGTCAGTATGTGCTGACGTCAGTGGTTGTTGTAAAATAGAGAACTGTCAAGAGGGACAGTTGTATTAAGAATTGGAAAGCCTCAACACGTACGCTGAGACTCTCTCCGCTCTTAAATCAGTTGAAGAAGATAATGGGTGACACAAATCCTGACCAGCCACCGCAGGCTGACAACGTTGAGGGCTCCCCGACATATACTTGTATACTGGCAGCTCGTTTTTCTAACTGAAACTACTTTTGGGACCTTACTTTTCTATGGGAGCTATACTATATATGCAAATGTCACCGATACTCAATACATTTTTTGTTTTAACTCGCTTTATAACGTTGTTCGTCATGTCTGCTTGTGCACGGTGGCGCCAATAAGCGAGCACATTTGTATTGTTAAATACCTCTCGGAGTAATGGAAGCAGGGCTTGCCCACTACTGCTTTAATGCTTACTTTAGGTTCCGAATACTGGAAACTATACTTAATTGTATTCGTAACAGTCTTCAGTATAATAATCTGGTAAACAATGGATCAATAAGCGACTTTTGATTCAGTCAATCATGAGCTTTTAGTACCTAAAGCAACTTTCCTTCAACCCTTCTTCAACTGAATCAAGGCGTATTTGATAGGACGATTGTGAGTTCTTTTCCATCTAATACTTGCCAGCTTTATTAGGTTATTATCTGGGATTCCACAAGGTATTCATTTGACCTTTTCATTAAAAAGTTCAGCAAGTTTTCTTCCATTCGCATGCACTGAAGTTTGCCGATGACCCGGTTTCTTCTATACTTTTTCAAGCAGAATTGAACTGCTCATCAAACACAGAAAGTGCAAACGTATGACTTTTATGATTCTTCGCCCAAAATAGCCTAGTGATTGCATTAAGAGAAAGTCCTGCATGTCCTTCTAATAGCTCCAAGTCACCAGTTGATTCCCCTTTGCACCATTTAAGCACTAATTTATTGCAATTGATGTGCAACAATTGATATTATGACTTCAACCATTAATTCCATCCCCTTTGTTTGATAAAAAAAAAAACACTCGCCAAATAGCCTTCGAATTGTGGCTCATTTTTCAACCCCACAGGGATGGCGCTCAACTCCTGACCAGGCTAATTAGTGACACATTAGCTTTAACTGGGTGCGGCCGTGCGATGAAAAGCTACGCACAGTTGGACAAACTGGAAAAGCTTGACAAATTTTTCACATACACACGTACACACGTACTTACATCCAACGAAACGGAAGCCCATGGGAATAGGTGGGGCATATTCAATTTTGGAATTAAGCGTTTCACTTTCCTGCACCGAAGTGCACCTGCACTTGGTGGTTGGTTTTTTTTTTTTGCTCCAAATAGATTTCTGTTTCGCTTCTCACTTTTCTCGTACCATTTCGCTTTTCTTTTGGCGTTAAGCAGCATGAAAAATGGGCTTAAAGTGTGTACAAACAGCGTCAGCGGCGAGTAACAATGGCTCACTAATTGAGTTATTCAAGTTGCACATGCAACTCGGTGGCGTCTTGGCCAGCTTAACGCAATTTTCAATTTGGTTTTTTGATACCATCGCCGCACAAAGTTCACTAACAAAGTTAAACGGATTAAAAGTGGTATCTATATATATACATATCTATATATATATATATATATATATATATGTTGTGTGTGTGTGTGTCTACACATAAACTTGCATAACTTGGCTCAATTGTAAATTTACTTTTCCGATTTGCACACAAACAAAAAACTTTTTGCATTGAAAGTTTACTGACCGGAAATGGCATGCAATTTTATCAATGGCAAAGTTGTTCGCTTTTCGTTTCTTATATATAATATGTTTTCCCCCGTATTCTGGATGCCTGGAGTAAAGTTTGGCAAAGTTTCCACCTTGTTTTTTGTCTGTTCCGCTGACAATGCACGCCATTTGAAGCCATTGTCTGTGGAGTAATTAAAGCTAAAATGTTTCAAAGACGAACAACTTTTCGGCCCCAGCAACGCAAATTGCATAAGAATGCAAAATAAAATATTGGGCGTGTTAAGGGCGTGGCCCGGCTGCTATTGTAGTGCCAGCTGTTAGTTGTTTTGTCATAATTATGCCCAAATTACTGCCAAGTTACCACTGCGAATCTCTACGCGAAGCTCTGGGCCTCTGGAGGAAATGGCCATTTTGCAATTACCAACTTTTGTCTGAAGAGCAAAAAAAAAAACAGAGGGAAAACGGGGATGCAACTACAAGTTGTACAAGTCTGAGCAGAAGTGGACTGAAAATGAAAGGATTCATTGATGTGGCAGCAAAAATTTCAAATACTCTTCCTTCTTAAAGAGAGGGCTTAGCCCAACTTGAGGTTAAATGTTCCATAGGTGGGGTCTATATCTAAATATCTAAGGACCACCTATCTAAAAATGTTAAATCATGTTCGAAATCAAGGTTGCTTATCGAACCTGAACCCGAACCGGAACGCGAAACGAAATCAAACATCTTTAAAGTCAAGAACATGTGTTTAAAATCCAATGCAGATTCGGAATAAAGCATGTCATGTTGGAAAAGGCGTCAAATTCAAAGACATAGCACTCTTTAAAGCCTTTTTAGAAGATCCATTAATGTGAACAAATAGGAATGTGTTTCAATCAACTACTAATTGTCGATTTACATAGCCAAGTAAACTGAACGCGTTTTCTGCACATAGAAATGCTGAGCTTTTGAATGAAAATAGAGCTAAAGATATGTCATCCATCCAACAATCTGTGTCCCGAGACTCAAGGATTGAACCTCTAGACCAAATCTTTATCAAAACTAAAGGGATTTGCAGCAATGATCAAAATTGAGATGAAAAGATACAAAAGTTGTCAAATGATTAACAAACATGCAAACGTGCAAACATGCAAACATGCAAACATGCAAGCATTCAAACATGCAAACATGCAAACATGCAAACACACAAACAAGCAAACATGCAAATATGCAAACATGCAAACAAGCAAACATGCAAACATGCAAACATGCAAACATGCAAACATGCAAACATGCAAACATGCAAACATGCAAACATGCAAACATGCAAACATGCAAACATGCAAACATGCAAACATACAAACATACAAACATACATACATGCAAACTTACCAACAAGCAATCATGTAAACTTACAAACACGCATACAAACTCGCTCTCATCTCTAGTTAACATTTAAATAGGACTAGACTGATCCGGGATACAGGAATTGAACGCATCAAATATCTTTTAGTATCAAAAAGTCACATAATATTCTTTTATTATTTTTCAACTTTTATTTCGTTTCTAATTCATAGCAGCGTCAGTCCTTGTTCAAAGTCCCTTGAAGGGATTCTTTTTAATTCTTACTAAAATACTAGATGAAACTTCCATTAAATCGACATGATAATCTTAACTAATTATAAAAATCTTCCAATTCCACGATTTTTTATACTGTCAGTCCTATCCTATTCATCCGTATACATTTGCCATCTATTATCGTTCGATATGCGCCACCTATTTACCCGTCTCTATGATAATCGAAACTTATATGAGAAATTTGTCAATTTCATGACAAGCGGATCTGCAAATTAACCAAATATTTACGATAATGATGATGTATTATTTTACATGATGTAAGTAGTACTGTGATCATCGGATGTCAGCTGTTCCAACGAAGTCGTAAACAGTTCGATGAGCTCATTGTGTTCGTGTAACATTTGCTGCAGTTTCAGTACCATTTCTCTGTTCATGATAGCACAGCGCTGAGTAACTTCATTATGTGAATCTCCAACAAAATATAATTGGAACAGCAAGATGTAAATTGTGGTCCAGAATCTGTTTATAGTTGAAGGCAAAACTTGAGTAGTTTTTGTCCATGTTTTTGGTGATTTGTTGTGGTGTTGGTGTGCGAGTATCAGCATAAATAGAATTTTATTGCATTGTAACCAACGTTGTACTACTTGATGTGTTGCCAGAAACGGTTCAAACTAGGAGATTCCCCGTTAAGCAGGCTTTGTTAATAGAAGCAACTCAATAATCCAGTTGGTTCTTTTTCAAATTTAACTGCATGTCAACGCTGACAGACGGAAGACATGCTGACCAAATGGAACTGATGCGTGCCCAGTGCATTAAATGATTGCCTCATATCGAAATCCTTTCTGCACGTTCCATATTGAAATCAGGTTTCCAGAATTGGAAAGTCTGGTAGAAAATTCATGGCCTTCTTTGCATAAATTTCAGCCATGAATTTAACACAGACATGTCCTTGTACGTGATGACCTTAGTTTTATTAGAAATACTGAAAACATTCTAGTGTATTGTATGTATTCTTTAAATACTTACACACCCGCTCACCTTCACTAGCTATTGGCGCCATCTCTTTGAAAAAGCTTCTCAAACTTTGCTGTTCGAATACGGCGCTAAAATGCGCGAAAATTGACAGTACCAGATGTTTTTTCTTTACATTTTCCAATCGCTGAGTTATGCAATTAGTCTTCCGCTTTACCATTTGCACTTGTTCACAACAGCTCCATCTTGGTTATGGTTTCAATTTCAGCAAAAGGGTATTAATTGCAATTTCTACGATAAAACAATTGCCAACCGCAGGAGCCGCAAACCAAAAAACTTTGCGACATTTTAAATGCATTTTGGCCCAAGGGTAATTAGGGGACCGCAGACACGATGTCAATGCCGGCAGAGGCATCCCCCCCCCCCCTGGCAATTGCAATCAAAAAGAAAATTGAAACTGAATTTGCTTTCGATTTCAATTATTATGGGTAAGACATCCAAGCTGAGATATAATTAATAATTTCCGCACTAATTAAGGCGAACCAAAGGCACGTTTTTTTTTGTTTGCCTTGGCTTTCACTTGGCAGGGGAGCCAAGCGAAGCATGGAGAGAGCTCCTCTTCAAACAACCAACTAACCAACAAACCACCCATCCCCATCCTCTCTAAACACACACACAGTCATTGCATGTTAACCATCGCCTTTCCCACCCCCTCCCTGCCACAATCTTCTTCTTTCCAAGCCAGGCCATTTTAATTCGCGTGTCCATTTTCCAATTTTCCAATTTTGAAAATGGCTTCAATGGGCCAGTGTTATGTTTATTTAATGGTAACCTTGCAATGGCTATTCAGCAGTATTCATTATTGGGATGATTAACTGGGGCCTCTTTTTCTGATAGAAGCATTAAAAGTAGTCGCATTCGCTGGGGGGCAACTGAAGTGTGGCACTTTAAGGGTTAAACCCTTTTAACTACCCGCCTCTTACTCCCCGATTCGCGGTGGCACTGCCATGAGGCATTACTTCACCGGGGGGATATAACCATCGGGCTCGTCTACACTCAAAACAAGTAAGGGCGCTGCAGTCGAGTTTCCCGACCACAAAATACCCTGTTCATTTGTTTTTGAATTTTTGAAGATGAATGTAACAAAATTATCATCCCAAATGTAGGCAACACTTTTTTCTAGTCCTGACCAAAAACTAGGGGGGGGGGTCTCCTTATCAGCTCAACTGTTTCGCTTATAACTCCGGTGTTTTTTGTACGATCTGATTGTACTTCCCCGAATAGATAGATATTGGGCCTAGCTTGATGTATACTAAACCACGAGGCTCTAACTTAAAAATTGTGCATCTGACGGTTTTTTAGGTCAAGGATGTCTAGAGGAGGTCTTGGTTTTTTGGGGATAAAAGGGGGACGGGGTGGAATTTTCCAAATCTGAAACAAACTTGATCTGCGTACAGCATAAGTCTACCTTCATGCAAAAATTTGTGGCTGTATCTCTTATAGTCTCTGACATGGCTATATCGACTCGGCTGTTCATGCTGATCAAGAATATATGTATATACTTTATGGGGTCGGAAATGTTTCCTTCTCCCTGTTACATACATTCGCACAACTTCATGATCCCCCTTTTCCCATTTTCAATGGGAGCAGGGTATAACAAGAGAGAAAGTCGGTCAAGCCCGACTATAACATACTCTGTACCAAGAAAATTTGTCTTTTGATCATAACTCGGAAACCGTTCATCCGATCTTCTTCATTCCTTTGGCGGATCGATAAGTTATCCTAATAACTAAATATGTCCAGAAGGAACAAGCCATCTATCTTCAAAACTGTGGGAGATATGACGTTTTTTTTTAAATTGCGGGGGCGGGAGGGGGCGTGGCCAAAATTGAAAATAAACTTGATCTGCCTGCAGACATAAGAAGCATATGTCCCATACATGTCAAACCTCTATCTCTTACCATCTCTGAGATCTGTGCGTTCACACGGACGGACGGACAGACGGACATGGCTATATCGACTCGGCTGTTGATGCTGATCAAGAATATATATACTTTATGGGGTCGGAGATGCTTCCTTCTGGATGTTACATACTTTTGCACAAACTTATTATACTCTATGTACCTTCGGTAAAGAGTATAAAAATTGACAAATTCACCTTTGACTGCAGAAATATAAATGAGGTTATCTCCTGTCTCTTGCCCAGAACGGTGCACCGTACAGTAAGGTCAAGCTGACTGCACCAAGAAGCAGTTTCCGCCGGCAATGTCTTTGTCTTCCAGCATTGGCCTTTCCAAATAAAAGGCAGATGTCCAGCAGTGCTGCCGTACCGCTGGCTCTTCTGCTGGTCCTCGAAATTCAGCCTATGGTCGATCATGACACCCAGATCTTAGGGAAAGGGCCAGCTATAATTGTAGTATAGCGTTTCTACAATCTCCATATTATACCCTTGCAGAGGGTATATAGAAATTTTCTAGATGTGTGTAACGCATAGAAGGAAGCATTTCCGACCACATAAAGTATATATATTCTTGATCAGCATGACGAGCTGAGTCAATATAGCCATCTTTTCCGTCAGTTTCAAAAGCTATTGCGACCAAACTTTGCACGAAGTCTTCTGGTACAAATACGCTACCCATTTGTTGTAACCGGCCGGATCGGATGACTATACCATATAGCTGCCATAGGAACGATCGGTCGAAAAACTAGTTCTAATGAGAAAAACTTTTGTATTTTTCATGCAATCGTCTCCAAACTCTGTATTTACTAGTTTCCAATGCTTCTCCATGATTTTCCCAAATTTGGTCAAAATCAGACATCTATTTAGTATAGCTGCCATAGAAAAGTAAGGTTAAAAAAATAGCCTTAGTAGGAAAAACTTTTTTGTTTTCAGTGTAAACCTCCTTAAAATTGGCATATATCTATTTTATAAGCTTTTACACAATTCTTTAAAAGTTTGTCAAAATCTGATGACTATAGGTTATAGCTGCCATAGGAATGATCGGTCGAGAAACTAGTTTAAGTGAGAAAAACTTTTTTGTTTTCAAAGAAAACGCCTCCAAACTTTGTATTTTTTAGTTTGCTATGATTTTTCGTTATTCTACTAAGTTTAGTCGAAATCGGACAACTATATAGTATAGCTGTCATACAAAAGTAGAGTCAGAAAAGTTGTCTTATTGGAAAAAACTTGTTTGTTTTCAGTGGATATTAGTTCAAATTAATATTAATTCAAATTATTATTCAAATTAGTTAGAAAACGTGCTGCAAGGGTATACAAACTTCGGCAGAGCAGAAGCTAACTTTCCTCTAATTGTCTTTTTCTTTGGCCTGAATCATCACAATCGCCGCTGGCCGCTGCAATCAGTTTTGTAGCAGTTTTCATTGATGGAGTATTCTTGAGTAGAAGGTTTTGCCGCTCACGCTAGCCAGCAGCTTTGCGAATGCATCGCTCTGGGGTTTACCAACGAGAAAGTGTTAGTCAACCGGGGGCGCCGTAAGTACCGATCTCTCTTTGGTCCGCCATGTTGAACCACTCACAGTTTCACCACATTTTGTAGTCCAATGGATTCAGGTCAGGCCAATCATTCGTAGAAATGAAGTTCGGCACATTGTCTTGGCCATGTTTAAAACGTTTTTTCCCCCTATGCTGGAGCGGGGCGGAGTCTGGTTGAAAGGTCCACGGTTGGGAGGTTGAGAGGCTTCACAACCTTTTCCAATAACATCCGATTGCTAAACTTTCGCCAAAGTTTTGTATCCTTTTAGAAAAACCATAAAATTTCCATGGTAAAATTAAAGAAATAATTACAGAAAAAGGAAAACGCCCCAAATTCGCAGACTCAATAAAAATTGGTAATGCGAAGAAATGTGAAATGTTAACTTGGTTTGCCATTCAACGGGGCGTTAAATCCTTTTCAAGCAACAGAGCAAAGTTCCTTCATGCTGGGCTCTTGCCATTTTAGCTTGCGACATCAAATTTCTTTTATTTTGTTGTTGTGGTAGATGCTCCGCTCCGCTCTGCTCTGCTCTGCTCCGCCGTGCCGCCACCTCCGGGCCACTTTTCAATTACCCACAATTTGCTGTGGCCCCCTTGGTAGACGGCGGGCCGGGCTGCTGTTTTATTGCTTGGGTTTGCTTTACATTTGTTTCTTTGTCGGAACGGAGGAGCAGCCAGAGACAAAAGTCGCTAAAAATTGTGCTGCCAACGCCAAAATATGACCTCATTTTTTTTTTTTTGGTTTCCATATAAAGGAGGGGCTTCACATTAAGCATACGACATGTGGTACGAGCAGTTTCGAGAACACAACAAATAGCTAAAACTTTTGCTGCCAGCCAGCGCAATGAATTTCAAGTGGTCAAGGATTGGAGGGGAGCGGAGTGGTGGAGGAGAGGAGTCTGGCAGTTTGTGGCCCATTAAAGCGCAGGCTTGGCACTGGAAGCCACTTTAATGCAACAACTACCCATGGCGTGTTGGCCATCAAATTTCAAAAGAAAGCTCTTTGCGTGCAACCAGGGAAATATATAACAACACACCAACACACACACACACACACACACACAATACACATAATACCGAAATGACCAATTCATTGCGTGCCTTGCATTTTACTTTTGACGTCTAAATTCCGATTAACCTATTAAAGAGCATTACCAAGTGGTTTTTCGTTAACCTAGAAAAGTAAAAGTTTAGAAAAGACAAAACTGATCTAGGTTCATTCAGGTTTTAGGTGTATGTATTCACTCACTAGAAATGTCAAGGATAATAAGACGACAGCCCCGAACAGAATTCCGCTTAAGGTCCTGCATTTTGTGGATCTGTACAATTCCTGTCTTACAGAGAGAACATTACCAGAGAGATGGAAAGTACAACGTTTGGTGTTGCTACCCAAGAAAGCCAACCGAAGATCCAACAGCTTAGAGGTCTCTGTGCATGCGGGATACAGTGTGAAATAAAGTCGCGCCTGGACGAAGCAGTAGACAAATGGATCTCTTACCTGAAAATCACCCTAACTTTTGAGTATCGTACACCGAAAACGAGAGAGCTAAGCTAAGCTTCGTCTGTGCCGAAGTTTTTTTTACCATCGCTCGCTTAAATATATTCAAAAAATACTCTTTTTCCCATTTTTCGACCCATCGTTCGTATGGTAGCTATATGATATAGTCATCCGATTTGGCCAAAAATTTGTAAAATTATGTGAAAGCATAAGAAACAAACATATACAAAATTGCAGGATGCTACCATTAAAAACAAAAAAGTTTTTCTAACTCAGACTGTTTTTCAGACCTATCTTTTGTATGGCAGCCATACCATATAGTGGTCCGATTTTAATAAAACTTGGTAGTATTATAAAAAATATAGTAAACCTATGATTACAAAGTTTGGAGACGTTTCCATTGAAAAGAAAAAAGTTTTTCACACTAAAACTAGTTTTCCGACCGATTGTTCCTATGGGAGCTATGAGATATAGTCATCCGATCCGGTCGGTTCCGACGTATTAGTAGTGTGCAGCAAAAAGAAGACTCTGTGCAAAATTTCAGCTCGATAGCTTTAAAACTGAGAGACTAGTTCGCGTAGAAACAGACAGACGGACGGACAAAGCTCAATCGACTCGACACCATGATCAAGAATATATAATATGAAATGAATATTTCAATGCGTTGCAAACTTCTGGGCAAAATTATAATACCCTTTGCAAGGGTATAAATATAGAAAACCTACGATTACAAAGTTTGAAGACGTTTCCGTTGAAAAGAAAAAAGTTTTTCTCACTAAAAGTAGTTTTCGATAACACTATCGATACCATCAATGTTCAAACTATCGGTAGTGTCTACTATTGATGTTCGCTGATGTGGCAGTTAGTGCCCTGTAGGAGGTAGACTATGAAATCGATGTTTTGCTATAAATGTGGGGGACAAAATCGACTACAAGAACTTCGCACACCCCCTAAAAAGGAGGCTAATCAGCTGTACTGCCTGTTTGATAACTTTCTGGTTCTAAAATCAGCAGTCTTTGCCTATAGACGTCAAGTTAGCAGAGTCCATAGTTTTGAAATCATGATTATCGTAGCTAATCAGATCAACATGTATATAAAAGAAAATCTACAGGCTACACAAGGTAGAACAGAAGTGCCTTTTAGCATGAGCGAGAACTGATCGAACCCAAGGGTTGCAGCACACACAAAAACTAGGGCCACAAAGTTCGAGTTTCGATAGAGGTTATTTCCCATAACACGAAATCGAGAGCAGCTCGATATACCCGATAACACTTTTAAATCATCGAACCAAGGCAGACTGAGAACATTGAAGCTGCACAGTGCGCTACCTTAATATAAGTGAATCATTCTAGTTCTACTACTATGTACTACAGGGAAATCCCAGGGAAGGGATGAACTGATCCAATCTCATGAACTTATCAAATTGATATCCATATATCATTTCAGTTTAAGTCTTCAATCAAAATGGTGAACGCAGATGGAGTAGAAGCAGCAACAACAGAAGTAGCAAATTCCAAACCAGTTGGCTATGATTTCTATCGTCGCATCCTGGGTGCACCCAAATATGTGGTAGCACCCATGGTGGATCAAAGTGAGCTGGCTTGGCGCATGCTGTGCCGTCGTTATGGAGCCGAGCTCTGCTATTCCCCCATGTACCATGCCAGCCTATTTGCCAATGATCCCAAATACCGCAAGGATGCACTGCAGACCTGTCCCGAGGACAGACCCCTGATAATACAATTCTGTGGCAATGATCCGCAACAGATACTGGAGGCAGCTTTGGCGGCGCAGGGTCATTGTGATGCCATAGACATCAATTTGGGTTGCCCACAGGCCATAGCCAAGCGTGGCCACTATGGATCCTTTCTGCAGGATGAATGGGAGCTGTTGACACAGATTGGTGAGTGAAAATCTGAAAGATTTGGTTGAAAGTTTACAAAAATTTTGTGGTTGTAGTGAGCACACTGAATGAGAAGCTATCCATACCGGTGACCTGCAAGATACGCATCTTCGAGGATCGGGAGAAGACCATACGTTATGCCAAAATGTTGGAAGCAGCCGGTTGCCAGCTGCTGACGGTACATGGCCGGACGAGAGAGCAGAAGGGTCCGCTGACGGGTGTGGCCGACTGGAGTTATATAAAGGAGGTGCGGGAGCACATCAAAATACCCATGTTTGCCAATGGCAACATACTGGGACTGGAGGATGTGCATCGTTGCCTGGAAGCCACCGGCGTGGATGGAGTAATGAGCGCCGAGGGCAATCTACACAATCCAGCCATATACCAAGGCATTTCACCGCCCGCCTGGCAAATGGCCCTTGAATACTTGGACCTGGCGGACAAATATCCCTGTCCCACCTCCTACATACGCGGCCATCTGTTCAAGCTCTTCCATCACATGTAAAGTAGCTGGGAATTTCGCCCAAGGAAATCTTTTGTACAATTTTCATATATTTCAGCATGAACATCAGTGACAATGCTGAGCTCAGGGAACAGCTGGCCACTTCCAATCAAATGGAGCAATTCCGGCATATTGTGTCCAAACTGCAGACCAAATACGAGCCATTTCATAGGGGGGAATCGAAATATGTGCCAGAGGAAATGGATTCGAGCACAGACTCCAGCACAAGTTTGCCGCCCTGGCTCTGTCAGCCCTATATACGCGCCTCACCCGAATCCCATCGCCAGAAGATAGCCGAAAAGGAACGCGAAGCCATCGATCCCAATCGCACCAAGCGTCATTACTTTGACAAAGAAGGCAATGAGATCTCCCGTAAGCGTATGAAAAAATTGCGACGCCGTCAGCGTCGTCCCTCCAAAACCGAGGCCCAGATTCAGTTGCGGCATGAACGCCGCCTGGCCTATTGCACCGAATGCGCCAATCCTCAGGGTTCCAAGTGTGAATTTCATTTATGTCGCGTCTGTTGTCGGGACAAGTGTTTTGCGGATGATTGTGATTGTCCGGGACATGGCATACTCATCAAGTCACGACGTGCCAAGGCCAAGCGATACGAAGAGCAGCATTCCAAGCAGCAGACACAAATGGATGAGAATCTAGATAGTGATCCTTCGGCCGCCCGAGAAGATGTTGTTCTTTGATATTCGATTAGAGAATTTATTTTTTTACCTAATGTAGGAAAATGCACCCTGTTGTTGTTCCTAAGTTGGCAAATACAAAATCAAAGTTGGGTTTAACTTTGTAGTGGAACATTTTGGCTAAGATACGGAGGATAGTATTATCTACTTTGACTGGCTTTACACGGTGAAGCAATCTTTATGGAGTTCTCTTGGTGGGCGAGAAAATCAGGTGAGAATCTCACCGCGAGATTCTTAATCTTTCCTTTATATAACGTATTCACTTTGCCTTGAATATTCCGCCTACTAAGAGAACTTCATGATGTTTGCTTCACCGTGTAAATCTAGTCTTTCTCCAACAGCATGATCGAGGATCGATCGTCCCTAAGACCTGACGCATTGTAGATTCTTGTGTCCCTCATGAGACTTAAATAAGGACAGACAGTCGAGTGGCGCTCTTACAGAATTTAACAGGCACTCGGTCAAGTCCTGGGGCTTTATAAGGTTTCGCAGTATAGTAAGCTTATTTACAGACACGCTAAATCAATTTAGATGGGTGTCAACTCCATATAAAAAAAGGGTTGCAAAAAATACCGACTGGTCTTTTAGCTAGGCCAGACATACTAAATGCTTTCGCTCATACCCAGCTAAAAACTAGTGGCGCCGCAACCTTGACTAGCTAGACAGCTGATTGAGTTATCTGGGTAGAAGCTGAAAATGTTCTAGATTTAGTTTGCTTTAAGCGACTACAAGCAGCTTTTTCCCAAAAAATTGAGTGTCGCTGTTATACTCGATAAGTGTAGTCGTTGTTCTGTTCTGCCTATCGCGCTCAAATATCATCACTAGCACAACGACTAACAGCTGTGAAACTTTTGCGGGAAATTAAAAGTAAAAAGCTGGTCACATTTATCAATAGAAGTTCAGGACTATATATCGAAATCAAGGTAAGAAAGTGCGTTTTAATATCAAACAAGGGACTTGATGCCGCGGTTGGCTGGTGACACTTGCCGCTGCTGCTCTGGCCAAGAAACACCTGGCTTTAATGTTTGTACCATCGAAAAGGACGGTCTGCTAAAATTTACAAAGTGAATTTACTTACAAGGTGCTGCACTCTGCAGTGGTAAGGGGCCTAACCTCTTCACCTCGATCTCTCGACTCAGTCTCTTTAAGAGTCAGGGCACTCTACGGTTTTGCCGACACAGTCAAATATATGTTCCCTCAAAAGAGAACACCTGTGAGGAATACGTCACCTAGTAAGTAAATTCTCCTTGTTGTGGCTTCCATTGCAGAGAATTAAAGTCTCAAGTAAAGACGAAAAATATACTACATTGGTATTTTTCCGCTTGGTTATCGATAGCTCAAGAATTTAACCGTTCGGCTAACAAGCCACCCTCAGCACCAGTTCCACTGACCCGCTTAAATTTGAAAGCCACATAACATTCTTTCCATTCTCTACGACACTTTCAGTCTTTTATTTGGTGGCGTTTCTGTAAGTTCTTCACTGGCCTTTACCAACTTATCCATTTCCTGTTCGTCCTCTTCGCTTTGGTTATCATCTGAGCTATCGGAGAACACTATGGGTCCTTGACCCTTGACAAACATAATGGTTTTGCCTAATCTGCGCGATTCAGCACGCAGATATAGTTTACGGCAAAATCGATTGATGGCACACTTGCCCTGTTCCTCGGAAAGACCAAAGATGAAGGCGCTGTTAAATTAAAAACCATGAAAATTATTGCTTTCTACCATTAGTTGAATAAACACTCACAGATTGGCCACATCATAGGGACCACGCAGCTGGAACTCATGCGCCGCTCCGCTGCTAAATATAATATTCCTCGACTTGCCCTTGGTGCAATAGTTTTGGGCAATTTTGATAATATCCTTGCGATTGTTGGAGTCTGCTATGGCCGGAGCATATTTCAGCTCGAAGAAGATGCCGCGTCGCACAGCCACTAGGTAGGCTTTACGATTAACCAACAGTTTGGAGCCAGCCACTGGATCGAAGGTAATGATATCGCCATTGAAAGTGGTACAGCAGTGCTGGAAATAGAAAGAGGATTTAAAAAGGACACAGGCAACAGCAGGGCAACCTACAGTCAAGGCAGCATCTGTTTTGGGTTGACCCGCAACCAGATTGAATTTGCGCAGGTTTAGGGACACACTCTGAAAGCAACATTATTTTTATTATTGAGTTACATTGAGATTTCTTTGGCCTTACCATGGCATGCGACACATTCGCGTCCACATACAAAATTGTGAGGCGTTGCAGTATCTTCAATTTGTGTCCAAACTCGTTGCGCAAGAGCTCTATGCTGTGTGGCTCCGGAAACATCTCAGAGCCACGTTTGCCCATCTCCTTTTTGCTGTGATCGAAAGTCTGCTCTATGGCGATCGTCTGGTAGCCCACTGAAATGGAAATTGGGTGGGGGCTTAAGAGTTGAAGTTCCTAACAACTGATGTCAGCTGGCACTTACACTCCACCAGCTCGATGAGTATGGCTCGCATGACCTTGTCATCTTTGTTAAATGGTATACAAAAGTCACAAAATGGTTTTGTTTCGTCCATGGCCGATATTTAAGTTTAAGCGTGCATTTGGCCACCTGTAGAGTGTGCCCAGTTTACTTGAAGTCGATTAAGACACTAGGAACCTCAGCACTGGCTTAGTCAACACTGCTAGCATATTGAAGTTAAGGATGAGCGCGTGAGCGACAGGCGGAACTGAAATTATGTTAAGATCGTCACGTGATATATATATCGACAAAGATGAAGCACATTCAGTAATTGTCGGAAACAACATATTCAATTTGTTTTTCCTTCAGTGTGACCTCAAACTGGCTAACATCCAACTAAAAAATGTTGAATAAAATGTATATCACTTTAGGGATTTAATGCCTTCGCATTTGCAATAAAATCTCTAAATCATGGCAGTTTACTATCAATTATTAAGGCATTCTTTAGCTTAAGCACCTGAAAAGTCATTTTTTGCAACTATTTGTTAGTTTTACTATCGTACATTGAATTTTAAGGTACGATTCTATTCACGCATATCTCTACCACTACGTCACTAGCCGGCCGCCTTACGTTCACGTCATCATGCCATTGCAAATCGCTATCGATAAGTTCCCTCTGCCCGGCCAGTGCTGCGAATAGCGGCAAGACAAGTATTGTAAAATTTAACAAAACAAAATGGAGGTCTTTGATGTGGTGCGTTGTTGAGTAAAGTGCTGCTAGAATATTAACGTTAAACGGTAATTAAAAGTGCATATAAATATATAAATAATAATGAAAAATGCAGTTAAAGTTGCCGGCAACTGATTGCAATATAAAACGTTGAAAAATTAAGCGTATTTTAAGCGTAAATGGCATTTGAAAATCTCTGGCCGAAAAAGAGACTTGAAAAGAAGAAAAAAAAAATGTGAAAAGAAGAAGAGAGCGAGCGACGAGAAAAACGGCAAAAGAAATATGTATTTCGCGAGACCGAGAGATTGACCGAGACGACTAACGATGGCAGAGACAGCAGCCAATGTTCAATTTCAATTGTTATTTTTCCCAGTGAGCCCAAATGTAGCGGGCTATGTGTGCGTGTGTGTGTGTGTTAATTAATTGGCAAACCAAAAGAAAAGAAAAATTTCAATCAAAGAAATACACATATAAAGTGTAAGCAGTGAAGTTTTCTCTCTCATTCCTCACTCTCTGTAGATGTGTACGTTTTACTTAATGTGGGGGTGGGCCCCAAAGTTGGCTTTTCTTGGGTTTTCTTTCATTTTGATTCGCTGAAAATTAGTTTTTGCAGGGCGAGAGTTCATCATTTATATTATGCCTTTCTTCCCACACTTTTTTAGTGTTTTGCTTGGCGTCGCATAAATTTGTGTATGTATTGGTCTCGCTGCAGCAGAGTTGCCAACCATCAGAGATGCAAGCAGAGCAGCAGCAAACACACTTTTTGCACCTGTGCAAAAGACAATCATATGTCGCCGCCCCCGCAAATTTCTCTACTCGGCTAACGCTAATGAGTTGAAATTTTTATGAGCAACTTTTAATTCGGAATTCTTGAATTTGATATTTGCTTGCATAATATCGGCATTTGCATCTCATTTGTGTAAGCAACGGTAACTCTCAGTGCGGCGGTGATTTGAGTTTGAGGTCCATTGTCTTCTTGTAGGCTTTTCAGCCATTTGGATGATTGCTATTGCTGCTACACTCGCCTTGCGTCTCGACCATCGGCCATCAACTCATACTCATCTGTCTGCCTCCCTCTTCCTCACATTTTTCTAGCCGTTGTGGCCGGGGCCCAACTCGCTGTGTCGCTCTCACACTACCAACAACAACAACAGCAATTGTTGAGAGAGCGTAAAATTCATGCTCTCACGACGACGCGTCGTCTGATGTGCGTCTCTTCGTCTGGCGGCGGCTGTAACAATTTTTTTTGTTCCGTTTCATGACTTCTTTTTAGCTGATGTCGCTACGGCTGCTGCTGCTGCTTGCAATTACACAAAAAAAGAAAAGAAATGAAATGAAAAAAGTGGCCAGCAATATCTATTGATTTCTTTGTTTGGCTGCTGCTGCTTGGCCCCAACTCATGTTTAATTGTAATTATCGTAAAAGTGTGTGTGTGAGTGAGTGTGAGAGAAGAAGCAGCGGCAATTGCAATCGTTGCGTTACAGTTATTATTTCGCTTGTGTGTATCTACACTTGAATTAGCATTGTTGTTGTTGTTGTCCATCCGTCATTTGTCATCTGTCATACACAATTCAAATCGCCATCGCTGCCGCCTATCGATAATTTTGGTGTGTGTGTGAAATGAACTAAAAATAACGGAATGTGCTTACAAAATGGATTAGCAGAGCCGCCCAACAGCATAAAAATACACGAAAACACATAAAGGTGAGTACAAGTAGCCCATAAAATTAGCCTTAGTGAAATTTCGAGAAATTTACAACAATGGTGAGGCGGAAAATGCTTTTTAGAAATAATTATGTATCTTTAACCAAAAGCAGATACAGACAAACAGACACACAGACAGTGGCAAACGCACGCACACAGACACAAATGAATTGAGCGAAAACACACGACGACGACGAACTCACGAAATAATTTCAATCAACTCTTTGGTGGGGCAGCCCGTCCGTCGTAGCAGAAGAAGAAGCTGAAAAAATCGTCACACGTCAACCCGGCCACCCTCGCCCCCCTTCCATCTCTTCCTCCTCCTCCTCCACCTCGTCTGCCGCTGCTCGCTCGAGCATTTATTCGTTAATATGCGAATAAAGCAAATGCTGGTGGAGCTGTGGCGAACAAAAAAATTAAAGTAATAAAAAAACTTACGTGACGTGCAAATGAGAACAAGAAAACTGAAGCAAACAATTCATCGAAAGAGCCACACAAACACACACACAAAGAGTTGATGAGAGAACGAGAGAAACGGCAATTGTGGATGGAGGTAGGCAGGCAGGCAAAGCCAAACCAAACCATATCATCCATCCAAAAACCGAATCAAAACCGACCAAACAACAAGGCAAACATATGAACAGCGACGGCGACGGCTACGACGACCCCAACAACGCGGTGCGGCGCACCAATACACACAGATACACAAACACAGATACAGATACATACAAACAAAGGCCCAAGCAGGCAGCCAGCACCACGATATGCGAATGCGAATAAAATAGCAGCGGCAGGGCACGGGCACTGGCACCAACAACTATGCGGCGAATTTGCACGAATCATGCGAATCTCCACACACACTCTCATGCATAATACGTGTTTTGTACTTGTCGCCGTAGTGTCGTCGTCGCCACCGCCATCTTTTGTGTTGTATCTACTTTCAGATTTCATTTTCGCCCTGTCCTGTCCATCTCCAGCGCTGGCCACCCATCATCCTCTCAAACAATACAACAATTTTGAATAGTTCATTCGCATTTTTGTTTTGACTGCCCCCGCCGAAGCTCTCTCGCTGTTTTGGCCTGTCTCGCTTGCCCGCTCATTCTATACGAAACGCCGTCGTTGCGCTGCGTCGCTGCCTCTGCCGCCAAAGGCCGGCATCCCCCTGACCTCCCTCCCAACCTCCCGGGGCCCCCCATCGTCTGCCGCAGCACGTGATATACTCGCTTTGCTTTTGTAATTCCCCTTTGGTTGGCTCTTTAGCACACGCTTTGCTTTCGTCCCATGTTTTTTGTTGTTTTTTTTTTCTACATTCACTTGTTGGGCTGTTTTTTTTGTTCTCCTTTTTCAGCATTGTCTGCGTTTTCGTTGCTCTCACAGTTTTAGCCGGCAAGAGAGTCAGCTGCTCTCTCTGGTTCTCTCTTTTTATAACCTCTCTTGTGGTTATACTCTCAACGGCTGATTGGTATTGTTGTTGTCGTTGTTGTTGTTGTTGCTACTGCACGGCACACACAATGACAATGGGCAGGCACAGGCACCCTATCCGGTTTAGGTCCAGGTGCAAATTTTATACAACAGTTTAACTCGATAATCGGGTCAGGCCTTGTTCTATGTTGTTGTTGTTGCTTTTTTGGTAGTTCTAGCGGGAAAAATGGCGTCAGCGTCAGTTTTTGTCACATGCTGTGGCTGCTTATGCTTTTTGCCTATTTCTACTTAGGCGTTGTTTGACAACACTGGAAAACATGGCCAACGTCAGCAGCAGCAGTTGCAAGTGACTCCCAACTAGAGATGAGAAAAGTTGGGGGCTTGGAACACGCTCTAAGGCTAACATTAATGTGTGAGCTAAGCAGATTTACATTCCCCAAAAGACAGCAAACATTTCTAGGCAATGAACTAAACTGTTTTTCTTACACCTAGAATGTTTTTTATTAGTTTTTAAACGCCAAGTATGCTTCAGTAATATTAAATGGGCTTTCTGAATCATACCATAAGTAAATCACCTTCTAAATTGCCATTTAAGGAGACTTGTGTTCTCTCAACTTCATAAAATCTTCTACAAATATTGTAGGGGTAATTTTATTTCGTGGTTATCAATCAAATTGCAAACCGATCCGGTGTCCTTCCAAAGAGACAGACCCGAAAACAGGAAATTAATTGTAATGGGAAATGATTGGTTCGGTTCATTTCACAGTAGATTTCTAGTAAAACCCCCCTAAATCAATGTTAAGATACAGTGGAACAAACTGGATCCATTTTCTTACTGGGGGTAGTTTTGTATCGGTGAATTATTTATTATTACAACAAAATGTCACATAAGGAAATACAGATAATCAGCTTTCCTTGAGACATAACATATTTGTGATTATAATCATCCTTATCGGAATATCTTTTTCATCTTTTTTGGCCTGATTGAAATATCACAGCCGTTTTACGGTCACGGACGCTACAATCAATGTCCTCCACTCGACTCTGTTTTGAGCGAGCTGCCACTATTAGGTCACATGAAGCTTCGATTTATCTTTCTTCCCCTCATCTCAGCTTCGGTCGTCCCTTCATGAGTTTCGCTCTCCGTTTGTAACAAGCCCCAGCCAGTGCAGCCGTTGATAAGTGTCCCCATAGAGCGCAGAATATCTGAATATATCTTTCCAAAATATGTCATGGCTTTTTATGTTCCTTTTAGAAAACCTTTAAGACGTCCTATATAAGGCTACAAACTAGAGGATTGCATATTGTGAAGGGGATAAGAAGCAGATAAGAATATTCAGTGTTTATTCATTGCTATTTATCTGCTCGCTGGCACTGAACTTAGAGCTAAAGCTAGTCTCTTTCTTCTCCTCGGAATTGGTGACAAAGTTCAAATCGGATTCAAATGGATTAATTTTTTACATTCGTGGCATGAGTGGTCAGGCTCACATTTTACTAGAACGTTGCACACCTGGCAGGCACAAGGTCAAGCAGAACCTTGCCTGCACCAAAGACCACAACCAAATGACTGCCAGACGGCACAAGATGATCAGCATTAGAAACGGATGGTCCACAGATATCGAACCATTTTTCCTAAGGCAGGCACCACTTGCCTGTTTCCTCAACTATTCTCAAGGTGTGATTGCCACGCTCCATGACATTTGACCCAGCTACGTGCTCTCGCACTTCATCACAGAAGGGACTAGATTTCTGTAGTTCTTCGGCCTTTTCATCAATATTGATCGCATTTATTTATAATCTAACTTTAGAATGAGCTGCTTCTCATTTCGATTCTAGTTCTCAAATCCTATCCAATCCAGAACCTAATTTATAAACAGGCTCCATACTCGCCAAAACTTATTTAATACTCCATATTAGTAAACTACTGTGGTTCTTAAGTCTCAATACTTGGTTGTAAATTCTTTAATATGGCTTGGCATTTGGGTGGCATGAAGTTAATCAACTCCTCGCAACATTTAAATGGAAATTTTGTGACTATTCCTCTTGATTATCCTGCCAAAGTTCTATGTTGCTGTAGCTACACTTCTTTTGAAGTTTCGCCATATAGGTTTATCAGGAGTCAGCTCCACTTTACAGTATTCTACTCTACATTTAAAGTAAACAGGTGGCGACCGAGTACCCCTAGCACATGTCCAGCAAAAATATATCACTGAATTGCATGGCTGGTGGGTTGGTCTGCGTGTAGTTCTGGTTACTAGTATGTAACGAACTCAGCACCCATGTTCTTGTGCAGCCTTCAGCGAAGTGTGGGACTCTTCTTGCTCTTCGTGGTCTTAGTTTATCTTCAAAAAGTCGTCGTTACATAGCAAAGTGTAAGAATTAGGTCTTTCAAGTATGCTGAATCCGTCAATGCGTCGCTCTTCTGAAGTCATTGTTAATCGTTTCTTGGTAGATCATCTGACTAAACTTGGTGGTTTTATCTTGTTTCCATAAGCTTGTTATTAACCCTGTCTCTTATTACTCAAAACAATGATTTTTTTCTACCCTCGAAAATGAGAATTTGACCATTTTTATATCGCATTATCGAAAATAGGTTGCCTTCAACTCAAAATAAGAAGATCTTTTTGAGAACAAATGTTTCAAAGGTTAATAAATTTACAAGAATTCAACTCAACTCGACTACCGAACAGAAAAGTATGAATTAATCATTTAGATGTGCATCTACAAATGTGTGCAATGGCGTAGTGAGCTAACACGTCGCCCTTGTTGAATGCAAAAGGTCTGGGGAAAGTTTGCTCATTCTATATAAAATGAATCAAGGCAGTTGGTGTGGGGTTCTAATCCAGTCGACTCTCCATCCAAACTACATTAAATTATTTACCCACCTTAGTGTGTTCTCAAAAATTCATTCTAAATCTTGTTTTTGTTGTTCTTATAGTGAAAACATTGTGCCAAAAGTAAGAAACCCCTTTCATGGCCTGTTTTTGTACGCAAATGTGCTTAATTTCAGTCCAATTTGGTCGGATTTTTCCCTCTGTGTATGTAAATAATAGAAGTTCCTTTCACTTATCTTACTTTTCAAGATTTTATTCATTTTTTTTTCTACAACAATAAAATTTAAAGTCATAATCTAAATTTGACCTACTGCCTACCAACTTGTGTTATTATCCACACAAACTGTATGGGAATTGTGTCGAATTTGGGTCGAAAGTGAAAAGTATTATCAACGTAATATCAAGCTCTGAGGATTTTAAAGGAACTCTGAACACTTTTATAGATTTTTTTTATTACGCTTTTCTACTGATTGTAAGATATTTGACGATAAATTTTCAGAAATGTTAAGCTTTTTTCCGTAAAAGGTTCGGTTCACAGTAAGCTGAAAGTCGAAATACCGGGTTCGAACCGGTTCGGGCTAAAACCAGTTTGCTGCCCTGCTTAAAACAACTTCAGACCATACTGCTTATGAACTAGTTTTAAGACATATTTTTAAGCAAGTTTTTTCAATCTGCCTGCAGAAATGTGGGAGCATTTTGGTTGCTTTGCATTTTGAAGAAAGAAAAAATTCTCCCAGGCTGTTAAAGCTTTAGGGGCGACTGTGTTGTTTTATTTTTTATCGCCCATCTCTAATGACAATTGGCCATGTCATAAATGTACCGTTATACATTCAAAAGCGGCGACGTGTTTGTAATTTTTGCTCAAGCAAACAAAACGGTTGTCTGTATGGATGTTTGTATGTATGCATGTGTGAGTGAGTGTGGCTGGTGCTGTGCTCTTTGGCTTTTCCGAAAGCTGTGTGTGGCAGCAGCAGCAGGCAGCGGGGCGGCCACCGACTTGGGCGCTGTTTTACTTTACCTATTTTATTACCATTTTTATGTGTGTGCGCCCATCTGCCTCTTGGCTGCTGTTGCTTTTTCTTTTAAAAACCAACTGTACTTTTCTTTTTAGTTGCTGTTGGTCAAGAGTGCACACACACATACACACTCTAACACACACACACACACTGCTGGTGTATGTGACAACATTATTATTATTTATTGTGGGTCAAGTTTTGGTTACATTTCAAATAAGCGAAGAAGCAAAAGCGCAAAACAACTAACGGGAGGTGAATGAACCTTTTTCTCTCGCTCTCTCGCTCGCCCTGTGTCTCGCCAAATTGTGGTTTAATCATAAAGTATTTCGGTTCGTCTATTGTTGGCATTTGGAGTTATTCATTCAGGTTTCTTGCACTTCATTTTTGCCAAGCTTTTACAACACTCGACCTGAAATCGAGACATTTTCATGGCTCATAAAATGGAAGCTTATGGGTGGTGGTGGGGTGGATTGTGGGTTCAGGCAGGAAGGAGGCAACATCGCGTCGTCTCGGGTAGCAGTCGTTGTTGTCGTCACCAAGTTGGACACACAGAAATTTGCTTGTCTATTATCACCTTTAATCGATTTTTCGCTTATTTAAAACAAAGGTACAGTTGTGCGCGCACACAGCCAAGCGGCCAATAAGTAAAGTATAATTTCACAATTTTTCAGATGTCTGCTTTGCACACGCACACCCATACACACACACACACACACACACACATACACATACACTCATTACTATTGCTTTTAGTTTATTGTTTTTGCAATTACTAAAGCAACTGGCGACGCCAAAAAAAAAAAAAAATAAACCGAAGCAAAAGAAAAAGTAAACTCAATGACATGTACCCACATACACACACACACACACCACATACCTATAGATATCTGCTAGATACAAAAACTCTCGCACACCAACAAACAAACAGCAAATACCTCCACTAATAATAATGGAAAACGCTGAGACTAAATAAATAAATAGCTAAAATTGCAAAAGCGAATTGTAATTGATTACAAACCCACAACAACAAACCGAGAGACGACAGCAAATGATTGTCCAATGAGCGCGAACGTCCCCTGGGAGTGGGGTAGGGGGGGTCATGCACTCCGCACTGACTGACTGAGTAACTACTGACTGAATGGCAAGCGAAATATAACAGTACACACACACACACACAACCGCAACCAACTGCATATCTCTATGTACTCCATGTCGTTGTAGTTGTATCTATAACTCTCCACTTTCCATTTGCACACACACACACACCACACCACACCTTTGCCACCTTCTTTGCCTCCCACTGCTCGCCCGGCATTTGCATATCTTTGGCTTTTACAGCAGCCAGCAAACCAGCCAGTCAACCTACCCACCCACCCCGCATCTCCCCACCACTTTGCCTGATTTCGTTGTTTTTTTTTTTTTTATTCGTTGCTTTGCTTTTTCTGCTACTTTAGATTTTTCGGCTAAATGTGCTTCTGCAAGAGACAATGCGAAAAATCGATAGAGTTGCCTTTTCGTTTATTTTTTTCTTTCTTTTTTTTGTTTCCAAAAGATGTTTTGCCTCCACCACCAAAACATCAGTTTTATACAGTCCCCGAAGTCGTTGCATCCCTCCCCTTGTGTGTGAATAATTAATTATTTTATTTTACACTCATTTCCTCCGTGTAGTTTTCGTTGGGTGTTTTGCTCAAGTTTTTGAGGAGAAATTATCATTTGTATTCCAAATTTTACTAAAAGCTGGTTTGCTATTTTAGAACATAAAAGCTTTAGATTTGAGCGATTTTGGGATTCTGCCCAAAGAACAACAAGAAAGCTATAGCTTTTCCATAATATTATCAATAATAATAAATTTAATAATATAATTATAATCACTATAATTTTTTGAACCGCAGGAACGGCTTACTTAACGGTTGTACCAACTGTTCAGCGGTGTTGGTTCGGTCCCAATCTCTTTCGATTTTCTTCAATCTTTCAAAGATCGTCTAAAATTCTGTGAAATCTCAACACTTTGAGCCATTTCTTAAATATAAGTTATTTTCCGTACTTTTGAATTTAATACGAGTTTATAATTAGGAGGAAAGTCGGTCAAAGCCCGACTATATAATTCTCTGTACCTCTAAAACCTTGTGTTAAGGTATGTGAAGTGCTGCCCATCGCGATTACAGTCGGTGCTGCCCAGAAAAATTTTTTGTTTTCCCTATAATTCTACTATCGTTGGTCCGATTTTTGTCCTATTCTTTTGCGGATCGATAAATATTGGTGATTATTAAATACTAGGCTAAATACACGGCGTTGCCCAAGGCTTTTGCATTTTAAGAATGTGCTTCTTACATAGTTCCAACCCATACACCAAGTCTTAAGTTCATACTCACCAAAACCTGCAGATCACTTTTCCTATTATAAGGTATGGCCTTAAACCTACTTTAGAAGTGGTTCGGGAAGCCGAGAAAATGCCAATTTTCATAGTACCAGTCCACACTCGAAATTTCAAGCTTTTAGCTCAAATAACTTAGGAGATACAGCCCATAATCACTACTGACGTACCGGTTCGATACCGGGTCTGAACCAGTTAAAAATCCAAGCCCATATTACTAACCTGCAGACCTAATTTACAGTTCTTAGCTTGTATAACTTTTTATATATTCCCATCCACCTCGCTTAACGAGCTAGGCTCATCGAGACCCTATTCTCTGAATCTAAATCATCGTTTTTAACCGCTTTAGAAACAGAAAGAACACCCAGCCTATGATTTTTTTTTGGATCGACATGAATATGGTGCAAAAACTTCAAGATCGGTTCAGCAGTTCAGTTATAAATATATACGAACCTTCTGGTTATCTATAAACTTGATCTGCCTGCAAGTATAAAAAGTGTATGTCCCATTGAAAATTGATGCACCACCAGGTTATTATTCCTATCACACTCTTCTTTGAATGGTAACCCATTCGACCTATGTAGTTTAATCGCCTCTAAGTCTTAAGGTAGTCCACAGATTGTTTAATAAAGACTTCGCCTATCATAGGTAAATTCGGTTCCGTCTCTAGGACGCTGCCGATAGTAGGTGAGTTGTAGCTGCAGTACCACTGCAGCACTACTCTTGTAGACTGTATCTCCATGCGGTAACTTTGTTTCTCAATAACATTTGAGCAATTTATCTACAAAGCGACTTTGGTGAGCTGGTTTGTAGTCGAACCAAAAGTCAGGCCCAGGATCCTGTGTTCTTGACAATGGGGTAGAAGTTTTCTTGAATAAATCGGGGCAGTCGTCTGACACTTCGCTGGATTAATACCTATGTTTTAACGCCCTTACCCCATCTGCAGAATATTGTTGTGCTGTGTTGTCGGTGAAGCTGGCCATGATTTTGCCCTAAATGTGCAATGGGCAAGCAATTGCTCCCATTACTCTTATTGCTCTGAGAGTTAAAGCATTACAAGTGCTCATTGCCTTGCAAATTGCCTCGCCATGAGCCAAGCTTGGCGCCTTTTCGTGTAGAACCCGATTTTCTTTGATAAATGTGACAGGTCTGCCTTATTTGGAGTGGCTCGGCTGTGTGCCTAAAAAGGGTACTATATTTCTTACAAAATCATGTTATCATTGTTTACTCCGATGATTCTCCTACGGACCTTAACCCGAACCGGACATACAAGCCTTTTTTGGAGAAAGTACGACACAATCTTTACTTTCCAAGTCGTTTTGCATATTCTTTACTGTACTGTTTCAAGGGTTTCAATGGACATATACACCTTTTTTATTTTGGAAAAGGTTCGAAACAAACTTAACTTAAGTCACCTTTTTAGAAACTTAACAAAATATCTTAAAATCTTGGACGGAATAAATAGTGGTATAATACCTCTGGCTTCACAATCTATGGGTCCCGTTCGGGGGCTTTACCACAACTATAGTTTTGATATATATATATATATATTTTTCTACTCCAACAGCAACTTTATATAAAAAAGAAACCACTCAATATTTATGGGGTTAAACTGTACGTTCTATGTGCAAATGATAAAATTCATAAGCGTATAGCTTTTCCCCTTAAAAGTTGATGTGTCAGCAACAACCATATCCATATATATATATTTTTTGATAACTAGTTTTAAACTTTCCAATTTTTGTTTTTAATAAAAACCTTCCCCTTCTTCTTCTCTTTGCAGATCCAAAATGCCAGACTACGTTCAAAATACGCTTAAAATACATAATGCACTTACCGTTTCAAGTCGCCAATATTTTCCACTATTTCATCAATGAATCTCTCCATATTTCCAGCTGTGAGCTAATGTTTCACTGCGAATATGTCAAGGGTCGGCCATGAAGTGCGAAAAAACAGTGAAACCAATAACTTTACTATATAAAACAAGACGTTCAATTGCACATCGGTTGTAATTAAGTTTAGTAGTTAGAAACAAAGCAAAAAACAAAAAAAAGAAAAGAAGAATACAAAAATACATCTAAAACGTACGCTGAAAAACCGAAAGACGATTGAGTTTGAGATTAAATGTGGAGCAGCCGCACTCAGTTGCCACCCTTTAATCTCACGGAGCAGCTCCAAACACCTTTTGACAACGGCCACGCGCAGAGAGCAGCATCAAAATTAAGCCAATAGACGACCAAACATAAAAACGCAGCGTCGCGTCCATCCACGCGTAACGGACATTTCTGTGTGCGCTGCGTTTCAAAAATCTGATGGATGGAAATGCACAAAATATGTTTCACGGAAATCATCAAGGGTGAGTTTTCTGTATGCTGAAATGTTGATGGAACACCCCGCACCCCATTCTGGGTGGTGGTGGGTGGAAATGAGTTGGTGTTGTTGCCATAATATGCATTTATCTCCAGAAGCGGGCGGATGGGGCTCGCCATGGGGGTTAAGAAGAGGGAGGGGAAATGGAGAGTTATTTTGTCATTTTGCCAAATATATAACAATCAGAAAACATGGTCTTTAAGCTGCTGACCATCAGATTTATATACGGAACCTCAATAGAAATTAGTTTGCTAAATTTTATCGGCAAGGAAATGGGCGAAAAGTCGTTTGCATGTTCTGTTCAGTACAATTTTAAGGATCTCCCGGTGCTATCGTCAGGAGACTTTTGTTTCCCCATTCCAAGTCGTTTTGCATGTTCTTTACAGTACAGTTTCAAGGGTCTTTCGGTGGTATCATCAGTAAACTTTTGCTTCCTCATTCCATGTCGTTTTGCATGTTCTGTTCAGTTGTTCTGTTCTGTTTCAAGGGTCCCCTGGTGCTATCATTAGCAGACTTTGGCTTTGTTCCGTATTTCTTCAAGGGTCTCCCGGTTCTATCATCTTTTGCCATCTCATTCCAAGTTCATTTTTGCATATACCTTTTCTTAACATGAACTTCTGAACATGTTTGACAGTAGCATGTGACACGAAAATAGCTAGCATATAAACCGAAAAAAGTAATGATAGAGTTAGAAGTTAAAGAGGGGATGTCGAAATACCTGTTTCCAGCCCCAGCCTCCGTCCATAGGTGTTGGAAATTTTGCGGGGAAAGTTCACTGAAGTGATATCGGATGGTTATCAGCTTCTATGGTCCAATTTCTTCGAGATTCATGCAATACCACTGAGTAGTCTTACCACAAAGTGGCTTTCCGTTTCTTCAGTCGGAAGATTTTTACTCTCCTCAAGTAAGCACTCGATTCATTTTTGATTTATTTCGCTCCATCCTTTGCAGAGATCCCTATTACCGTTATGATGCGGCCGCCGCCGCAGCAGCCGCCGCAGCGGCAAATCCCAGGGCCATGGGCCCACCAGGCGGTTATCCGCCGCGTCATCGAGCCCCTCATCCGTTACAGCAACAGCCACAATATCCATCGTACCAGCCAACGGCGGAGAATCTGTACGGGTTGGGGGCCGCCGATCAACATGCGGCCAGTATGGGAGTTGGCGTCGGTATGGGCGACTTAAGCGGCTGGGGAGCAGCACCCTCAGCCGTGCCCGGCCAGGCGGCAGCGTATCCGGGTGCCGGCCTCGGAGCCTACGGGCATCCGCAGGCGGCACCGCCCACGCAGCAACAGCGCCAGAGTCAGGCCAGTGCGTATCGACAACATATGCCCGCCTATGGACAGCAGGAACAGCAGAAGTTGGCACCCTATGGAGCCCAACAGAGCATGATGGCTGGCTATGGGAGTCTAGCGCCTCAACAGCAACAACAACAGCAGCAACAGCAACCACCCACGCCCCAGCAGCAGCAACAGCAGCAACAACAACAGCAGCAGCAGCAGAGTCAGCAGCAGGCTCGCCTGCCGCAGCATTATCCCCAGGCTCCTGGCCAGCATCCGTTGTATCCCGGGGCACCCACACAGGCAGGCCAGCCGGCAGCTCCGCAGGCCTACGCCCACAGTCCCTACGGCAGTCCTATGCAACACCAGCCCGGACGTGGAGCACCCCAGCATGTGGGCTACGGCCATGCTGGATTGGATCAGGCGTCTGCCTATGGGCAGCATGTGCCCAGTGCAGCGCCACCAACGCATCATTTGACTGCGCAGCAGCAGCAGGCTGCGCAGCAACATCAGCAACAACTCCAATCCCAGCAGCAACAGCAGGCCCAGCAGCAGCAACAACAACAACAGCAGCCCAATCATGTAGCTCTCATGCAGCAGCAGCAGCAACTGCCCGGAGCTGGTCTACCGCCGCCGCATATGGGCATGCCGCCTAGCTATGGCAGTCACCATCAGCAGCAGCAGCAACAGCAGGCCCAGCAGCAGCAACAGGCAGCTCCCCCCTACATGTCCACGAGCAAGCATCAGCAGGCAGCGGCCTCACCACAGTATCGAGCACCATTCCCCCAGCTCTCACCGCAAATGTCGCCGCGGCCTCCCACCATGTCGCCGCATCCTCAGATGTCGCCACGCCCAGTGGGCGTATCACCTGCCAAACCGCCGCCACA
The DNA here is from genome assembly GCA_035044965.1 of Lordiphosa andalusiaca. Taxonomy (NCBI): domain Eukaryota; kingdom Metazoa; phylum Arthropoda; class Insecta; order Diptera; family Drosophilidae; genus Lordiphosa; species Lordiphosa andalusiaca. Next base: position 736,439 of record JAWNNM010002261.1, read on the forward strand.
GGCCAGCCAGCAGGCGCAGCAGCAACAACCGCAACCCACCCAACATAGTATACAGGGAATGGTGGGTTTACCCTCGCCACGTCCCCAGCCGCCCACAAGTGCGGTTGGCGGTAATGCCAAAGTACCGGTAGTGCCCGTGGTGCCGCCAAGCAGTGTTCCAGCTCCTGTCAATACTTTGCAAGCCCTCGAACAAATGGTGATGCCAAGCCAGGCTCATGGACTGCCCCCCATGGACTATCCCTCGGCCTATCGCAGTGCAGTGGTGGGCCCCAGAATGCCCGTCTCACCCTCACCGCAACAGCAGCAGCATCATCAGCAATGGGGTGCCCCCCAGCATATGGCCGCCATGCAACAACAGCAGCAGCAGCAACAACAACAGCCCTCGGCTATGTTGCAGGCCCAGCAGCAACATCACCAGCAACAATTGAGCATGTATGGTCAGGCAATGAGCCAGCAGCAGCCGCAACCGCAGCCACAGCCTCAGCCTGTGGTGGTGCCACCACCTGTAGTGGTGCCCACACAACAGCAACCGCCTGTACAACAAACTGCACAACAGCAGCAACAACATCAACAGCAACAGCAATCACTCAATGATCAACTGCAGCATTCCATCAATGATATAGTAGGAGGAGGTAGCAATAGCAATCAGCAATTGTCCTCGTCACCCTTGCATCAGCAGAGCCTGCCAAGCATGCATCATCTGATACAACCCAGCATGGAGACGGCCAGTGCACCCCAACAGCAGCAACAACAGCAGCCTCATCAGCAACTGCAACATCAATCGCCCATACATCAGCAACAACAACAATCGCCGCATCATCAACAGCAGCAGCAACATCAACAGCAGCAGCCGCCGCCGCCGCAGCAGCAGCAGCAGCAACACTTGCCCACTTACAATCAATCGCAAGCGGCCACTCAGCAGCAGCAATTTGATCCATTTGCCAACATACTAGGCGATAGTCAGGCTTCACCAGCAGCTCAGGTTAGCTCACCCATACCAAGTCAACTGCAGCAGCAGCCACCTCCACAGCAGCAACAACAGCAGCCGCCGCCTGCACCACCACAGCAGCAGCCACCACAGCCGGTGCAGCATCAGCCTGCTCCTCAGCAGCAGCAGCAGCAACAGCCCCCACCCTCGCATCATCTGAGCAGCATACTCAATGAAACAGCCAACTCGAATGATTCCTCCACCTTGGCCGTGGCCGCCAATGATAGCAACAATAGCAGCAGCAACAGCAGCACCAACAGCATTGTCAACAATCAACCCACTTCGGTGCACGACAGCAACTCACAGAGTAGCGTTAATAGCAACAATCAGCAACAGTTGCTGATGGACACCACCTCGCATGGCGGCAATTCCGAGTCATCGGCCCAGCTAGTGGGTAGCGGCAGCGGTGCAGGTGATGTGGGTGGACTTTTCGATAACAATTCCATGTCATCGACCAGTGCAGCCGTGGCGGTGGTGGCCTCAAATGCAGCTTCAGCCGCAGCTGCCCTATTGGACAGCAACTCCCAGTCATCGAATACCGAATTTGAGAAGAGTGCCGCCTTAGAGCAGGAGGAAAGGGAACTACCCCAAGATGAGAATAGTTCAACCAAAATTCAGGAGACAACCGAGCTCACTCCTGTGGCTGTGGCTGTACCAACAGAGGATATAGAACTCAAGCCTCTATCGGAAGAGCTAGAGCAAACCCAATTGGAAGAGTTGTCCAGCCTAGGAGCAGCAGGAGGAGGAGGAGGAGCAGTAGTGGATGAAACCAAAGGTGTAGACGAACTAAGCGAAGATAAGTCGCTGTTGGAACCTGCTCAACCAACGCCTCAGCCGCAACAATTGACTCCTTTGGGTATACCGCCGCCCCTACATCCTGGCTATGATATACCGCCCATGATGCCTCCCTATGCAGGCGCAGCCCCCTACCCACCTTATCCCTTGCTGCATCAGCAGGAAATTGCTGCTTTACAGCAACAAATACAGGAACTCTATTGCATGCCACCGGGTCATGAGCTGCAGCATCAGGAGAAGCTGATGCGCTTGCAAGAGCGTCTCAATCTTTTGCAACAGCATGAAATGGCCGAGCAATGTGCGGGTGGACCGCAATGCCTGCTCTTCCAGAGTATGCCGCCCATGTACGGTGGAGCCAGTGCTTTGCACAGTCAACAGATGGTGGAGAGTCCACAGGTTTCAAGCACCACGGGTCGAGGTAGAGGCAAGGGGACGAACAAGCCGCGTAAGCCACGAGCCAAAAAGGGTGAGAAGGTGCAGCAGCAGGATTTAATGGATATCAGTGGCAATGTGGTAGTGGCAGCCAGTCAGTTGCCCGTCTCCGAGGATTGTGTAACCCAGGGAGCTGGTGATACCAGCGTTGTGGGTATCCTAGAGTACAGCGAGGGCATGGGTGATCTTTCGCAGGATGTGCACTCGGCCAATGAGCTGGACACCTCCACCGATGGCAGTGGCAAGAAGAAAAAGCCCCGCAAGCCACGCACACCCAAGGATCCCAATAAACCACCCAGAGATAGAACACCCAAGGTGAAGAAAGCACGCGATCCCAATGATCCCAATTCCACAGAGTCACCGGGACCAGGACGCAAACGCGGTAGCGGTGCGGGTGCGGGTAAGCGACGCAAGCCCTACGGAGAGGAGGGAGGAGCAGAACTAGCAGGCGAAGGTAGCGAACTGGAGGACAATAAGCCACTGGTAGGCCCCAAGTCAGGTGACGGCGAGGCGGAAACCACTTCCGCTGCAGGTGGTGTGGAAGGTGAATCGCCAGACTATGATGACATACCGGTATCCAAAATACCACGCAGCGGCAATGATGACGACAAAGACGGTCCCGAGGCGGGAGATGAGACCGTAGACTCGGTGCCAGACTCGGCGGGTGATGCAGCCTCCACGCCCAGTCGACGAGATCGCAAACGTTCCACCGGACGTAGTCGTGCACGCAATGCCACCTCCGAGGATGGTGGAAGTGCGCGTCGAAATCGTGGTTCGCTCTCGGCTAAGGCTCTCAAGAAACGACGCAATCGTGGACGCATTGTACCCGAATCAGATGGTGAGGATGACACCTTGGATCGCACACCACCCCCCTCACCACCACCAGACTCTGAACTAGACTCGAACAAGCGTCGCTCCTCAAGGAACACACAGCGCAAGAAGTACATAGACGATGTGATGCTACGTTTCTCGGACGATGAGAACTCACTGCTGGTGGCTTCGCCAGTAAAGAAAGAAAAGAAAGCGGCCTCCACGAACGCGGCCAATTCCAATGCGGGCAGCGATGTGGAAAAAGCAGAGCCACAATCGGGAGCAGAGGGTGAAGCGGGCGAACCAACAGCGGGTGAGGAGAAAACTTCGTTGAATCAGGATGAAAGTAGTCAGCAGTTAGAGGCTAGCAGCTCCAGTACCTCGGCACAGGCAGCACAAGCAGCGGCGGAGGAGAAGGAGGTAGCCAAGGCCGATGCTCAGGCCAAGGCCGATGCTCAAGCAGCAGCAGCAGCTGCTTCCATGTCCTCCAAGCCCAACTATGTGTACATTAATACGGGCGATGAGGATAGCATGGTGGTGCAACTGGTGCTGGCCCTGAGGATGGGTAAGCGTGAGCTTATACCAGAACCAGCCAAGGTCAAGACACCAGAGCCGACAAAGGAGGCAGAAAGCGAGGAGACTGAGAAGGCCGTAGAAGAAACTGAAGCTACCAAGTCAAATGAGGAGGAAGAGGTGCTAAAACCCGAACCAAAAGAGGAGGCGGAAGAGAAAATTGAGGAGGAGGAAGAAAAGAAGGAGGAAAAAGAGCCGGAAAAAATGGAAATTGAGTTAGAAGCAGAAAAACCAGCTGAAAAGGTGGAAGAAGAGAAACCAGTTGAACCCCTGAAGAAGGATGAAACAGAAGAGGAAGCTAAACCCAAGGAAGAAAACTCGGAGACAAAAGAAGTGGATGGGGAAGGGGAAGAGGAAAAGGAAAAGGAAAAGGCAAAGGAAAAACCAGAAACAGAGGAGAAAATGGAAGTAGAAGAGGCCTCAGATGAGAAACCCAAGGAAGAAACAACCGAAGAGGAGACCACCCCCAAAGAGGAAAAAGATTCGGACAAACCCGAACCCGTCTTCATCGACGTCGAAGAATACTTTGTCAAGTATCGCAACTTTAGCTACCTCCACTGCGAATGGCGCACCGAGGAGGAGCTACTCAAAGGCGATCGCCGGGTGGCGGCTAAAATACGCCGCTTCCAGCAAAAACAAGCCCAACAGATGAACATTTTTGAGAACATTGAGGAAGAACCCTTCAATCCCGACTTTGTGGAGGTGGATCGCGTCTTGGACATGTCCGTGCACACCGACGAAAACAATGGTGAGACCACCAAGCATTATTTGGTTAAATGGAAGTCACTACCCTACGAGGATTGCACCTGGGAGCTGGAGGAAGACGTAGATAATGACAAAATAGAGCAATATCTACGTTTCAACAAGACGCCGCTGCGTTGCGAGTGGAAGAGTCGCAAGCGACCACATCCCGAGCAATGGAAGAAGCTGGAAAAGACACCCATCTATAAGGCAGGCAATAGTCTGCGTCCCTACCAGTTGGAGGGTCTCAATTGGCTCAAATTCTCCTGGTATAACACACACAATTGCATACTAGCCGATGAAATGGGTCTGGGCAAGACCATACAGAGTCTCACCTTTGTACACTCGGTGTATGAGTATGGTATACGTGGTCCATTCCTGGTCATAGCCCCCCTCTCGACCATACCCAATTGGCAGCGTGAGTTTGAGGGTTGGACCGATATGAATGTGGTGGTCTACCATGGTTCGTTGACCAGTAAACAAATGATACAGGACTACGAGTTCTTCTACAAAACAGAGAGTGGTAAAGTGCTCAAGGAGCCCATCAAGTTTAATGTGTTAATCACCACATTTGAAATGATTGTAACCGATTACATGGACCTGAAGGCCTTCAATTGGCGTCTGTGTGTCATAGATGAGGCGCATCGTCTAAAGAATCGCAACTGTAAGCTGTTGGAGGGACTGCGTCAGCTAAATCTAGAACATCGTGTGCTACTCTCGGGTACACCGCTGCAGAACAACATAAGTGAACTGTTTTCACTGCTCAACTTCCTGGAACCCGCTCAGTTTAGCTCACAGGAGGAGTTCATGTCCGAATTTGGTAGCCTACGTACCGAGGAGGAGGTTAACAAGTTGCAGGCTTTGCTTAAACCAATGATGTTGCGTCGCCTCAAAGATGATGTGGAGAAATCACTGGCACCCAAAGAGGAAACGATTATTGAAGTGGAACTGACCAACATACAAAAGAAATACTATCGTGGTATTCTCGAGCAAAACTTTAGTTTCCTCAAAAAGGGCACCACTTCGGCCAACATACCCAATCTGATGAACACCATGATGGAGCTACGCAAGTGCTGTATACATCCCTATCTGTTGAATGGAGCCGAAGAGCAGATACAGTATGACTTCAAGACACAGCATGGCGAAGATCCCGAGAGCTATTACAAAAATCTTATACTGTCCGCTGGCAAAATGGTTTTAATCGACAAACTGTTGCCCAAACTGAAGGCCAATGGACATCGCGTACTCATTTTCAGTCAAATGGTACGCTGCCTGGACATACTGGAGGACTATCTGGTGTATCGTAAATATCCCTTTGAGCGTATTGATGGACGTATACGTGGCAATCTGAGACAGGAGGCCATTGATCGTTACTCCAAGCCTGGTTCCGATCGCTTTGTCTTTTTGCTCTGCACCAAGGCAGGTGGATTGGGCATTAATCTAACTGCGGCCGATACAGTTATCATCTATGATTCAGACTGGAATCCCCAGAATGATCTGCAGGCTCAGGCACGTTGTCATCGCATTGGACAGCGTAAAATGGTGAAAATCTATCGCCTGCTGTGCAGGAATACCTACGAGCGTGAGATGTTTGACAAGGCATCCATGAAATTGGGTCTAGACAAGGCCGTGTTGCAGTCCATGAATACGCAGGGTAGCAAGGATGGCAACAACAAGCAGTTGTCGAAGAAAGAAATTGAAGATTTGCTCAAGAAGGGAGCCTATGGTGCGGTCATGGATGATGACAATGCGGGTGATAAGTTTTGTGAGGAGGATATTGATTCGATTCTAAAGCGACGCACTCAGGTGATTACCATGGAGCAGGAGAAGGGTTCTACATTCTCGAAGGCTTCATTTGCGGCCTCGGGTAATCGCTCGGACATAACCATAGATGATCCAGACTTTTGGACCAAATGGGCCAAACGAGTGGACATAGATCCCGATGCCTGTGAGCGAGATGAAACCGAAGATCTTGTACTTTCGGAACCACGTCGTCGCACACAAATCAAACGCTATGGACATGAGGATGTCATGGAACTCAATTCAGAAGACTCGTCCAATGAGAACAGCGATGAGGAGGGTGGCATAGGTAGGCTCTACCCACAACAACCATCTAGGAGTTCTCTAATTAACTTAATTTACTTGTTCTTCAGGTCTTCGCTCGCGTCGTCGCAAGGAGAAACGTGATCGCGCCCGTGAGCGCAAGGGCAATGATGAGTATATACCACGGGAACGTGATGCCCTGGCTGCCCTGGGACTGGAGGAGATACAATACGGTAACTGGGCCAAATCCGAGTGTTTCAAGGTCGAAAAGGGACTTCTATCTTTTGGGTAAGTTGCTCCATTTTAATTTTATTTAAGCTTAATAATAAGTACTACGATATCGACGGCGCATTACATTGTTCAGTTTCATATTCAGTATATAGATCTTGCGATGCAGCATCTTCTCCTCCTTCTCCAGCAGCAAAGCCTCCTCCTTACGCTCTATATACTCTGTCACACTGGGCGCCTCATACTCATACAGCTGGGCACGCAATTCCCCCAGCACCGCATAGTCCTTGTCATTGTTTACCTGCACCACAGACACCTCCTTCTCCAGCTTGGCAATGGCCCTGGTCACCTCCTCCGTTTTGTTTAAAACCGAACGCATTTCCGCCTCCAAATTCATCATGGCCTGTTTTTCCTCCGTCATGGCCAAAGAGGTCTTACCGGTGACACCTTTCAAGCCAGCCATGTGTGTATTTTTCTCCTCCAGCTGATTGATGAGCTCGGTGCGTTTGATGATTAGTTTCTCAAAATCCACCGCTGTCAAGATGCCACTGAGATCGGCCTTGGTTATCAAATCGGCCCTATGCTGCTGGCATGTCTCCTGCAGTGACACAATTGTGAGGCGCATGGTGCCCAGCAGGGCGCGAGCATTCTTAAACCAATTGCTGGTAAATTTGCGCAACTTGCGCTCAATCTGTCGCTCGGTGGCATTCTCCAGAAAGGCCACATCGTTCTCATCACGCAAAAAGTGTAGCATAAAGTTCTTTTCCGTTTCGATGGTCTCCTCACAGCGATAGCGTAACTCTTCGATTTTGGCACGCAACTGTTTCACCTCAACCATGGCTAAGGATGGGAGAGATTGTGGAATAAATGAAGGTCGATCTTTCAACAGAAGTAGGATTTTCCCAACTTTTCTGACTGCCTTAGCTTGGAATATACGGAAAAATAACTTTCCAAGCAGAATTAAGCCAAATTCAGTACGCTCTCCTAAAGTGAGGGCTTGAAGGGTCTAGGGATTCGGATGAATTACGGAGGAACCCAGAAAAGATATAGTTAGAAAAGATATAGATATAAAGATATAGTAGAAAAGATATAGTTTTCGCATTTTTTGAACTTAAAAAGAACTCGGGTTGGGTCCTTATATACTCAACAAGCCGATGCTTCAAGTGTTGAGATATGACACCATTTGGTCCGATCCAAGTACATAAATTTGGCTTATGAAGTTATTCGGGCTACCTTACGTTTAAAAAATCGGAAAGGAATTCCTTTCCGCGCAGATTTATCAAGGGAAAATCTGGATTTTCTGAGAGTTAATAATAAATTGAGAGTGAATCAACTCTGGGAATCCCTGAACCGAAACAGTTCTCATTTCCGAAAGGTTTGCATCCCTGAAATAAACTTTATAGGGAAGTAAGATACTTTCTTCTGGTCTAATGGTTTACAGACTCCAGGGCAACATTCGAAAACCCTTTGCAAGTATATGAAAAGACAGTAAAAAGGCAGAAAGTGCATATCAGGCAACAACTGAACAAAAAAGAGTAACTTAATAGCGGAATGAAACTACAAGTTAGCAAGCAAATGATAACTAAACACTCAATTGATCTCTTGTTTAGCAATCATCTCTACTAGCCTCTCCACCCACCCTCCCCTTCACTCACCATTCCTCTCAATGTCCGTAACACGTTTCTCCACCTCAGCTGATCTCTTCTCGGCCAGCTCCGCCTTGGCTTTATAATTTAATTTGTATTCAGTTGCCTTGCGTTGCCTATCGCCTGTACTTGCCATATGGGCGGACACTGACATGGGTAAGGAGCGCTTGGAGCTTGACTGGCGACTACTCATTGCCTGCGAACCATGATTCTTGTTCTGTAAACGCTTGATTATTGATGTGCGTCGCTGTCTCAGGCCCAGCAATAACTTGGGATCATTCTTCTCAAGAAACTCCACCAATATATGATTCTCCAACCTTAGATTGGCCACATCATTCTGTATTTGTTCAATGGTGTTTAACATATCCAAGGCATCCATTCCAGCCAGACGTGATTTACGCTCCTCATCGGAATATCCACGAAAATCTTCTAAATAGAATTTATACACTATGGCCGTAATGTCCAACTCTTGTGGTCCCTCCACGACAGCTGACTTGCTCATGTGCGATCTGAGATCAGAGCGACGGCTCTGGGAGGGCTGATCGCCGCCATGCATGCTATACTCGGACGGATACATCTCGATGTATGTGTGTGGATTTCTCGTTTTTCTAGATTTTGTGTGTCCGACTGGGAAATATTTGATATATATAGGAGATATAGGGATATGGAGAGAAGGGCTTTGCCTGACCAACTAGATCTCTGTCAATTAATTGTTGTTGTTTTTTGTGTTTTCTTTTATAGTTGGGGCCGTTGGACCGAACTGCTGGAACTGGGTCAGTTTAAGCGCGGATGGCGCGATATAGACATTGAGGATTGCGCCCGCATCATTGTAAGTAAAGAGTGTTGACCAAAGCAAGCTTTCCTTTAACCATAAGTACACATGATGACCAACCATGCTAATATTGAGAAAACTTTAGGTTTTCGATGAGTAAAAACAAAACTTCTCAACCTGCTGATCTATGCCCAAAGGCATTCTCCTCCATTTTGTGTCAACAAATCCACCGCCCTAACCATTACATTCCGTTTCTTTGCAGCTGCTCTACTGCCTACAGGTGTACAAGGGTGACGAGAAGATCAAGACCTTCATCTGGGACCTCATCACACCCACTGAGGATGGCGAGGTGCAGAAGATCAGCAGGGATCATAGTGGCCTACACAATTTGGTGCCACGAGGTAGGAATGCCAAAGGTATGGTAAAAGATACATTCACGCACTCCAACTGCTGCACGGACGTAGAGAGTTATAAAACGAGCTGCCTCGAACTACATAGAAAAAAAAAACCAAACTTTATTGTACAAAATTACTTACTACACACTATCTCTGGGCTGGACCTACTACCTATTGTTGTTTACCACTCTGAACCTCTTCGACGGATCTGCATTTGTGTAGTGTGCGCCTATGTATATCATCTGTTCTGTATACTGGCCTCCTCCTGGTGTCTTTTCACAAAGACTGTCTAGCAACTGACCTTTGACCGACCTCCTTTTGACGTACATCAACGAACTGACGTTTGAAATGACAAAGAAAAGTGTGTGTATGTTTTGTTGCCATGCAATTTGTATGCCTTTTACTATATATATATATAAATATATTTATATAACTTTTATGATTTGTACATTAATATTATAAATCGATTATTAATGATGTAATTTGATTAACTCCTCACACATGTCTCTTTACATAACAAAACTAATCCCATTTAGCTTTAATTTTAATTTCCAAGAAATTTTCATTACTAATCATAATCAGATGGATGTCTTTGCAATTGAGATAAGATATAGGAAGTGAAGCTATTTGGTTGATTGAGGGGACAGACTTTTGATTTCTAGAACTCTCAATATAAACCTTTTGAATAAAATGATGCTAGACATCTGTTAGCGAACCCATGATTTCATGTGATATCTCCATCAAGCAGTTTTCGTAAGACAGCTTAATGTGTTAGTCCTATCGAGAACCAAAATACAGAGAACATAAGAGAAACAAAAGCACATAATAGGCATAGATTAAGCGAGTCTGTTCAATTTGTACCTGTCATTTCGGTGAGCAGACAGTTTAGAAAAAAATTATGGACCATTTTCGTCGAGCTACCGGTATAAATATCTCTTCCTTTTTTTTTTTGGTTTACTTTAGAACTGCAATCACTGCCCGAAGACTTCTTCGTCTTCTCCCGCTTCAGGGTCGACTCCTCCTAGGGGTTTCACATACAGAGTCTCGCTTGAATCCGCTTCGTTTGAAGCCTTCTGCTTCTGTCTGTGGTAAGGGTTTCAGTCGCCCATAAAGACAATGCTCTGCATTAAGTATTCTTATATTCTTGTACCAACATCCATAGGAGTTCTGCTTTTAAGTGTTTAGTAACGATGTTATTCTGATTCTTCAGTTTTCAAGGTATTGCTTGATAGGAAAAGTCCAAGTAGGCGTCGCCTGCGTAAGCTGCTTGGAGCAGTGTCATAGCCAGGGGGGGTTTTGGAGGCAAAAAGTGATCCTTGTTGTCACGGTCGCCACCCGATTAAGGCTGAATTAAGGTTGACCTGAGAGTATTCCTTAGCTTATACCACTACCCTTACCTCTTCCGCGACGTCTGCATAGGCTGCTTGGGGCAGTGTGGTAGCCAGGGGGTTTTGGTCGCTTTAATGTCACGGTCGCCACCCGATCAAGGCTAAACTGTTTCTTTCACAGTCCTTCAGCTAAATTCACTCTCTGCACGCTTCCAATAACACCTTAGACCGTGCCGGAGTGAGCTAAAATGTCCCAACTTTAGTGCCTTCCCACGATTACAACTCTATTCTATTGCAAAGACATCATATCTTCGGCACATCGAAGCAGAATCCCTTTCCTGATTTAAAATTCCTGTAGTTAACCAATTATCTTAAGTACTTCACCTCTTTGCTATTGCTTTTAACACTTAAAAAAAAACCTTGCTTAAGTATTATTCGAGCTGAAACTCATCAACACGCACAAATCTTTGAGTTGTTCTCAGTAATTAGCAACTCAAGTTGAAACATTATGAGACCCCACTAACATGGTTACCCCATTCTTTTGACGCATTTACAGGACGCAACGGTGGCAAGTCAAACAAAGACTCCACGGGTAGCTTGACACCAGCACCAGGCACCGCCTCGGGCAGCAACAGTGGCAATACAACGCCAGCTCACAAATCCAGCGCACTGGATGGCAGTGATAAGGATATTGGGATCAGTGCCAGTGCGGTGGCTGCAGCTGTCATACCCACCAGCATACACGATCCAAATCATTGGAGCAAGAAGGAGAAATATGATGCGGATGCCTATCTAGAGGGCGCGTACAAGAAGCATTTGGGCAGACACGCGAATAAGTGAGTCGTGTGGAATCGAATTTGTTTAGCTAACCCACACAGGCAGAGACTGACTTTTGCTAACACCTCCTTCCTCTTCTCTTCTGTTCTCTTCTCGTCTCTCCTCTTCTTCTTTCTTGCTTTCTTTTTTTGTGTTTTGTGCTGTTTATCAATGATTTCTTTCACAGGGTTTTGCTGCGAGTGCGCATGCTCTACTATATCCAGCACGAAGTGATTGGCGATCTAGTGCAACAGATTAAGGATAATACGCCGATCAGGTAGGCGGTACACTATAATATGCTCATGATCCATCATGTTTGTTGTTGTTGATTGATTGACTGATTGATTGTTGGAGCGTGTTTTTTTTTTTTCATTTAGTATTATTACGATTATTTATTTTTTTATATCTTTAATTATATATTTTTTTTAACAATTTATCACTTAAAAATGCCAATTTGTAACAATCTATCTCAACTGTTTCGCTGGGTTCGAAACTTAAAGAAATTTAAATTTGGAACTTTAAGCGCTTGAACTTTAAACGACGAGGGCAGTTTGGAAAGCGACGAAAACGGATATAATATGATGAAATATTTTTGAAGTTTAGTTAATATTGTGAAAATGAATCTCGATTTTAGCAGCACACTTTGCGGTAGCTTAGGTTTTTTTTTTTTTGAAAACATAAAGATTATTCCGTGACTGACGAAACATTAAATCACAAAGAATAAAAATCTGTATTCAAGCTAGAAATCGCAGATTGAGAAACATTTTCCCATTTTTCGCCATTTTATGATTCGCTAGTCACGGTAAAAGCAGGTATATTATAGCGTTTCAGTATTATCATTATTTTATTTTATTACGACAGTTCAAAAGAATAGTTTTTAACTCTCCTAAGGATATTTAATACACCCTTTTCGAAATGAAATTGATTTTAAAAAGATCTAAAGGATCCCAAAAAATGATACGTCACTATATAATCTACGTGGCCACCGAAATATAATCAAAAGCTATCCTATTCGTATTAGCGTACTTTCTTTTGTCCTTTTTGGTCTATTTTATTGACTTAATGATTCGTCAGTCACGGTAAATTAATATAAAATAACTGGTTTTCCGCAGAGAAATGTTAACTAAGAGGTAAAATGCTTGTCTTCGGTTACTCAAGACGATTATAAGATATCAGTCAAGTCAAATCTCAGGTTGAGAAGCTCAAAAATGTTCTGCTATTATGAGCAGAATAAAAACTCACAGTACAATGAGGAATTTATTTAGATCTATCAAATGAGAAGTTAGTCAAGTGAAAATACAGCTTTAAAACCAAGTGAATTCAATTTGTAGTCTAGTAACTAAAGAATTGCTTCTCATCTTTCATATAAATAAGTAAATTTTAGATAAGAAAAACTAAAGATTTCACGGAAAACGTGTATAACTTGGAAACAGGGGCGTATTTCCCCATAATTTGTATTTCGAATACTTATCTGAAATTAATTATGTCCTAAATCCTGTAGGTTTTGAGCAACTCAAGTGAAAGAAGACATATTCGACATTTTCCGTATAAAGTTGTAACATTTGAAAAAGAAATGAAAACGAAAGGGTTATTGCAACTTGTTAAATGATGCCTCAACAGACGAAGAAAAGTCGCAAGAATCACTGACTTATTAAACTGCCCTCGTGTCAAAGTTCCAGCGCGCAATTTCTCTCTCTCTCTCTTTCTGTGTGTCTTTCTATCTACAACTTATTTTGTTGCTCTCTCAATGTTCGTTGTTCGCTCTTCTTAAAACATTCGTATGCTACATTTTACCATTAACTTCTCCCCCCATAAACCTCCCCCCCTCAATCACCACTCCATGTATCTACTTAATGCTCAACCTTTCATACTCTTTGTAACTCTGCCAACTAACTAACGGCATCTCTGAAATTTTCTATCGCTGTGTTTTGTTTGCTCGTGAATTCCTTAATGAAAAACCAAAAAAAAAAAAAACATTTACTAAATTTCCACCTGAATATATCAAAATATACATATATATATATATTAAATATGTATATATATACAAAACACACACATTTTTTTGGAAAAACAACAACCAACAACTGCAGCAGTACGAAAGCTAAGCAGCTTGCACTCAATTTGGAAAGGTAATATCCATCAACTATCGAATCGATCGCTCGCACGCACGCACGCACACGCTCGCCCCATTCAAAGCAGGCGAATAGGGACATCCACGCTACCCCCCACCCTCAAAAAAAAAATCATAAAATCGAAGAAAATAATATCGAAATTGTCTCACACGTGTGCAGTCTTCAAAAACAAACTAAAAACCTCAATTCGAACCATTTTCGACCAAATTCCAAATTCTAACTAAATTAATCATTTCCATATAAGTTTTGCTTTTGTAGTCCACAACAACGATCTGTAGTACAAATTGGCTTTTAACAACCATTTTTTTATTTACAATTTTTTGTTTTCGTTTTGTTTTAATTATCTAGAAAAGAAAAAAAAAACCAAATCAATACAAATCATGTGCAAAAATTTATCGATGAAAAATTTAATTTACTAAAACTGCATTTCTTTTGCGCATTTCAAATCTTACCTTCCTCCCTCCCCACCAACACCAACACCACCACCACCACCAACCACCACCACATATCTATGTATGTATCTATCGAATCATGTAGCGAGCTCCCCATTCGCCCGCCGCCAACGCCAGATCAAGTGCCATCATCATGGTGGAATCCCATTTGTTGTGATAAGAGTCTATTGGTTGGAACCTACAAGCATGGCTGTGAAATGTACCGTCAAATGCGCGCCGATCCGAACTTGTGTTTTGTCACTCACGTGGGCGCCGGTGCCGGTGACGATTTGGCCGTCACGAATTTGCCGATGTAAGTGCTAAAAAAAAAACAAACAAAAAAATAAAAAAAAAAACCCACCCTAGCTATGCCCCATTGTACCATTAAAAACCATTTATTAACCACATAAGCCACAAAAATACTAATCAGAAATATTAGCCCGAGGCTCCTTCTGCTACTCTCTCCCTGCCAATGGTAATGAACAAACAGGATGTTATATTCAATTCATTTGTCTCATTCCCCTCCCCCTCTCTCACACACACACACACACGCACCGAAGGGAACATAAATCATTATTGAAAGGTTTTAAATGCATATTTCATCCAAAGTGTAGAAGCACCACTCTCATTTGTTGTCCACCGGGGGGGATGATTAGAGTATCCTATAAACAGAACAGTATCTGTTGTATGTCAATAAGTTTAAGTAGTCTTAAGCGCGGTCTGACTATAGAAAGCAGAGCCCAAATTAATTTGTTTCAAAGCCGCAAACCTCTAATATTAAGCGAAGGGCTAACAACCGCTTACGAACCTTAGGCTTTGCCCGAAACCTTGCTTCATATCATTTACTTCACCAGTTTCCCACCAAACATTATTTATTGCGGTGGATTATAAAAGGATTCTTTCAGTAGATATCGCAGTACTATCGCATTCTTATCTTCCTTGGAGAAGAAGTGTTTCACTCTGCAACCATTCCAAAAAGAAAAGAAAACGATACATCTAGGAGGTATTCTTCTGGAAGTTGAGAAAAAGCCTCTTTTGAGAGATAAGGAAGTGACTCTTCCTGGGAATAAAAAAGGGTTTCTTTTAAAAGCTAAGAAAGTGATTCTTCCTGGTAATAAAAAAAGGGTTTCTTCTAAGATTTAGATAAACATTAGAAGTGTTCCACTCGGCGACCCTTCTGGACGATAAGAAAACGATACTTTTGTAAGATAAGAATACTACACTTCCGAAAGTTGGGGAAAAAGCGTCTTCTAAGAGATAAGAAAGCGGTACTTTCTAGGGATGGGAAGGGGTTTCTAATAAGAGCTAAAAAAGCGATGTTTTCTTGAAATAAACACAAGAAGTGTGCTACTCTGAGACCCTTCTGGGCGAAAAGAAAGCGATACTTCTAGGAGATAAAAATGCGATACTTCTGGGAGGATGACGGAAAGCCTCTTTTAAGAGTTAAGAAAGCGATTCTCCTAGGTATAAGAAAGGGTTTCTTCTAAGAGCTTAAAAAGCTATTCTTACTTTAGATACACATTATATGTGTTCTACACTGCGACCCTTCTGCTCAAAAAGAAAGCAATACTTCTAGTAGATAAAAATGCGATACTTCTGGAAGATGATAGAAAGCCTCTTTTGAGAGTTAAGAAAGCGTTTCTTCCTGGGAATAAAAAACGATTTCTTCTAAGAGCTAAGAGAGCGATTCTTTCTGGGGACTAGAAAGGGTTTCTTCTATCCCCATAAAGTATATATTCTGGGAGATGACAAAAAGCCTCTTCTGAGAGTTAAGAAAGCGAGTCTTCCTGGAGATAAAACATAAGAAGTGTGCTACTCTGAGACCCTTCTGGGCGAAAAGAATGTAAATGTCTGAGGAGATAAGAATACAATACTTTGGGAAAGTACAGAAGCCTCTTTTCAGAGTTCAGAAAGCGATTCTTCTTAGGTATAAAAAAGGGTTTCTTCTAAGAGATAAAAAAAAAACGATTCTTACTGGAGATACACATTAGAAGTGTTCCACTCTGCGACTCTTCTGCTCAAAAAGAATGCGATACTTCTAGGTGATCAGAATGCGATTCTTCTGGGAGATGACAAAAAGGCTCTTCTGTGAGTTAAGAAAGAGATCCTTCTTGGGGACTAGACAGGGTTTCTTCTAAGAGCTAAGAAAGGGATTCTTTCTGGGGATAAGAAAGGTTTTTTTCTAACCCCATAAATTATATAGGTTCAGCCTAGTCGTTATAGCAATATCCGTTTGTCTCTCCGTATAAACACACAAATCTCAGATTTGATAAGTGATAGAGGTTAGACATATGCGGGTCAAAAACTTCCTACACTTGCAGGCAGATCAAGTTTATTTTCGAAAAAAAAGAAAAACATCATATCTCCCACAATATTATAGATAGAAGGTTCGTACCGTCTAGGCATATTTAAAAATCAGTATTATTTATCGATTCGCCCGATGGAATGGTGAAGATCGGATGATCGATAGTCGAGTTATGGGGAAAACTAACACTTATGATGGGCAGCACTGGCTGAAACAGCGATGCGTAGCACTTAACACATAAGAATTTGTATCGAAAATTAAATCTTTAGAAGGTACAGAGTATGTTATAGTCTGGTTTGTTTTTTTAATGAGTTTTAAAAGAAAAGTTTCAGAAATATGCACTACAGAGACCAAAGAATCAAATGAGGAAGCGATTTCTGAACCAAATACAATCATTGTTTAAATGTATGCAGTTTCTGCTCACATCAACAAGCATTAGCTTTTTCCCATTCTCACACATGAAGCGTGCTTGCCCGCCCGCTCCTTTCGCCTAATGTGCCATATTTTGAACTTGTGTACCTTGTGTGTGTGTGTGTGTCTTTTCTCTCTCAGTGTAAACGCTGTTACGTTCGGCATGTTCTTAAAACTTTTCCTCTACAACATACTTTTCCGTCCAGGAACTCGTATCTTGATCATTAATGAAAGTCTTCTTAACACCTTCCCAAAAAAAAACAGAATTGAAGACGATGCAAATTCCAAACACGATGACGGCGATGAGGTGGACGACGATGGCACCACCACAACCAAGGACTCAGACTCTACAAAACTAACTGCTGGCGACAACAAGGATTCGCTTGATCCGGAGCGTCCGAGTTCGTCGGGTAAGAGCGAAATCGGCGGAAGTGGAAGCGAACCCAACGCCACGAAAGCTAAAGCCAATGAGGACCTTGGCTCGACTGAGGGTAATGGCAGCGCCGTCGAGGCGGGCACCCAGCCGCCGCCAGCGCTCGCAGAATCGGCAGAAAAATCAAAATCAAAAAGAAAACGGCCCTCCTCCGATGAGGCAGTGTTATGTCCCACAGTTGTGGCCGCCACCACGGCCGATGCTGACTCCAGCAGCTCGGCCAGTGCGCCGGGCGGTGTCGATGAAGGGGCAAACACTGCGGCATCTGGAACGGCATTGGACATAGATATGGAAACGGCTAAGAAAACCAATGGCGAGGAAACCTCTGAGCCGGCTGCTGGTGCCGCCAACGATGCCGCTGCCATTACTCAGGCCGATGCCTTAGGCTCCTCCGATTCATGCACTAACGCTACCACAAACATCACCACCACCACCACCACCACTACTACTACTACTACTACCACCATTACCAATCCATCATCCAATACCACCACCACAACAACAACTGCAACCAATGCAGCCGCCCCCTGCGAAAATGCTAACTCCAACTCAAATTTAGGCTTGGACGAAGAGGAGAGCGTGGCCGGCAGCTATCCGCCCACAGTGGCGGCCATAGAGGATACCACGCTATGGCCATCGATGCAGGACTTAAATACGCGTCTACGTCGCGTCATCACAGCCTATCAGCGGAACTACAAGAAGGAGGAGCTTAAACAGCAACAAAAGGCCAAGGTAAGTGACAACAAAAAAAAGAACCAAAAATCAATTTCACAAACACACAGCATCATTCAAAACCACATCCATATCCCCTGTCCAAATCCATTTATCCATCTGAGAGTTCAAACGAACCAAATACCCAAAAACTTTATCAAAAATTGAGGAGAGTTTGAAAACGAGTGCTAGAATCTAGGTCTCAGTCCCTCATCTGCTTAAGCTCGTACTTGGAGCTTGGTTTTTTCTTCGCTATAAGTAATCAATGGCCAACATCCAACACATTTGGGTGCCAACTCTCAAGGCCAACAATCACCGTTAAGAATAGGGGATTGCCTGTGGCCTGGTGTAGCTTATTTTCACGAGATTACTTTGAGCTCAACTCAAACTATTAATGGCAAGCGCTTCCAGCTTTCACTGTTTAGCTGTCGTTTGGGCCATTACAGGGCACTTGATGCTCGGGACTCTTGCAACCATTCCGCTCCCCACAATGACAACTGCAAAAGTTGGGACCCTAAGGAGAAAACTTCTCAGCTCTTACGCTTTCTAATGTATGTCTTCTATCTGTTTGTGGCTACGTCTTGGCATCTATCAACTTTCATATAAGACGCAGATACCTTTTATTCTCTTCTTTCGAAGAACTCGGTCGATCCACCTGAATTTCAGCCAATGTGGTTATGGAAAGCCTGATCTTTAAAACCATTTTCGGTTAACTATTAATGCTTTCGCTTGTCTCAGTCCTCAAGAGAGCGGTGGGCACCATAATCAAACATCTGCAAAGAGGGATGTAGAGACTACGGATTTCCTAAGCTGGTATTTTGTTGCTGGCACACTGAAACCCGTCGAGTAGTTTATTGCTTATTAGGCAGAATGGGGTCATTGATAGCCCCTCGCTGTTCTAAAAGTGTGCTCTTAATAAGGTGTAAGGTGTATAAGGCACTTAATAAGGTGTTAGTTGCAGCCATACATGTGTGAATAGCTGTCATATTGCCCATGTGGTTCAGTTAGTCTGAACAGTCAGGCGGAAATCTGATGCTAAAACTCTGGCAACCTGCTATTGTTTCTGAACGTACCCCTCAATCATCTAAACAGAAACTAAACATCTTTGAAGAACCCATTTTAAAAAACTATCTAATAAAATGTCTCTAAGAAAGCTCGGAGAATATTTTTAAAGGACTTATTCAGCAGCCATAAAAGCGCTTGGCAAATGAGCATGCAAGTTCATTTTTGAAAAAGAGCACATCATTTCTCAAAAAAAAATTAAGATAATTTTGATACCTGAAAAATGGTGACTCGAAGCTGATTACAGAATTTCATGAAGGATAATCAAGTCGTGATTGTAACTTTTCGTATAGATCGTCCTGGTTCATGCCAACCTTAACCTCCTCAGACTTCACATCTTAATGTGGTTTCTTCTCTAAGCTTTGCTTTTAGGCGCCCAACGTGGGGCCTTTCATTCTTCATCATATATAATGTCTTCGTCTCCTATGATCAGAAAGTCTTCTGCTACTTTTAGGCTGTTTCTTCTATGCGTTATGGCGCGCAACGTAGGGCCTCACATTCTTTACCATTTATCATTTATAAACGGAAATACTTCTGCTACTTTCTCGATTTGAAAAATTGTATACGAATTTATGTGTGGCGACCAACGTGTGGGACCCATTTCTTAATTATTTATAGCTCAAAACTGTTTCTCCTATATCTTTCAACTCTCCCGTTGGATAAATGGTGGTAAACGAAGTAATAGGTTTCAATTCTAACTCCCAGAGATTGATTAAAGCAGATTCTCCAGCAAGGTCCATTGGATTAGGCTTTTAAGTTAGTTCAAACGGCTTCACTAATTCTTGCTCTCTGAAGAATTCTAAGCATTCCTTGATTTCTCGATAGATATGTCAAATATGAAAGGTCCTTTCCCATATCAAATCGTGATTGAAAAACTTTCTAAAGTTCCATTAGCATAAGTCTAAAATGAATTGCTACCACAATTGTCGAAATGTGTAAATCATTTTTATCTTTCCTGTTTATTTTTGTCTTTGTTTTGTTTCATTTTTGTTCATTTTATTTGACTTTTTGTTTCCTTCAACTAAAACTCGAGTAAAACCTAAACCAAAATGTTTGTAGTGTCCATTAAAAAATGTGCAAAGTACGTAGTTTTGTTGCTTAGCTGTTGGCCCGTAGCTTGGCTTAGATTTGCCGTAGAAAATTAGATCGGACCGCGACCAAAAAGGACAGAACCGAAAACCCAACAGCTGAATAACAAAACTATGTACCTGCTGCTGCTGGTTCCAACATTCATTCCACCCAAAAACCACCCACATCACCGTCCACTCATCTCACATACTCCCATCCCCCCCTCTCTCTCTCTCTCTCATGATGATAAAATGATGTAATTTCCACTCCAATCCACTCCACTCTGCCAACAGCTACAGGCATTGGTCTCATCGACTCCGCCGCTGTCAGTGCCCACCACGCCGACCCTGCAATCTATGCAAATGCAAATGCAGAGCGGTGGGTCAGGTAACTCCAACTCTGGCGGCGGCTCGGCTAGCCAACTACAGCAACAACTCGACTCAAATAGTCGCAGCCTGCAGGCGCTGATGCAATCGCAGGGCGCCAGTACATCGGCCGCGGCCGCAGCTGCCGCCGGCTCTGGTTCAACGATGCAGCATGGATCGTCGGGCGGATCGACGGTGCCGGCCATGCCCACTGCCGCCGATATCAGCCTGATGCTTAGCATCCTCAACACCACCGATGTGAGCCAATTGGCCAATTTGGATATCAACAAACTGGCCATGTATTTGGTCAGTATGAACAATGTACGTGTGATAAGCCCAATATGAACGATGAGTACCAATCTTGATATTATTATTAAAACACTACCAAAATCACACACACTGACCAAGACCCATTTACACTGACCAAGAAAATACTTACACCCATACCAATTTAATCCAAAACTAACATTTATCAATTTACTACACAAACTAATTTACTTGCATGACTCTAACCCAATTATTTATATGTTACTTATCTTATATATATTATCTTATACATAGTGATTTGTATGTCGACCGATCTGGTTGAAGTGATATTTCAGGAAGGTATTATGTTTTGCTCCATAAGCTGAGCTTTTGTTTGTAGGTCAGTAACTTCATGTGATTACACACTTAGCTTTGATTTAGGAGCTAAAGATGCCACAAAAATCACCTCTTAATTTAATTTATCTTCCAATTCCGACGAAGTATGGTATTTTGCCGTTTGCTGTAGCTCAGTATAGGAATCATAAGCTCAGAAGCTATGTGTGTAGACATTTTAGGAGAAGTAGCAAAAGAAACTGTGACTGTTGAACGTAAGAGCTTCAATATGAATTCTTCTCCAGCTTTTCTAAGCTGTAGTAATTTCATGAGATTACACACTTAGCTCTGATTTAGGAGCTATGAGGAGATTTAAGAGCCTTTCAACAAAGGGCTTAGGCAGCTACATGATGCATTGCATCACTTGCAGCAGCTTTCCATTGTACCCAACTCTGTGCTAACTTTCTTGTAAGCAACCAAATCTTTGCTGTTTCTTCTCTGCACTGTGCTTATTGGCGCCCAACGTGGAGCCTTACATTCTTTCAATAAAGTAGATGAAATTCCTAGGTGTTAGAAGCATCTACATGAAACCGTGAATTTTCCAAGCCAAAATCTGATATAAAGCGTCTATCTAAAGAAAAATTTATTTTGTAAATCTGTTAAATTTCTTTACTGAAAAGGAAACTTTACTCAGGTCAATTTTCCCTCTATTGCGGCTAATTTGAGTTACTGTTAAGCTTTCTTGGCTCCTTTTCCACAACTTCAAAAGGCCTAGTCTTGAATTTGTCCATGCTACAGAAAATATTTGTGATTATTAAAAATTGGGTGGGAGTCTATTATATGGAGCTATACATTTTGATGATACAAGAACGCATCCGAGTCAGCGTTCCGCTGTTAAAAAGTGGGTCAGAGCAATTTCTTAGTAAAACTTTAAGGCCGGAACGCAAAAAAGTGATCGGCAATGTGAGCAGAGAAGACATCATATTCTCTGCTCATACTGCCGATCCCTTGGATTATCAAGCAGGAAATCCGAGGCTTAACTCCAGATATATAAATTTTCCATAGAAAATATCTAAATAAGTAAAGCAGGAAGAATGCTTCCCAATCTCACCCAAAGGACATCCTCTAACTACCACAAGTTACAAATTATTAAGCTAATTTTGCTCAGGACATCCGACAGCAATTTGTCATAATTTTCCGCAATTGATTTAATCAAACAACGGTACAATGGTAATACATATCAGTTTATCGATAAACCTCCCCTCTTTGCCACTAAACAGCGTGTGTGTGTGTGTGAGAGTTTTTAAGGGTGGAGGGGGAGTGAAGTGTGCAAATTGTGTGAAAAGCCAAAAGAGGAAATCTGACTAAATAAAAAGTAAAGTTACACCCACCGACGACCGACGACCGACGACCTGGAGTATTGGTGTTGGTGGTGGACAGCTCTAACCCTCCGTTCCCGTCCGTCCGTCCGTCGACGGCCGCTTTCTGTCAACTCTGCGAGTGATTGTGTATTGTGTGCATGTGTGTCTGTGTGTGTGTGTGTGTGTTTGTGTTTTGTACTTCCGAATGTGCAAACAAAAGCAACGACGACATCGGCGACAAAACGAGCGACGAGTAGCAAGCAACCAGCCAGCCAGCCAACCAACAACGAGCGCAAATACACTTATGCTTAATTTATGCAAAATAAAAGAAATACACTCAAAATTTGAACCCGAAATGGTGCACACGACCGATGCTCAGACTCTCCTCCAGATGCGAGCGCGAATGAGCAACCAAAACGAGAAAATGTCAAACCACTTTGCACAGTCGGCAACAGCACCTCAAGAGGCAAGTTGCCAACTGCCACACACACACACACACACACACACACACAACAACACAGTGAAGCCACCTAGTGTTGGCCAACGCCAAGGGCTTGGGTCAAATTATGAGACGGAGTCAATTGTACAACCTGACGCTTGGCGTATCCACTGTACTATGACGTCGTCGTTGCCGCCATTATCAAAAGGCAAAGCCAGCGCCATCAATCAAACCAACAACAACAACAACAGCAGCAGCAGCAAAGGCAAAGGCAGCAGCAGCGGCGGCAGCAAGAAGAGCAAGCCGTCGTTCTGATTGTTGTTGCTGTTGTTGTATCGACGAAGTGAAGTTCTTCTTTGGTGACGATGATTGTTGCGGCGGTGGCGGTGTTGGTGGACGTCGCTGGTCTGGTCGGGTATCGGGTGGTTGCTGGCTGCCTAGCTACGTTGGCTGTACTTACGACGACGGCTCTGTATGTATTAGTTTTCCATGCGAGTGTTTGTTGTCTCTGTCTGTGTGTAATTTTACATTTTCTGGATTTATCCAATGTTTTAATTTTTTTCTTTGCGCCCACCCAAAAGGCAAGCAGCAGCAGCAGCAGCAGGCACCAGGCTTGTTCGCTCGCTCTCATCGTGTTTGGCTCTCACGGGTCTGAATTATTGAGCGGGGAATATGTGACCTGTTCCTGTTCTGCATGCCCCGTTGCCGCAGGCTAGCGCTTTTTTTTCGATAAAGCAGCCTAATTGTGCTCATTTGAACTGGTGGCAGTCATCTTCATTTCCTCTTTTGTATGCTGCTTCTCTTGCTGCAGCTTAAAAGGCAGTTTTTTTTTCTTCTTTTTTGATTCCTTTTTGCATTTGCAACGTGTATTTAGAACACAGGCATAGAGAGTTAGTTAGCTTTCTGTATATGTGTGTGTGTGTGTGTTTGCCATTCTTTTTGTGCCAATCTTTGGCTGGTTTTCACCTTACCTTTCTACATGTTGGAGATGCTCTTGTTGTTGCGGCTGACCGTTGCTGCTGCTGCTGTTGTTGTTCTCCTCCTTATGTGCATCTACATATTTATGTAAGTGCACTTGTTCGAGTGTGTGTGTGTGTGTGTAGTTGTAGCTATTCGATTTATTATTTTATTAGCATTTTCTGCTGCCGTGCACATTGGTGCGAGAGCTAGTTTTAGGGCAGAGAGTTGCTCGCTGATTTGGTAGTCAGATTAAGAATGAGGTCAGAGGCCGAACCCAGTGTGAGATATGGCTCTGAACCATCTTTGAAACAGTTCTGCACCATTTAGATATCCAACATTATACTACCAACCTACAGACCAAGTTTCAATTTCGTAGGTCCAAGAACTTAATAGATATGACTTTGAACCACTTTTGAACCGGTTCCATTTCGGACCGGTTCTGCACCAGTAAACTATACCACTCCGTATTACCAACCCACAGACCAAGTTTCAAACTCATAACTTGAATATCTTCTGAGATATGGCTCTGAATCACATTCGAACCATTTCGTATCCGGTTCTGAACCAGTAAAATATCCAACTACATATTACGAACCTACAGGCCAAATTTCAAGTTCGTAGGTCCAAGAACTTTATAGATATGACTCTGAACCACTTTTGAACCGGTTCCATTATTAACCGGTTCTTAACTATTAAAATATCCAACTTCATATTACCTACCCACAGACCAAAGTTCAATATAATAACTTAAATATCTTCTGAGATAGGGCTCTGAACCACTTTTGAACCGGAAAAATCCGGGTTTGAACCAGTAAAATATCGAACTCCATATTACCTTAATCCTTCCTAAGAATATAGAGGATGCACATGCAATCTTCGTAAATACGATGCACTCGGTAGCCCTCAAAGAGCGCCTAAAGGAATCCTTACAGGATCGGCGACCTTACTCTTGTCATCCGCCTGCCCTGGATGCTCTATTGCTCATCAAAAGCAGACTGAGAAGGCAGTTTACTCGCTCGAGAATACCTAATATGGATAGGGTACATAAAAGAGTGGACAACACTGTCAAGAAGCTTCTTGAGATGCTCAGACAGGCTGCCACATTTCGCTTCCTAGAAGTCGTTACTTCTAGGAAGCAAATACAAATTATGCCCTCTGGTCACTCACTAGAAGGTATAAAAAGTAGGCTGCACCCAAACTTCCAATCCGGAAAGCGGACGATACTTGGGCGAAATCTCCGCAGGAAAAGGCGGAAGTACTTTCAGAAAATTTAGATGACATTTAAGCCACTCGACAACCCAGGGCAGCAAACCCCCTCAGTTTCACAAATCACACTCAAAGAGGTTCAGAGCCAAATCAAGAACCTTTACAATAAAAAAGCACCAGGTGGAATGGCCTTGACATTAGGGTTATCAAAGCCCTCTCATTAAAAGCGGTGCTTTTCCTGAATGGGATGGCTATTCTCCAATAGAAATAAACTCTCACTTCGAAATAAAATCCATATATACTAGTAGGTCATCATAGCACTAGTTTGGAGATATGGGATCCAAGTATATGACATAGCTGCAAAATCTTATCTGTCGGAACTATCGGAAGCACCCTGGTATATGTGCACAACGCAATTGGAGAGTGATCTCAGTGTACCCAAGGCTGTCGGCGTAATAAATACACCGGCATGTGATTACGTGGAGAGATAAAGATTGACTCTTGCGTAGACGAAGGAAATCAGGAATGAGGGTAAGGTGAAGACTCAAGAATCTTGCCCAGAGAACTTCTTAACAGACAAATCCCTGGCAACCACCCCCTCTCACATTCGAAAGAGATATGATAACTTGACTATTGTCCTCGGAAAACTCGGAGCAAAGTTGATTATATTGGTTCCGATACGGAACCTTTCCTTCTTTCATTGTTCTGCAAACGCTACAACCCAACACATATCCAATGTACAAGCAAATATCAGCATCTGCTTACAAACTGATGCGTTTGGCCCACTGTACGCGTGCGCATCACGTGTTGCTGTCGCACATATCGCTGTGGCTGTTGCAGCTGCTGTCGCGTCGGCGCATTTTGCCTGCACTTCTGCTTCACACCTGTCAGTCATAAAACATGGAAAAGTCGATGCAATCCCAATGTGCCGAATGGTCAGTCCATCAATATATACATATATTGCGGGCTACGTGTCTGAATGAGCCATTGCTATTGCTTTGGTGTCTACCTGCCTGTGCTGTAGCTGACTCTTTTTGATTTAGTTTGTGTTACGCTTTAGTCAAATTTACGATAGAGAACCTCGCCCCCCTCCCTTTGAGCGATCATGACTGCATGTGTGTGTGTGTGTGTGTGTATGTCAGAGAGTGAGTAAGTGCATTCGCTGAAGATGTGTCGCCATTGCACATGGATTGGATATGGTGGTGTTGGATATGTACTTACATGGGTGTGTGTGTGTGAGTGTGAGTGTTTCTGTGTGTGCACATATCTGTATCTTACGGATTGATTAATAATCTCGTTTCATTTTTGCTCTGACTACGTGCTTATCGCACTTTAGCCACATTTCTATCTTTCGCTTCACATGCCGTTCCCATGCTCTCTGGCTCGCTCTTGCCCAAAGGTCGAATTAATTAGACAATTGCAAAATGCACAACATATGTAGATAATTCCAAGAAGCCGCCATCATCCAAGCATTCTTCTACCTGGTGAAGTTTTAATCCATTTTCATGGCTCTGCCTGGTTCCCTCGTTGTTGTCCTGTGTCCGCCGTCATTACCGAACATCAGTCGCAGCCGTCACTGTGGCTGCCCCAACCCCAACCCCATCCCCATACCGTCCACATCCATCCTTATGCTCCTCGCGCGCTCTCGCTCTTTCTCTCGTCAACACAGTTTTTGTGGTACATTTGTTTCATTGCCTTGGCTTTTTTGCCGTGTGTTATGTGTACTCCCCTCCCTGTCCCCATTCCGGCTGCTCATCTTTACGCGTGTGTGTTTGTGTGTGTGTGTGTGAGTATGGCAGGCTTCTTTGCTTACATTACACAGTTGACACAATGTGGTCCTCCTCATTCTTCAACTCGTCCATCCAGTGCACACTCACACTTTTCTGCTCTCACCGTCTTAGCTGCTCTCCCTGGCCGCCTGGCTTACTCTCGCTCCGCTCTCACTTGTGTGCACTCTCTCTCTCGTTGCAAGTGACGCTGCTTGCCGCTGCTTGCCGCTCATTCACCTCAGACTGCCTGTGCCTGTGCCCATCTCATTCATATTCACATTCACCAAAACGGCGTTTGGCTTAATCTCACGATTGTTTGGTTTCGTTTTGGTTTTTCTGCTCTGCTCCCTCGCTCAATACTTTGAGTCTGGCTGGCTGACTGGCTGGCTAGCTAGCGGCTCTCTGTATCGTTCCGTTCTGTTCGCATTCGATTTTAGCTGCCGCTGTGCGCGTACGCGGGTTGCGGGTTGATGTTTTCTGATGATGTGTGTGTGTGAGGAGTGTTTCTTGTATTTAGTCCGCAATGCGCTCCGCTCATTATTTGTTTGAGCGCCGCGGTGTAAAGTTGTAAAAACGTCCAAGAGCTCTGCGCTGTGCTGGCTGCACTCATCCAAATATCTCGCGTATAATAATAATCAAACGGAATGGGGCAAAATGTAATTGCCGTGCAAATGGCAAATGTGTCCATCGAGTGCTCCGCGCGTGTGTAAGTGTGAGTGTGTGTGCGTGAATGATAATTAGTGCTTAATTAAAATCAATAATGACGAAATTGTAAATCGAAGTCTATTTCAAATATTTGTGATACAATTCGGCGACCCAAGAACACAATGGAGGTTATTAAACCCATGGATTTTAGCAGCTTCTCTGCATTCTGCGAGCATCTGAACAAATCATCAACAGTTCCAGCACCAGCTCCGGCTCTAAGCAATGGCATTTACTTGGAGGTAAAAACTTAATCATGACGAATGACAATTTATAGAGCAGAGCATCGAGAGTATGCAAAAAACAAAAAAAAAAAAAAAGAGGAGGAGAAGATGGAAGCAAGAGAAAAAGAATGCGCGTAACAACCAACGTTACAAAACAATAAATTTATGCCTATAGATTTCACATACGTTGTTACCAACTTTACACACAGACACACTCAACAGAGTGAGGGCGAGGGGGATGGGGGGGCACAGCACAGACAAACAAACGTGGCTGTGGCTGCTTGGAAGCGCTCATTTAAATTCGAATTCGTTTTTCCACTGCTGCGCCTGCTCTCCCCCTTATTTCTGTGTGCTTCTTTGGCCAGTCCAAGTCGAAGTCGACGACGACTACTTCGTTGTCGTTGTTGTTGTTGTTGTTGTTGTTGTTGTTGCCACTAATAATCATAATCAATCGCTCGCACTTGTATCGTGTAAATGTAGACGACAATGAGCGCAAGCGAGATGGTAGATACGGAGGGAGAGCCTTCTGCGAGGCTCTTTATCTTTTGCGCTTTGTCGTTTGTTTTTGTTTGTCCCCCCCTCCGTTTTTTGGGAGAGCCCAAGTGAAAAGCCGTTAGCTGTATAAACAGGGTTGCCAGCCTAAGCCAATTGGCATCCTTTTCGAGGTTTTTATAGTTGCATTTAGTTGGAGCTCTTGGAGTAGCACACCTGCAACCACCTTGGTAATATTATCATAACTAACTAGCGAGGGAGAGGCACGGCACAGTACACACACACACACACACACACTCGCGTGCAATTGGTCTCGCAGGATTCATTTGTTTGTCTCTGCCTTTGCCTCGTGCTCATTCGTCGCCATTATTAGGGGTGTAAAATGGATTTTTTACTTTTATTATTATGATTTTATTGTATTGCCCGTTCAGTTGGCTCTTGTCTCTCATTTTGCTTGGCTTGTTTTGCGCTTGCCATTCGCATTTTGTCTTTATTTCGCAAAAACTGTAATTCAAAAGCCCAGGCAGGCGGCTGGCTGTGTGTGTGTGTGTGTGGGATAGATGATGATGAGTGTCGTCTACCACCACCACCACCACCACCACCACTACCCTACCATACCAACGCCATGTAACCCCATCCACCACCAACCCACCTACCCACCCTTCTGTGAAGAAGGGGTCGCGCTCTTTGGACGCTTTTTAATTTTGTATTTTTACTTCTCAAATTGTGTAAATAAACGTAATGAATTTGCTTTGGCCAAATTCACATCGGGGCGTTGTTCGTGGCGGCGATTGAATGTGAAATAAGTTGAATTTTATTTGCTTACCTTTCAATGTAATTGATGACTTGTGAGCGATTAACCAAATATGAGCAATTAAATTTCAATTTATTCATGGTCATAATTAGGTTTGGTTTGGGGTACAATACTTAGACTAAGAGATGCGAGGGTTGACCAGAAAGTAGGTAATCAGGAAAGTTTGCCCGAGATTGTATTGAGCTAGTTATTTGTACTACATTGGATTGTTTCAAAGATGACCTTTACGATTTTCAAAATTAAAAGTCTTGTTTCTATCTTTAATAGACTTTGCCCATTGATCATTAACATCAGCAGCTTCCTTCTTATGCCAGCGTTACCATGACCATTTGGGAATTTCAACGCAGCAAAAGTGTAAAAATCCACCCTAGCGGCGAATCTTCTTGAAGAGCCGTTTATAACCCGTTTTTCCAAACATTTTCTACTTATTTTCTGGTCATATCTCCTATTTCCAGCAGGATCAATTTGCGATTGCTCTACATTTTGTTATTGTGCTTTTAATACTCCTTTTTTTAACCCCTTTGATGGTGTAAATAATGATCACTATCATGTGCGATTAAAAGTAGACTCGAAAATGGCTCATGCATACGCTCCAAATCTGATTTATTGAAATACGAATTGAAAAAGACCCACAAATGACTCAAATATAAGTCGAAACTGATCCGAAAAACGGGTTGAGAACGACTCTTCACGAAGTGTCGCCGCTAGGGTACCATTTTTCGCCCACAAAAGTAGGATTCGGCAGTAAATGGTACCCTAGCAGCGACACTTCTTGAAGAGTCGATTTTAAACCGTTCATCTGAGCAGTATCGAGTAGATTTCGAGTCATTTGATAGAATTTTTTGAGTTATATTTCAATTAACCACATTTGAAGAAAATGCATGAGTTTTTTCGAATCGTCTTTTAGTCGCACTTTATGGTAATCCCTTTTTCAACATCAGAAGCGCTCCAAAAAGACTCATCGAGATGATTTTTGGTAAAATAATCTTCCAAATGTTTGCTGGGATTTTCCAGATCAACATCAACAGCCATGTACATCTCTATCAACAGATCTGAGAGATGGTATGAGATAGAGCGACGACATGTAGTTCCTAACTATTAATATAAGTTAAGTTGATGATAAGCTTGGCTTAATCGATAGAGATAGGTCCGTGATAGATGAATACGGATATGTATAGTCGTTCTTGGAGGTACTGACGGATATGTATAGTCGTTCTTGGAGGTACTGAGTATTTATAGTCGGCCTTGACCGACTTTCTTATTGGTTAATCATTAAAAGCCTGGAAAAAGAGACATCATGGAGATGTTTGGTTCAGATGAGCTTCCCAATGCAGGGTGGGAATTCCGTGCTTACTTTAATCTCAAATAAGGAGCATTTGGTATTCAAGTATGAATTTGCCTTCTTTTAATAAGCATTCTTGAATTGATACACGAATTTTAAGATTGTGCCAAGCTTTTCATGCTTGTAATCTAGTACGATCCAGTTCGACTCGTTTTTGAAATAATAATCCAAAGGTCAAGTTCAAATCAATTTGAGTTGCTTTGCAGGTTTACTTGCTGGAATCTAAATATTTTTAACCCAATTGAAGATATTGGAGAAGATCTTGGGAATCAAGTTTCACAAAAAAGAGGTGAAACAGTTAAAGCCATTTAGAAACGTGGTTAGTCTCATTCTGCTTCAGCATTTAACCAAGTTCTTATCTCCGTTTCGTACGATTTTTCTGAATTAACGATTAATCGAACTTGTGTAAGTTCTTAAGTGGACTTGGACTTAACCCAGTTGCCAAAAAGAGCACAGAAAATCAACATTAATTGGTCTTTGAGATTTGTTTTGATTTGGACAGTTGTTTCAAGAATTTACCGATTTGCAGCTGGAAATGCTCAGTTTGGCCAGAAGTTTTCGGCCATACATTAAATGCACCATTTCCCTTGAGTTGTTGGTCGGCAATTCTATGACTGTTGGCATGTAATTCTTGCGCAGGATATTTTGTTGGCTCGCCAGGATGTCATTTGAAAACATGCAACTTGCTTGCCAAGAAATATATCAAGTAGTTTGTGTCATAGCCAAGTTAATTATGGTTTTTGTGGCTACTTAGATTTGAAACGAAATGGGTAGGTGCTTATTTCCAATGTAAAAAGTAACCTCATCTCTTGGATACTTTCGCACACACATTTCCTGTTCTTCCCATTTGATGAGCAATACCGAACAGTTATTCATTGTGATTGTGCAGTCCTCGTCAAGAATGTCGATAAGCCTTTTCGTATCTCGTTGGCAGGGCATTCTGTGATATAACAGCTTAAGTTGTGTGAAAGCAAGCAGACAGACACTCGTGGCCCAACACGTGCCAGCATTTGTTGTACGATTTAGGTTGGGTTATGCCGGTCGACCTTCATCAGAGGAGCTGACACTTGCAACAAGTTGGTTCCTCAAAGCTGGAAGTTAAAGCTGGCAAATGGAGAGTGGGGAGAGCACACTTGACTCTTATCTATCTTTAAGACATCAGATAATGGATGAAATGGCTTACATTTTTGGAACAGTAACATAAATTAATGATAGATAATTGAAGACACAGCAGGATTAACTGTTATTAGTACATCGATTATACAGCTGATACTCCCAGCGAACATTTTATCATATTTTTGATCACAACCGAGCCTTTTTTGAATCCTCAATCTGCTTAAAATAGTCAAAAATGAGCTCGATTTCTGATCGTAAATGATACTTTTGTCGGGAGAAAATGGTATGTCGCTGCTAGACACTTCGTGAAGAGTCGTTTTTAACCCGTTTTTCTGATCACTTTAGACTCATATTCGAGTCACTTGAGTATTATTTTTTTAGCCGTATTTCACTAAACCGAGTCTCGACTTCGAGTCTCAATTAATAGCATATGATTGGCATTTCTTTTTGATCATCAAAAGGAGTCGGAAAAGACTCATCAAGGCGATTTTTATAATAATGATCTTCCAAATGTCCCAGCAAACATTTTATGTAATTTATGAACACATTCGAGGCTTCTTCGAGTCCTAAAGCTGATTAAAATAGTCATAAATGCGCTCGTTTTCCGATCATAAATGATACTTTAGTCGGGAGAAAATGGTACCCTAACCGAGATATTTCTTGAAGAGTCGTTTGTAACCCCATCTTCGGATCAGTTTCGAATCAGTTTCGAGGCTTTTGAGAGTCTTTTTTTTAGTTGTGTAGCACTAAATTCCATTTTAAGCATATTCATGAGTCATTTTCGAGTCTCAATTAAGCACACACGATAGGCATTTGTTTTGGATTATCAAAAGGAGTCGGAAAAGACCGAAGAAGATGCTTTTTATGAAAATGATCCACCACATGTTGGGTAGGTATTGGGTGGGCTGTAATATTTAACAAAGTCTAGCAAATATACATTAGATTTTCAGAGTCCAACAAGCATCTTCTTATAATATCACCAGTAGACTTTCCCACCGACTCCTAAACTAGTTCTATAAGTCTTTGAAATAAGCAATAGTTGGATTTAGAGGTATTCCACTATAAGGTCCAAGAACCTTAACCAGGCTTAACCCTTAAAAACTTTCAAATTTCACCTCAATTAAATCCAACCCAAAATTAAATCAAACAAATTCCTCTCCTCTGCTTACAGAAAATGGAGCGTCAGGGCAAAATGGAATTGGCGGCCAAAGAACGCGAATCGCAACGTCTTCAGCTGATACCCAAGAAATGGAATCGTCGCGAGGAATATGAATTTCTGCGCGTCTTGACCGGCTATGGTGTTGATTTGCATCTAACCACACCCATGGGTGTGGGCACCGGGTCAGGCGGTATTAGCAGTAGCCTCACACCCGATTGGACCAAATTCAAACAGATGGCACATCTGGAACGAAAAAGCGACGAAACCCTCACCGACTATTACAAAGTTTTTGTGGCCATGTGCAAGCGTCAGGCTGGACTCAAGCTGAGTGAGTCGGAACGCGGGCTTGAGGGTATCATTGAGGAAATTGAGAAGGAGCATGCCAAATTGATATTGGATCGGCTGGAGTTACTATCCAAGTTGCGTGAGGTGGCACGTCATCCGCAACTGGAGGACCGCTTGAAGTTGTGCTCGATGAATGCCGACACACCAGACTGGTGGGAGCCGGGACGACATGATAAGGAACTAATTGCTGCGGTACTTAAGCATGGTCTCTATCGCTCCGAAACGTTTATCTTCAACGATCCCAACTTTAGTTTCTGTGAATCGGAGAAACGTTTCATACGAGAACTAGAGGCGCAGATTCAGCGCACAATCAAACTGGAAGCTTTCAATGCAGAAAAGGCTGAGAAGTTGGCAGCGGCGGAGAAGGCTGAGAAGTTGGCCGCTGCCGCTGCAGCTGCAGCTACTGCTGCTGCCGCCGCAGCCGCCGCCGCCGCCGCAGCAGTGAAGCATGAAGTGATAGATCTGGATGATGAACTGCTTACCAAAGAGAGTGTCATCAAAAAAGAGTCGCCCGTCAAGTCTGAAGTTAAACCAGAATCTAACACTGAGTCCACTGAGAACAATGAAGAAGAAGCGGCTAAGAAGGACGAGCCAGAGACTGTCGAAGACGAGGCAGAGACTCTTAAGCTCAAAGGAACGGAGTCGGAGGCAAGTGCAGCAGATGAGGAGAGTGAAAAGCCCTCAAATGCTGAAAAGGAAACAGAATCCAGTGACACCGAAAAAGACACATCAGCGGCCAGCTTACCTGAAGAAGAGGAGAAAGACAAAATGGAAGTAGATGAGGTCATTGCTGAGAATGGCCAGGAAAAGGACACATCTACCGAAGTGCCCAGTGAATCAGAAGAGAAGCCAACCAGCGATGAAGTCAAAGAAGATGAAACCTCTAAAATGGAAGTGGAAGAAGCAACTACAAAAGAGCCCGAGGAGAAGTCGTCTGACCTCTCCTCAGAAAAGGAAGCAACTGTAGAGGCATCTTCAGCTGAAACTAAAGAAACTGATTTAACCATTAAAGAGACAACCGAGGAGCAGGATAAGCCCGCTGAGAGCGAGGAAAAGAAATCCGCTGAACCGACTGAAACTGAAAAGGTCGAAGACGCCGTCGCCGCCGCCGCCGCCGTCGTTACCAAGAAGAGCGACAAACCTAGTGACCAGGAAATCCTAGACCTGGTTGCAGCCCCCACCGATCCCGATGACGATGAGGTCATGAAGGAGAAGGAAAAGGCTGTCGAAGAAGAATGCAAGAAACAGGCCGCCGAACTCAAGGCCCGTTTCCCTGACCTAGAGGTGATTCAACCCGCCACCGTGAAGCAACAAAAGCTGGAGAAACCGAAGCTTGAGATGTGCATGATACGTTGGTTCAAGGACTTTGCCCTCGAGCGACGCATGGCCCATATAGTTAGCTGTGTGGAGCACAACAAGTGGCCGGTGGACAACAAGTATAGCGCCTTTGCCAGCTGCAAGGGTGCCACCGATCTGAACATTGCCCTGCACGAATCCATTCCTCATCTGAACAGCATTGAGCGACGCTCCACCACACCCGATGTTATCACCATTACCACAGATCAGGGTGTAACCAAACATCTGCAGGCCTCCCAAATGCAACAGGTGGCCAGTACGGCTGGCTCCTCATCTGGCGTTTCCAGCAAGACATCCTCATCTGTGGGTGCCACCACATTGCCGGGTTTGGATGCTAATAGCATCAATGCAGCTGTGGCCGCTGCTGTGGCAGCTGCTGCCGCTGGTGGTAATGCCACCTCATTGTCATCCCTGCTACCGGGCATGTCTCTAAGCGCGGCCAGTGGCTCCTCGGCATCCAGTGTGGGCTTAAATGTGCCCAGTGCTGGTTCCAAGACGGGCAAAAACCGCAAGCGACACATTGCCATCGATGTGGAAACGGAACGGGCCAAATTGCATGCCCTGCTCAATAGTTCATCAAGTAAGTAGATAGATTATGGTAGCTAAATGAGGCGAGGCCTGGGATGGAGTAGGTCATAAAAAGAAGAGTTGCTAGGCTAGGCCTGCCCCAGCTTGATGGTGTACTACTTCTCTTAGAATTGTGCAGACTCTCATTTGACTATGTCTAATTCTGTGAGTAGCTTAGTTTAATGGTCAAGCCTCTCCCTCTGGCTGGCTTCTAAATCATTGAATTAGTTTCGTGATTCACTTAGCTTGGGTCATTCCTTAGGTCATAAGCATCATCCCCAGATTGACGCTGCATACACCATAACAGGTTTTGTTTTTTTATCTCATTAACTTTTCCCACGTAGCGGAATTGGCATATTAGACTTGCTTGAGTGGTGTCAAAGGGGGCCCCCTTTGATTCATCTTTTTAAACAAAAGGGGCAAGTAAATCAAGTCTGAAATTGTTTTGATTCGATTTAATCCGCTCATTTTCCTAATGACTCTGGGTTAAGACTGGACATTAGAATGTGCTTGCCGAAAGATCTGGCTTAAGACTGGATATTACACTTTGCTTGCCGAAAGATCTGGCCTACTTCGAAGAAAAGGCAGCAAATCAGCGGCACCTTAGCTAGAATCATGGTACCCCTAGCTTCCCAATCATTTGAGAAGTATATTACTGGGTAAAACTAAGCCATAACGCCCATTTATAATCTCCTACGTCCACATTTGCGAATGTTAAGGGCAAGTTTTTTTTGTCAAATAGTCGGGTCATATAGAATCCTAGCCACTTAAGGTTAGGAAATGGTTTCAAAGGTCTTTGTTTTATTTGGAGAGCCAACCTGGCATCGATTCATTGGTGTTTTTAAGCAACATTAGAGACTTATGTGGGATCTATATGCCGTCAGGAATGCTTGTGTTCATGGTACGGTGTAAGAA
Source organism: Lordiphosa andalusiaca (assembly GCA_035044965.1). Taxonomy (NCBI): domain Eukaryota; kingdom Metazoa; phylum Arthropoda; class Insecta; order Diptera; family Drosophilidae; genus Lordiphosa; species Lordiphosa andalusiaca. The sequence goes on from JAWNNM010002261.1 coordinate 772,270, forward strand.
AAGCCAGTTTGGTCATTGCCGGGATGATTCCACTTGAGGAGTGGGTCACTGAATCAAACGAGAGGTACAGGGCTTCACGGTTGAGTGGCCTAAGTCAACATATCAACATACAGAGCAGCAGAAATCAAGGCATTGTTAGAATCATTTCACCCACAGCCTAATCTCTAAGCTATAGCTATTTCTATTACGAAAACTAGCTTTAGCTTTCAGCCAACGCAGCTTCTTTGCTGTCTTAAGAGCTACCTGAAAAGATTCAAGGAATGAACATGCTTCTAAAAGTTTGAAGATATGGAGGACGGCCTACACTTCCTTTTGGGTTATGAAAGGTTTCAGACTGTGAAATTCTACAGAGTGATGGGCGGTTGATTTAGCTGTATGGAAGAAAAACTGGAAGGCAACTTCCGACTCAAATATGCTACTAAATGCAATGTAGAATCCTGATGTACGCGCGATTTCCCTTCCAATAACGTTTATTGCAATCTGCACTGTAGGCTTATCAGTGTGAATTTTGAGGCTTCACTCAGTTCTTATAGCTACTTTGGTTTAGGTTAGGTTAGGTCCCATGAGCCCATTTCAAGACCATATGTATTCCCTTCCATTCCCCCGCTAGTGATGCATTGTGCGAAGAAAAAAAGAAAACTTCAGTAGAGTTGAGAACTCAAGCTTTGGCTTTGGCTAGGAGGGAATGACTAAGACTACTTCTACTCACACCGGGATAATGACTGAGAAGGTGTTCCTCCACTTCTAGATACGTTTTAGGTTCGCTATGGCACAGGCGGAAAGGTTTTTCCACCAATCCGTAGTTAGTGATTATTGTGTAGCTTGCATATTGCCATATGCATATTTTTCTTTCCCTTCTCTGAAAGAAGCTGATGTTGATGTGGTACCTATTCTGACCAGTTTGTCTGCAGACTTGTTTCCATCTATGTTATAGAGCCCTAGGCAACCATATAAGTTGTATACTGAAGTGTCGTGCGATCTCATTCAGAGATAAGCGACAAGCTGAGAGCTTTGAAGCATTGTTGATATGTGAGTCACTCTTGAGTGACTAGGAAGGCAAAACGATAAGTTTTTGTCTAGTTTGGATAAGAAACAACCCTTCTCCTACTATTTCTTTGAAATTAGAACCATTTGTGTAGATGTTAGGGGAAAGACCACCCGCTACTGGGTAGTTGAAAGTTTTGTTGAACGTCAATTGCGGTGGGCAGGTATACTCCTCATGGTATATGCCATTGTGCCAGGTCATCGGTATTTTGTAGTCTGTTGCCCGGCTTCATCCTAGCTTGACTAGTGTAAGCTCTCCAATAGGTGTAGTTTCATTTTCAATGCAAGGGTTCAAAACCATGAAGGGAGTTGGACAGTCCCGTCGACTCTAGGTCTAGGAGGAATGAGCTGTTCACATTGTGACTGCCTGGTGGCTGTGAATTGACACTCAAATTGGGAATATAGAGTGACAGAGGTCTTAGCTCCAGGGTGGGCACCTCGCTATACACTGAGCGTACAAAAATGAAGACACATCGAGAAGATAAGCTGGTCGTACTGGGGAGAATTGTCAGGTCCACTCAGGCACTACATAACTGAACGTAATCTGAACTAAGTCAGATTTTAGATCTCTAATTAAGGTTAATCCGTTTAGACTGTGGGTAGATAATCAGTCAATCGGGTTAAGAGATTTTTTAAATAAAAAAAAGTAAAATCCCTGCTAATCTCCCCGTGTTTCTTTCTCATTCCAGTGGCTCCCAAAGATTGGGAAAGTGAAATTGCCAATATGGAAGCGTTGACTGGCTCTTCAGGACGACGTGGTGGTGGTTCCTCTTCAGCCCTAAGTGGCATGCAACCGCCGCCAGCTCACCAGCATGCTTCACTGTCGCGACAATCGTCTGGCCAGTTTAGTAAACCTGCTGTTCCAGCCATGAAAACGCCACCGCCATCCATGGGTGCACCCATGGATCTATCCTCAAGGTGGGTTCAATCGCAGTCGCTGCCAAAATGTCACCAAACTAAGTTCCTTGCTTGTTTTTGTCCACAGCAGCTTGCCTAAAATGAACATGACGGAAATGTTGAAATCAGCCTCCAGTGCCGGAGCCATTGATCTTAGCGAGGTCCAAGACTTTTCCATGCCCTCCAAGAAGTCCAGTGTGCATGCAGCGCTTAGCTCTGCGTTTCCCTCCATGGCAGGAAACAAGAGCAAGCTGGATGATACGCTCAACAAGCTGATGAAAAAGAACAACTGCGTAAGTGTTGAGAGAGGAGAGATGGGACTGAGAATAGCACCGCATCACATTAATCTTATTACTCCTTGCAGACCATTGAGGAGCCTGTCATTGGCAAGGAAAAGAAACGCAAGAAGCTGGATGAGATTGTTTTGGGTCTGTCTGCTGCCAAAGAGCAAAAGACCTTCCCCGATCCCTCGCTGCCCTCATCCAAGAAGCCGCAAATCCCGCCCAGTGTTTCGGTGACGCCTGCCAATCTGCAGTCATCCAGCCTGCAGCAGCAGTCCAATCAGAAACCATTTACCATCACTGTTACGACAGTGCCCGGAAGTGAGTTTGAGTCTCTGCGCTTTGATTTTTACATTGCCAAAGGCAAATCCCACTCCCACCCAGTGTGCCACCATACTAACGCCCCACCCATTCTCTCTCTCCCATCCTCAGAGTCCAAGGGGTCAACGTCCAGCGGCGGAGCAGGGGCCAGCTCTTCAACAGGAGGCAGCGGCGCCAGCGGCTTAAGCGCTTTACAGAACATGGCCATGGGCGGACTAAGCTCCAAAGACAGCCTCAATGCTTTGCTGGCCCAGACCATGTCCACCGATCCACAAACGTTCCTCAAGCAACAGCAGAAGATGATGCAGTTCCTGCCGCCGGCGCAGCGCAAGGCATATGAGAATATGCTGGCCGAGATGGAACAGGCCATGAAACTGGGCTCCAAGTACACCAACTCTCCACACGATGTCAAGGTGAACAAATGGCTGTCGGACATGACCAGTCCACTGAGTGATCAGCTGAGCATTGACTATGTGGCGGGCTCTGGCAGTGCCAATAGTCGTCGTTCCAATCGCCAATCGCAAGGCGGCAGCAGTTCCTCCAGCTCCCAACAGCTGCAGAAGCAGCAGCAACAACAGCAGCAGCAGCAACAACAACAGCAGCAGCAGCAGCAACAACAGCAGCAGCAGCAGCAACAACAACAGCAGCAGCAGCAGCAGCAATCCATGTCCGGTCCCCAGGGTCTTACTGGCGAGGAGCCCGTACCCGTGATCAACAAGCAGACGGGCAAACGTCTCGGCGGCAACAAGGCGCCACAGCTCAAGCGACTGATGCAGTGGCTCACCGAGAATCCCAACTACGAGGTGGATCCCAAGTGGCTGGAGCAAATGCAGAACCCCATGTCGGCGCCCTCACCCAAACCCAGCTCCATGGACAGATCGCATGGCGGAGGACGACCCTCTTCCAACTCCAGCAATGCCTCTGGCTCCAGCTCACATGCGCAACAGCAGCAAATGCAACAGCAATCCTCCAGTTCGGTCCAATCCCCAGCCGGCGGCAACTCCAAGAAGTCCTCCCGCCAGCAGCAATCGTCAGCTGCTGCCCTGGATCAGGCGGCGCTGCAGTTCGGTTCGCTAGCCGGACTCAATCCCAGCCTGTTGGCCAATCTGCCAGGTTTAGGGGCTTTCGATCCGAAGAATCCGCTCGCCGCCTTCGATCCGAAGAACCCCTTGCTGTCCATGCCGTTTGCCGGCATGCCGGGAATGGGCAATCTGCCGGGCTTGAGCAATCTGAACAACATGAATCTGTTTGCCAGCCTGGCGGGTATGGGTGGACTCGGTAATCTAGCCGGCATGGATGCCCAATCTTTGGCTGCGCTCATGGCTGCTGCGGGGCCCACACTGGGTGGCCTCACAGGCAACTCGGGTGGGGGTTCAGGCAAGAGCCAGTCGCAGACAAACTCCTCCTCGACGTCGTCCAACAGCAAGAAGAAGCAACAGCAGCAGCAACAGCAACAGAACGATTTGGCCAACGCCAGCGGTTCCTCATCCTCAGGCGGCGGCAAAAATTCAGCTGCCGCTGCCGCCTCTGCCTCCCAGCTGGCTGCCGGTTTCCCCTTCCTGTTCCCCAATCCCTCGCTGCTGTACCCACCAATGGGACTGGGTGGTCTCAATCCCTATTCGCTGGGCTCCAGTGGCCTGGGCTCAGCCTATGACCAGTTGGCCCAACAGTATAATCTCCTAAATGGCGCTGTCACCTCCTCGGCGGCCAGCACCTCGTCCACCCAATCGAAATCACATCAAACGCAGTCCAAGTCCAGCCAGTCGCGCCAATCCGCCGCCTCCAACAGCAACCAGTCGGCGGCCAATCTAATGAATGCCATGGCCAGCATGAGTGGAGGCCAAAGCATTGCCAGCACTGTGACCACACCCTCGGTGTCGAGTTCGAGTCGTGGACGCCAGTCCAGCAGTCGGAACTCGGCCTCGGCCACTCCCAGTGCGGCCGACATGGCCCAGCTGAGCAGTTTACTCATGCCGGGAGCAGATCCTCATCTACTGGAATCGCTGAGTCGCATGAGCAGCATGGATTTGGCACAGGCCACGCGCCTGATGAGCTCCCTGGGCATGCCACCACTACCCACGCCCTCCAGCGGCTCCTCGTCGTCCGGCCAGGCCAGCAATAACAGCAAGAGGGAAGCCTCCCAGGCGGCCGCCCAGGCGGAGAAAATGGCCGCCAAGGAGCAGCAGAAGTGGTTTGAGAGTCTAGCACGCGGAGCCATGCCCACGGACTTGGCTGCACTGCAGGCCTTCTCCCAGGGCAAATCCAACACTGGCGCCAGCTCCAGCTCCTCCAGCAAAAGTGCAAAGTCCGCCTCCTCAGCGGCAGCAGCTGCAGCAGCCGCAGCGGCGGCGGCCGCAGCTCAATTGCCACAAATACCAGGCATGTCCAGTGACTTTTCGCAGGCTCTGCTGGCCGAGATGGCTGCCCAGGCGATGGCCGCGGCCGGTGGAAGCCTACCCTTGAGTGGACCGGGCTCGCTGGCCAGTTTGGCTGGCCTAACGGGAGGCTCATCGGGAAGCAGTGCCTCTACTACCAACACCAGCAGCAGCAGCTCATCCGCCTCAAAACGACAACGCGAGCAGGATGCTTTCAAGCAACAAATGGACTACTACACCAAGACCTTGGGTCTAGGTTCAGGCATCTCACTGATACCCACCTCATCCGCGTCCACCTCCTCAACGAGTGCTGCTGCAGCCGCCTATGCAGATGCTCTGCACGCCGAACAACAGCAGCAACAACAACAACAACAGCAGCAACACCAGAAATCGAAGAGATCTCGCAGTGAAATGCAGCAACAGCAGCAGCAGCAGCAGCAGCATTCAAGCAAGGATGAGCTAAATGCTGGCCTGCCGCTCAACCTGGGCTCCACCATAGAGAAGACCAGTATGCGTGCCAGCAGCGGCAGCTCCACTCCAGCTCCCCCCATGACGACGGTCACCGAACAGGACAAGGTCACACTGACGCCCCTAAATGCTGGAGCCGCCAGCTCCACCAGCAACTTGGCAGCCAATCTACCCTCGCAGACCACCATTACCATTGCTCCGCCCATCAGTAGTGGAGCCAGCACCAGCAGCGAACGTTCCGAGCGTAGCGAGTCGCGCATCTCGCTGACCATCACAAATGCGGCCGATGCCGCCAAACTGCCACCACCCTATGAGGAGGCCGATGAGCTCATCATACAGCCCATACTCAAAAAGCCCGCTGCTCCGGGCAGCAGTCACGGTGGCAGTGTGGAAGATTTGGACACTGCCGGAGCCAACACATCGGCATCCAGTTCATCATCCGCGGCAGCAGCTGCTGCTGCTGCTGCGGCAGCCGAGGAGAATCGACGTTCCTCCAATCGGCTGAAGCGACCGCGCTCTGGCAATGATCAGGCAGCGGCCTTGGAACAACCGCCCGAGAAACGGCGCGAGCTACGATCCACACGACACACTCGCCAATCGGCTGAGGCGGGCAGCGAATCGGAGGAGCGGAATGAATGAGTATTGCGTAGCTCCAAGCAAGAGAAGGCGGCCAGACAACAGGACAACAACAAGAAGAAGAAATTATTGAACCAGAAGAAGAAACCGGCAACCGGACGAGAACTGCGTCGCTCGCGCCGCAAATTGAATTCTAGGCTATCTGTTACCACTAGATCCCTTAAGCTTAAAGTTGTGTAAAGTATAAGATGAAAACCGAAACAAAAACCACAAAAAAACACCCATATATATATATATACTATAATATATAGAGACTAGGAGCTGCTCCTCCTGCCACCCGACACTGCTGCTGGTGGGAAACGCTGGATTTGGCAAGGGTGTCCGCCTGGCGTTGAGTACCGACTGCTGCTTAAATGGTACCCGCCGCCCAGGCGGCCCCCCCTCCAAATCGGCCGGGCAGGAAGGGCCAACAAATATTCATACATTTACAAGTATATTAAAATGCGCTTATAATTTAATTATTAACAAAAGAATAGGAGGATGGTGGATGGATTAACCTGGGTTTCCCGCTGTTCCCTCGCCCAAAATATTGATAACCTGTACATAATTTATGAACTTTACGAAAGGCTCTCGCATGGCTTAACCAACAACCCCCCAACCACAATTATTAAGGTATTCTCATGACTCCCCCCCCCCCCCCTCATTTCACCGATTTTTGTTGTGTGCGTTCCACTCGCCCCACCCCGCCCCGACCCCACGCCCCCAAACTTGTTTTAATTTTGTAATTAGTGAAAAAAAAAACAAAAGAGTTTCTATTTCTAAGTTTTAATTTTGTAATGTGACTGTCTTTTTTTCGAACAACACAAAACCGAAACGCAAAATGTTTATTGAAAAATAGAATTTTTTAATTAAATCAATTTTAAATGTAATTGACAATTGCACATTTATTGTGGCGACTGGCCGGCAAAGCAAACAACAGCAAACAACAACAAGAAAAACAAAAAAAACAAATGGAATTATTCACCTTAAACATAAAACAAAAGAAAGCATTACATTTATTGCATACTTAAATTGTAAGTATAAAACTTAATTAAAGGTATAAAATCTATATATATAAATATAACGACAGCAACAACAACAACAACACACAACTACTGCAACAACAACAAGTAACAAAAAAAAACATCAACTATTGATATTGATGATAAATACAACAAATAAATATATGAAAAATAAATTTCAAAAATTACAAACAAACGGATTATTTATATGTGGGATTAAGTGCAGCTCAATTTCTCGCAAGTTCTGGCAGTGCTAACCGGCGCTCCAATTTGTTGCTAGAGATGATCAACCTCTTCAGTGTGACCAGACACTGTCAACGAATTAGGTATTTTGGTTGCTGCGAAAAAGTTGAAAAAAACTTACTTGCCATGGATGAAATCAAAGATCTTTGATGAAATGCAACAACGGTGGTCACTTGTTTATCTGCACGGCTTACCAAAGGAACGCCGATTCCACAGCTGCTTTTGAAAAAGAAGTTTCTATCGATACTAATATCGATAATTATATCGAGACTGAACTAGCGGTTAAAATGTGGCCGGAGCATGAGGTGCAGGACCGGTTACACCAAACACAGCCCAGAGACACTCAAATTAGGTTAATCTGCCAAGCAGATTGAGAAATTGAACCTTTAACAGCCGAAATAATAAGAGAATTCTCACATCTGAGAGTGCTTTTACCACCTTTCCATGGACAGCAAGCAATCCAGTGTGGCTGTATGAAGGTGGAGAGGTGGGCGTTTGAGGCTTCCGGTATACTTTTAGAGGTCGCAGCCATGGGCTCCAAGCTATTCCACAAATTCTGACTTGGCAGCGATTCCGCAGTGGTAGCCTTCCATATAGCAGGATCAAGCAAGCGATGCGTTCTCATCCAAAAGTCTTGATTCAGAGCAGCGATTTCAGGCTTCGAACTAGACTATATCTAAAATATATGGTGGCTTTAACTCTTGATCTCTGAAAGAGGATCGACTGCAATCTAAGAGTTAATAGTGGGCATTCCCATCTCCAGCAGCTGCCAAAATCACTTCAAGAGTCCCAGCAGTGCCAATTAGTAGATGGCAGCAAATTTGGTTAGATAGCTTGAAAACCACCGCCTGAGCAAATTTCTAGCTACCCGCGGGACCATCCCTCAAAACCAAGTCAATTTGCAGCGGAAAAAGTAAAAAATGGAACATCTAAAGTAATAGGCGAACAGAAATACGCAGGCAGTGAATGGCAGCTGCAAACTTGCCATTATTGTAGCATGCTTTTGGGGGGCGACAAAAATACAACAACCAGCCAGCCTGAGAGTATGCTATACAAATTGAAATTTGGTATTTTCATTTAGCTGCTGCTGATTTCTGTTCGCCTATTACTTTGGAGCTGTTTGCTCAGGCTCAGGCACAGTTTGCGAATTTGTTGAAGCCGCGAATTGAATTAAAGCGAATTGTACGTGCCTCCTAAAAGCATGCTTCAAAGTTTGAAATGAAGTTGAAACAAGACCAGGGCCCACAGTTGGCTGGTCACCGCCCCCCCCTCAATATAACTGATAACCTTTTGCTTACGTTCATCTACAATGATTGTGTGGTTTTTGTTTTCTATGCAATTGAAATGTGTATTTGTGTATTATGCATGTATATTCACAGTAATCGAGTAAACTTAGGGAACATATTCAGATAAAACGAAGAGAAAGGAAATTGTTTTCAAGAATTTGACAAGGACGATCCAATCTTAATTGATTCAACATTTTTTTTTGTGGTTTCTGCATAATGATAAATAATTGAATATCTCTTACGTGTTTTGGTATACTTAAATGGATCAATTGCTCTAGCCAATGGACACAGGACGGGTGTGGGGCAAAGGAAAGAACTTACAATAAATACAAAAAGTACAAATATATGTATATGTATGTATATAATATACAATATAGATATATATATATAAATCTGTGTGTGTATCAGCAATTAAAGCACTTCCTCCTCACTTCGCTTCGATGCGTTAGTAAACTTTGAGTCTTAAAGGCTAAATAATTTGCGCTTGCAACTGCCTAGGGCGTTTTGGCTTTGTTCTCCATCACATCCGAAACTCCAGCTGTTCCTAGATGTATTGCAGGAATAGAGAACGCTCGCAGGCCTCCTCAAGCAGCGCCTGCTGTCGAGTCTTCTCCTCGGGCGTAAGTTCGCGTACCAATTCATCGAAACCATCATCCGAGTAGGCAGGCTCCGGCTCCTGCTCCTCATTCTCGGCCTCGCCGGCTGCTGGTGGCAGCAGCGGCTCACCTATAATCTGACGGATATCGTTGGGCAGTGTTTCGGATGCCTTTAGTTGCAGATAAATGGCTTCGGCGATCTCCAGCGTTCGTTGCACATCAATGTGGCCCGACAGTTCGTTGACATGTTTCAGTATCTCGGTGAATTCGTATTTGCTATCGATGATGATGTTCGTTTCCTGATCCAAAATGGCCACCGAGAACAGCAAATGGAAATTGGGGCAGGGCAGACGGGTCCACAGACACTCCCACACCTTGAGCACATCGTCATTGCTCAGCTCTCGTTTGTACCAGACGAGCAGCCAGCGGAAACAGAAGTACATGTTGTCCGAGTCGTGAGTTCTCATATAACTGAACAGCGGGGCGTTGGCAAACTCCAGCAAGCGGCGCAGCTGGGCAAACTGCGTCTTCATGCCGGCCTGATCCATGTCGAAATTGGTGAACACCATGTCCATGAAGCCCACGAAACACCAAAACGCATCCACCTCATTGACCTGAATCTCCAAAATGGGTGCCAGCAAATCGGACATGCCCTGGACATAGCCCAGATCAAAGTTGTACATCACATAGGTCATCAGGATGCCCTGCAGCAGCGACACATTGGGATTGTCCTCGCCGGCAAAGAATTGCTGCGAGCGATCCGTTCGTTTCACGTCCTTCTCAATTTGGCACTTGCGGTCCCGATAGCCACCAAAGTTCGATTCCTGAGCGCTGGTCATGGCCAGCCACTGAGCCTTCATGTTGTAGTACTCCAGGGACTTTTGTTTGCGACGTTCGATGCGCTCGATTTGTGTATCGGACCACTGATAGTAGTTCAGCAGGTATTTCCAAACCTCGGCACGCAGGTTGTGGCTAATGCCGCCCCGAAAAATTAGCTCTTTGATGCGGGCGCTGTCCGAGATGCGGCCATCGGGGGTTTGAAACTCGACCCACTGCGCCTCACTGAGCGGAGGGCCTGCAACAAAAACAAAGGGAATGATTAATAACATAACCTAGGCGATTGGTTACTCCTTACCTCTTTGTACTCGCTGGCGATCCGGCAAGTTGTTGACTATTTTCTCATCCTGAGCATTCAGGTTCTCCAGTTCGCTATCCGCCGGCGACTTGTCCGCACTTTCGCCGCGACTCTGACTGTTCGAGGAGCAGGCGCTATTCGTGCTGCCACTCAAACCAATGATCTGATAGTTATCCGGCGAAGTCTGGCGCTCTCCAGTTCCCGGCACCAAAGTGCTGGGCCGCGATTTGGGTGACCGCTGAAAGGGTGGCTGAACATAGTCAGGTATATTACCCAGAAATCCGGCCAGCTTATTGGGCAGCCAGCTTTCCCTGGGCAATTGACTGGACTTGATCTCACCGATATCCAGCTCGGCGAAGGTCTTCTTCATGCGTTGCTTCTCGGTCGTCAATATGGCATACTCCTCACCACCGTTCCTACTGGTCTCCGAGCTCTCGATAAAGTGCTGATCCCGCATGGAACGCACAAACAGATCCGCATTGCCATGCTGAAAGAAGAACTCGGTGTGGATTCCGCCATCGGCCTTACGCAGGAACCTTATGGTTTGTCCTCGATGTCGCACCTCAACGGCAGACAAATCCTCCAACAGGGCGCGCATGATTTTGGCACGCACTGGAGCCGCTGCTCCGATTCCACCACCACCACTGCCCGTTTCGCCATTTGGCTTTGTGTTAAAGACGCGACACTCGGAAGTGGTACGAGTGCGTCCCGATATTCGATCCACCAGCGCCCAGTCGCCCTGATCCTGACTGTCGTCGGCAATCATTATGCTGTCATTAGGCTGCCACTCCAAGTAGAGGCGACGTCGTGCCACCTCGGACGTGGTTGTTGTGTATTCCACCAAGGACAGCGACCCGCTGGTGTTCAGCTCAGTGATGTGCTCGGCAGTGGCCTTTTTGAGCAGTACACCGTCGTGTGTGAACAGCACCTGGCAGAGAGGGAGACGCACATCAAATTGAAAACAATGGCATGAGTCAGAAGCGAAAACTGAATTTCAGACATCGGCCACGGTCACCAAGGCTGGGGAGCAAGGAATTGAAATGACCGTCGACCCACGACCCAAGTGATCCACGCCTCAATATTTTAAATTTTGAGAATTGGGATTTGGGCAATTGGATTGTAAAATATGTCTACGAATCAAAGATACTTACATTGCCACTGCCCTGCGGGAGCTCTTCTTGGGAGGCGACCATTCCCTCCTGGAACTCACTTAACACTCCCAACTGAATCTGACCGCGCTCGAAACGCACAGAGTCGTTCATGTCCCGAAATTAGCTTCCAATTTTCTTACTATTACTATTACGTTCTAATAAACAATTAAGCGCAGTGTGGCCAGACTTGAGACAGCAAGAACAATCAACGGGGACAGTGCTGCCAGACTTTCAGCGGCAGTCGATGAGTCAACTATCGATGGGACGCAAGCCGTTTTTAGGGTGGTCATTAAATTTGATCAATATTTTACATCCTTCTTATTTCAGCAAAGATTTGAACGAACCATAGCTTATTTGACTCCTAATTAATGCATCTTTATGCTCAATGATGAGAATACATATTTGTTTTTGTTATTTTAGTCCGAAAACGGTGAAAAAATTTCCAACAAACATTCAAAACTTCTTGATACTAAATTCATTACAAGTCGTCTTTTATCCGATAGTTTCATGGATAGAGGAAGGTACGTACCTTCTGATTATATTTAGCAATCAAGAATTTTTAACGATCCGTTAAGATCGTGAGAAGAACTGTCAAGCAATGGGCAAACAAATATGATCTGCACCATATAGTTGTCTGTTTCTCATATAAGTTAGTAGAATTATGAAAATGCTTAAACGATCATTAATTCCGAATTTGAGAGACTTTTCATTTGAAAACAATCGAGTATTGCATATGCAAATGCAAAATGTAGTCGCGTTATTCGTTAGCTATTTGTTTGCTCGATAGTTTCATCCGTGACGGCTGGCCAAGCCAAAGGCTAAATAATCTAGCCTTTTTCCGCAAGAAGCTAGATTTTATATCGACATGATATCGAATTCAAAAAGGTCACCATTAGGAACTGGTGGCGGTCAGTGGCCAGTTGCCAAAGCCTTTATAGACTGTTAAAACGTCATCATACTTCTTAAGAATGCATACCGGAAACAGGCTGCAAAATGATGCTTGTCATGTTTGTGGAAGTCAAACTTTGACTCAGGCTGTTCTTTGCCTAATGCTCATCGGTCAGTGGAACAAGAAACCATCACAATTCTTAGACTATGTTGAATGTTTGCCAGTGAAACAAGGGTATTAATAGTAAACAAAGAACAGATGATCTGAAAATGCAAATGCTGAAGTAGCACTGCATTTTCAGAGATAACGATAGCTTTTTATACCCTTGCAGAGGGTATATTGAAATTGTGCAGATGTTTGTAACGCATAGAAGGAAGCATTTCCGGTCACATAAAGTATATAAATATTCTTAATCAGCATGACGAGCTGAGTCGATATAGCCATGTCCGTCTGTTTCTATGCTATCTCCTCGGTCAGTTTTAAGGCTATCGCAACCAAACTTTGCACAAATTCTTCTGGTACAAATACGCTGGATGACTATAACATGTAGCTGCCATAGGAAAGATCGGTCAAAAAACTAGTTCTAGTGAGAAAAACTTTTTTGTTTTCAATGCAAACGTCTCCAAAATCCGTATTTACTAGTTTTTAAGTCTTCTCCATAGTTCTGACAAGTTTGGTCGAAATCGGACATCTATATAGTACAGCTGCCATGAAAAAGTAAGGTTAGAAAAATAGTTTTAGCAAGAAAAACTTGATTGTTTCAATGTAAACTTACTAAAAATTGGCATATATTTATTTTATAAGCTTTAACACAATTCTTAAAAGTTTTGTCAAAATCGGATGACTTTATGTTATAGCTGCCATAGGAATAATCAGTTGAGAAACTAGTCTTTGTGAGAAAAACTTTTTTGTTTTCAAAGAAAACGCTTCCACTCTTAGTATATCTTAGTTTGCTATGCTTTTCCATGATTCCACTAAGTTTGGTCGAAATCGGACATCTATATCCTATAGCTGTCATACAAAAGTAGAGTCCGAAAAGAAGTTTTATTGGAAAAAACTGGATTGTTTTCAGTGCATATGTCCTCCAAATTAGTTTAAAAACGTGCTGCAAGTGTATACAAACTTCGGCTGAGCCGAAGTTAACTTTCCTCTATTTTTTGAAAATGTAGTTCAGTGAGAAAGCCAAATACTAATAGCCAGAATCTGTCACAGAATTACCGGCAATTTGCAGAGCTATGTCTAGTTCAAGGTACCTACTTTAACTCTAGTTGACCATTTCTATTGCTGTATCCAGAGGTTTCGCTTTGTGTTAGCATTAACCACAAAAATCTGTTTAGATTTTCTTGAGTAAAACTTACTGCATGCATATCAATAGTTTGGGTCGCCAAATTTGAACTCACTTGCGACACAATTAATATTTAATAACTTCATGGCCACTGGCCAACGAAAGCACTGCATCTATGTGACAAATCGAGAGCGAAAGTAATTCACTCGGCACAATCGAGCACCTACTTATATCCCCGATTCTCACCAAATGGCATATTCAACGTTCTTCAAATTGAAAACAAACGAATTGCCATCGTTTTAAAATAAGCACCTACATATCTTGTCGTGTTTTGTAAATAGATTAAAAGTGCCCCGCTCGTGTGATAAGTGCTGAGTTCTTCGTTGGCCGATGTGTGTCGGAAAACGAATAACATTTTTGGCCAGTTTTTGAAAACTATGCGGAACGTTGTCAGTTTGCGCGAGAACGTCGGGTCCAAAGCAAGGCAATCGACCAAATAAAAACTTGGTCATCACGAAACATATTTAGAAAACTGAAATTATTAGATTTACAGGTGGGTGCCAGGCCACAATGGGAGTACACTCTCCATCAGGAATTTCAAATGAGCTAAAGAAAGTGCCTAATTTGGAACAGGTTGTTCAACATACATAATCACTTGTGGAACCGGGGAAGGGGGTTATATAATTCATGTTAACGGGGAAGCAACTTAATCGTGTAAACAGTGCTTGTTTTTTTGTATGAATATTTCAAAAAGGAAATCCAACTTAGTTTCAATTGAATCAATGAATTGCTCCGCGGAGCATCTTCAAAACGGAAAAACATGATTCCTTGACATGTATACAACAATTAAAGAGGCAGACGGAACGTGAGACTCACACTCTTTCTATTCTCACCCTGCGACAAAGCCAAAATATTTGTGTTTTTTTTTTTTTTTGAGAGAGCCCAAGAAAACATGAAAATTTCTTGGTGTGCCAGAAATAGCGCCACCCACCTAATGTTTTGAAATTGAATTGACTTACAGCGTGTCTATTTGTAGATTTATTTAAAACGTTTGGATTAATCTCTGATGAGCAAAATTTCTCCTTACTCTTTTTATTATACTCTAGGAGTGTGGCATGGACAAGGAGAAGGCTTCACAACGTCCCAAACGGAATCGTCGTCACAGCAGGTGAGGAAAAACGAAGTGTGAAAAGATAGGAAAAAACACAACAAAATAAGTCATCGGTGAATTCATTCACAAGTTGGTAAATAATGTTAGAAAATTTGGAAACGGCTTATAATTGTGAAAGTTTTGTCGCTTGTAAGCCGAACCGATAACAAGATTCGCTTGAAAAGGGTTTTTTTTTTTCATTTTAACATATCGATAGGCTTAAGCCTGCAACCGAACCGATGACCAAAGAACCGGTTCTGCCACTGTTTAACTTACACTCTCTGCTCAAAGAATTATTTTAATACATTTTTTTCCGAATCTGTATACCCTTGCTAAGGGTATTATAATTTTGCCCAGAAGTTTGCAACGCATAGAAATATTCATTTCCGACCCCATAAACTATATGTATTCTTGATTAGGGTGACGAGCTGAGTCGATTGAGCTTTGTCCGTCCATCGGGCTGTTTCTACGTAAACTAGTTTCTCAGTTTTAAAGCTTTCGAGCTGAAATTTCGCATAGTCTTCTTTTGGCTGCACACTTCTAATATATCCGAACCGGCCGGATCGGCTCCCATAGGAACAATCGGTCGGAAAACTTGTTTTAGTGAGAAAAACTTTTTTCTTTTCAATGGAAACGTCTCCAAACGTTGTATTCATAAGTTCTCTTTGCATTTTTATAATTTTGCCCAGTTTAATAAAAATCGGACAACTAAAAGGTATAGCTGCCATACAAAAGATAGGTCTGAAAAACAGTCTTAGTTAGAAAAACTTTTTTGTTTTTAATGGTAGCATTGTACAATTTTGTATATGTTTGTTTCACATGCTTTTACATAATTTAACATATTTTTGGCCAAATCGGATGACTATGTCATATAGCTCCCATACGAACGATCGCTCGGAAAATGGGAAAAAGAGTATTTTTTGTAAGCGAGCACTTGCAAGGGTATAAACGTTTCTAAAAAAAATAACTTCGTTGTAGTAAATCAGTTTTTGTTTCGTATTTTACACAGCTTATGTTTGGATTGTGGTCGGTTGTGGTGTAGCTGGTAGTGTGTGTGCTATTTCTTTACCTAAAACGGTCACCTTCACAAGCTATTGGCGCTAGATGTGAAGTAACTAGCCTTGAAAATGATTTTAAAACATTGCTGTTTGAATTTCTGTGCCAAAATTAGAAGCACATTTAGAGAGAAACTCGTCTTTGTCCCACCAAAGTGTAAGGGGATCAATTTTGGCGTTTAAAGTCTAGGATATTAAGGCACTTACTTCTGCCATTTGCTTTAAAATTTTTATATTATTCTATCTTCCAAGTATAATGCTTGAAATCAGACTCAGGTTAAGTTAGGTTGCAATAATTGAAATGGCGAGATACCATTTCTTCGATTAGGCCAATGAAGGTCCTTTGTGATACCTTTCTATGATGTGGTCGAAGAGGGAGTGTAGCTCTCTCCTCTTCATCAACTGAATTGTAGCCTCTAAAGAATTCATTGGCCGCGTTCAGCCGAAGAACTTGCTCCCTAATCAAGTATACATTTTCACTGATCTTTGTGCTGATACGAAATCATGTTAGAAAACTAAATCTCAAGCTGGACCATCCCTTAGTTTGGCTTAGGCCTGAATCATGGCTGAGTCAGCCCAGAAATGGAAGGGCTGATACCGAATTCATATCATCCTTTATATGAGTTTCAGTCATGAATCAAACTCTCTCGTCGAATTTAAAAAAACAAAACGAATCCCGACTTTACTTCACAGACGCGCCTGGCCACCAGAGGATGAACTGTTCGAGTCGGGACGTTTGACCAAGCGTTTGTTTACACCCGATATTAAGTCCATGCTGAAGGATTGGCTTATACGAAGACGAGACAATCCCTATCCCAGTAGGGAGGAGAAAAAACAGCTGGCCGGAGAGACAGGACTGACGTATACGCAAATCTGTAATTGGTTCGCCAATTGGCGTCGCAAGCTTAAAAACTCGGAACGAGAGAAGGCCAAAAAGTCGTGGGGTCATCTGATTAAGAATTACAATCACAATGCCAGAGGTAATGTGGAGCAGTTTAGCATCTCATCGGAGGATAGTATCTGGGATGAAGAGATGCGACCGGGTGCAGGCGAAGATGATGAGGGCGATTACGATGATGATGAATTATCCAGTCGTAGTACGGGTAGCGATGGTAATGACAACAATGCTGCCTCCAGCTCCGTGTTTAAGCCAAATTTCTATGTGGAGTCTGTGGCCGTAACGGAGCCAAGCAGCCAGCGTTTGCCTATATTGCCCACTGTGACGGCGGGCAAGGCCAAGTACAAGCATCAGATGATGGAAAAGTATCTAAGAGACAGCAAGACACAGGATGGAGCCCAGCTGAATAAGTGGTTGGAGAGCGCAGCCAGATTCACGCCAGACCGTAACAACTATCATATTGAATGGAACACGAGCAGGTAAAGTGGTTAGCTGTACATACCTTTTGGATAGAATAATCTGGCTTAATTGCTTGACAGACACAAAAACGGCGGCGGTGGACTGGAGCGACCGGTGCAGAGTCAATTGATATTCACCAGTGATGCCACAGCCCTGGCACGCGGCGAGCACTGGATGCTGCATCATAAGGACGAGCTGGATGCTGCCGAAGCTTTAGCTAATCTGGCCTTCAACTGCCGCCAGCGCTGGCAACAATCCGCAACAATCAGCTCCTGATGTGGCAAACGAGCAACTGACGCCATCATTCCAGCAGAAGTTTCAGGCCCGTTGGAAAAGTGCAATCTAGAGTTAGAGATCCAAATTGATAGTTTCTAGTTTTTAGTATGAAAAACAAACTAATCGTTTTTTCGCTTTTGTTGTTATTTAACATTAAACAATTCATGACTCGGACTCCGTTTCCTTTTGTCCACTGCCTTGGGCGTGTACATCCAGCACTCGCACCAGATTTCCTTGATGTGCCTGCAGCTGCTGAACCAATTGACCAGCTGCCTGGTTCAGCGTCTGCACCAGCTGTGCCTGTGCCGCCTGCAGACTGGGCATTTGTGCGTAAGCCACCAGCTCATTGCGACTCAACAGTGTCTGCTCCACAATGCCACCGAGCAGCACCATTTGTGGCACTTTCCGAGTAATGCGCAACAGGGCGGCCACCCGTTGCTGGTCCGGGGAGAACACAATGCAGTGATTGGAGTGGAACAGTGGCATTATAGCTTCATAGGCGCTGCCCGTCACAGCTTGGGCCATGATCTTACGGCCATACGACTTCAGATGCATGTTCTGTTTGTGCAGCAGAACGCGCACTCGGAATATCTCATCGGCGCTAATGGAGTTCAGATGGAATATGGCCACCAGCGGGGAGTGATCCAGCCAGTTGCGCACTTCCCTCGCAATGATGTCGTTGTAGGGATTCTCAAGCTGGATCTTGAAACGTTCGGCACGCTTCTGGAAGCAGGTGAGTGCCTTCGGTGGCTCCGAGTATTTGGGCTGCGTGACGGCGATAACACGGGCACGTTCATAGTGCGGCTCCTTGGGTCGCTGTATGTTAATTTTGCCACGGTAACGCAGGAACTGGAGCAGAGGCGAACGTGTGGATGTCAGAGGCAGGGCTGTCGGCGGAATACGAGAGTTAATCGATTGTATAACAAGCTAAACTCAGTGGATTAGTGTGCTTGTTTGGGAGAGTCTGGCACTTACTTTGTTGAATCAGATTGGACATGTTTGATTGTGTCTTTTTGACTTTGTTATTCAGCTATCTCTGTTTATATTTCAATAAACTTAAGCAACCATTAGTCTCAGGTGAAATTGTAAAGACAACCCGCAGAGTCGATTACTATCGAGCAGTCGAATAAGCTATCGAATTTGGTTTGGCTATTTTCACGCCAGATCTGGCTGTTTGGGTATAATAAGGTGAGGTAAAACTGACAAAAGGCAACTGGACTGAGATGTAATGTTTCATTTCCTACAGCATAATTTTAAATATAGCATGCATAGCATGCACAAAGTTGTATATATGTATTTCGATAAGTTGGTAGAAATAAAAACTTGCCAAGGACATTTCCATGTGTTGAACGTGAGCTTCATAGACTGCAGGTGGTGCATTCTCGCCTGGTGATTAACGGTCTTATGGGTGGCTGCGGAAGACAGTTGATGTATACAAAAGGGTGAGTTGTCGAACTGATATTTAATAGCCAGATTCCATTTAATGGGTTGCACCACTTGATTGTCATCCGTGAAGTTCTCTAAATGATTTGTGGTTTTTTGCTTTAGTTTTTCCTTACCTCAGACAATTAACAATCAATTTTCAATGTTCTATGAACTGCGGGAATTAATCAGTTGTTTGTAGAAAAAAAACAAGTTGGCAGGCAGGGCCAGGCACATTCTCAGAGCGCATTTTCATTCGTGAACAGTCTTCCTCCTACTTGCATGATTTATTCATTGCCCTGTCTCTTCTATTTCCCAACTCCTTTCCGTGGATGTAAAAACTTCTTCTATCGATACAAATATCGATCGTTCTAACGGGACTTAAGTCAGCTGCTCTCGCTACATGAAAAACCAGCCACCATAATGCATAGGTATAGAATTTATTTAATTACAGTTATAACATTAACATCTATATATATATGTATATATATATAATATGTATGTATGTATAAGTTGCATTTCGCTAATGGGAGTTTTGCTTTGTTTCTTTTATTTTGTGTGTGTGTGTGTGTGTTTGTTTGCGGGCTCGGGCTGTGAGCGAGAGAGATACGATCCTGGGTGAACCAAAAGAAATCGGGGGGGAGGGAAAATGAAAATCAAAACCAAATGTAGAAATAAGTGTAATTTAATCGTTTTTCTTCAAAGTAACTTAGGAAATAACTAAAAATTTGTCTTAAAGCATACAACTTATATAATAAATTTCTCATCTGTTGCAACGGGTTGTTTTTAGAAAAATGTTTTACTTGCTGTTGTTGTTGTTTAGTTTCTCTACTGATCTCTCGTATCGTTAATTGTGTTATATAATGTACAGTTTCTTTTCTCTTTAGTTTAGGTTTTAAAACATACAACTAAATACGCGCTAAACACTAATTAAACTGTATTTACATTTTCATATTTTCGTTAGAGGCTAAATAATTTAAATATTTTACAGTTGTTGTTTTTTTTTCTTTCTTTCTTCTTTTTGTTTGTCGTCACATAATTTACAAGTGTGTGTGTGTGTGTGTGTGTTAGGGAGTGTACAGAGAGGAAAAGGGGGTGGGGGTGGGTTAACTAACTGCCTAGCATTTTACAAAGTTTCTTGAAGAACGCCTCGTCTCAGTGTTTTGGTGTTTCTTGGTGGCAGTGGGTGTAGAGTAGTAACAAATTAGAGAAAGCAGAAGAATATATAGCCACAAGGCCCAGCCCCAGAGAGGGACTGCGGCGGCATTGCGGGTATCCTCTTGTGCAGAAATTGAAATCTAAACTTTAACATATTTGGCTTAACATATTTTGTTTATAATTAAATACGTAATGTAATGTAATGTATACGTGTGTGTGTGTGTGTGTGTGTATATAATTGTGGTAATTGTAGGAAAAAGCCTCTGGGCGCATTTTTAAACCTAATTGTGCTTGCAACAGCAGATGTGGTCTTTAGATGTCTTTGGGTCTATGCTATGCTCCGCCTGGGCAGGGCAGCTCACAGAGCCAAAGAAACAAAATTGAAAATAAGAAATGGTTGAAACTTTGTAAAATGTGTGGAGCAGTTAAAAGGTAGTCGAAAGGGATAGTTGTTGTGTGTGTGTGTGTGTGTGTGTGTACGCATAGTTATGTTTTTAAGCTTTTTTGTTTTTCTTTTTTTTAACACTTTCCATTTTTAAATAAAGCAAAAAATAAAACTTTCTTTTCTTGAGATCAAACTTAACGATACTTTGCAAGCTTTTCAAGGGATTTTGTTGTTAAGGTAAACTTAATTTTGTGTGTGTTTCTTTTGCTTTCAAAGTGTGTATGTGTGTGTGTATGTGGGTGTGTGTTTGTTTGTTTCAAAAGGTGTTTGATTCTCTTCTTGCTTTTTAAACGTTTGCCTGTTTAATTGCTATTTAAAAATTACTTAAGATACTAGAAGAGCGTAACTTTGTTCTGTGTCCGGGGGTTGGTTTGTGGTTGCATCCGTGTTTAGATATGGTCGAGTCTGGGGGATTTGCTTGTTTAAACGGTGGCAATGACAATCAATAGATGGGCCAGCTCGGCCACACGATTCTTGAGATCTGGTGCGGCACGCTCCAGATTCTCATTGGCAAAATCGCAGGCCGGAAAGATGTGCACCACATAGGCCGCCTGTTCGCTGCCCGGTATGGGTATATTGACAATGCCAGCGGCCATTTTCTGTTGCAAATAGGTGATAAAGCCGGTCTGTAGATTCCTCGAATGTTGCAGCACATCGGCATGATCCCGTCCGCAGGGTAGAGCCAGCAACATGCAGTGCTCTTTGTCCACCTAAGAGAAATGGTTGAGAAAATTAATTTTAAGTGAACAATTGGTTGAAAAATACGTGAAATCCATAAGTTAATACATATATTAGAGATTAATGGTCCCGCCAGATATGCTTTGGCATAACTTCCAGATATGTATTGCCTTAAATAACTCCTAGTTTCTACTAGCGTACCGATTGGTGCCAAGAAATGTTAAAGAGATTCAATTGCAGTGTTTCAAAAGCCTAGAATTAAACCAATCGACTATATGGGGTGTTCCAAAAACCAGTTAAATTGAATTTTAATTGTTGCCAGAAGCAACTTGTTGTTGTTTTCTTTGGTTATCTGTTCTTGCATTTATGCTGCTTTGAAATTCCCAAGCAGTTATAGCCACAATGGCATGGGGGCAGCTACTAACGTGGGTCATCTTACTCCAACTGCTCTGATGTTCAGTATATCAGTTGTTCACTTACTTATCAACTATCCTCAGGGCATTATGAAGATCATTCGAAAGTATAAGAATGCTTCGTTGCAGGTCCCACTGCGGAATGTTGCCTATTTGCTATGGTTGTGCTTTTTAATAATAAATTGTGACTGTTGGTGGACAATTTGTCACATTGTTTCCAAAAGAATGGGCTCTCTCATTTTATAATCTATTAATATTCTCATATACCAAAGCTCCAATAGCGTTGATATGGCATCTAGTGTCCTCTTATGATTCCAAATACGACTACCTGTTACTTTGGTGAAGGTGACTTGTTATCTTTAGGCATTTTCAACTTAAAAATCCGTTCTTTTGAAACAAAGTCGACTAAATATCCATTATTGTAAATTTAACTGGACTTAAAACTAAAGCTAATGTCCCACAGGATAACAAATTGCACAGATTTTAATCCAAAATTCTCTATTTAGGCCCGAATTTTCAGTGTCACTGCATTGACTGATAATCTACTCCACTGATTAACCAACTTCGATTTAGGCTTTAGCTTTGACTCCAAAATTTGAAAATTTGAAAGCAGAAGTTATGGCTAAAGCAGAGTTCTTAATTCAATCAGAATTGTAAGAATTTTGATACTATAAGTATTAGAATTCAACACTGTTATAAAACAAGTCTTCAATATGGTAAAATTATCTTGTTGTCCTAAATTTGAGATTTCTGCAGCTTGGCAGGGACCATTAAACCTTTAAGTAACTTATCCAACTTCAATGTCAGTCTATGCCAAATGAAACCTACCTGCATCTTTTTGGCCACACCCTCCAGCTGTGTTTGCTCCAGACGCATCCGTTGTGCAATTCTCAATAGTGGTGCCGGGCTCTCCGCCAAGCTGGGCAACGAGGCACGCGCCACATTTGGATTGCCATGCACAAAATGCATTTGAACCGCAGCCTGATCGGTTTTTAGGGCCAACAGACCTTGCCACATGACTGGATAACGTTGTAGTAGGGTAACCAAAGAGTCGCCAGGTGGTGGAGCCATGGCTGGTGGTGGCTGTTGTTCCATGTTGCCATGCAAGACCGCTGGTAAATGGTCTTGTTGCTGCTGCTGTTGCTTAACTGTAAACGAGAGGAGTGAGTCAAGGTACGAGTCAAGGAGTGGTTGATAGTACTTACCCATGGACAGACGTTCGTTCTCCCGCTCACGTTGCTCACGTTCACGCTCCATTAGTTTGGCTGGATGCATATGGGCGCCGGGTTGCACTTGAGCGCCGCCACCTATATACGGCGTGCCACTGGACACATTGGGAGGTGGCGGAGGCACTACCACGCTTATGGAAGCCGCTGGCCGATGGGCTGGAGGCGGCTCTAGCTGTATGCCACCGCTCTCGTAATAGCCGGGAGCCCGTGTAGCCATATCGCCGAAATGGGCGTGCGGAATTCGAGCATTGTGTACATAAACCTGTGCCATTTGCGGTGAATCTGCAGAGGGAACAAAGTGAATGTTAATTTGTGAGCCTTTAAGTTCCAAAGATGTCGGCTTACCCGCTGCTGTGCGATCCTGTGGGCTTTGCAGGCTGTGCGGCACTGCTATAGTTCTGGGTGGCCCACTGCCTGGACGACGTAACTCCAAGGGCGGACTGCTGCTTATCATTTTGTCATCATAGTCGCCACTTCGCATCAGATGATGCTGATAGAGCATAAACTCTCGTGAGGCGGCCACTCCCCTGTAGCTGGAATCGTTCTGTAAGAGGAAACCACATAAAAAAAAAAAGAGAGGGTGAAATTAGTAAACTGTGGAACTGGTGTGTAACTGCTCGCTGCCTAAGTGTGAGATTGGGTTACGCTACTTCAAGACTCCGCATGTAAAACTTGTGCATTACCGGGGTTATGGGCGATGCCTGCTGCTGATGAGCAGGCGGCGGACTCTGGGTGCGCCGTCCACTGACATAGGCGCCCAGATCATGCTGCATCCAATGGTTAGCAGTTGGTTTGAAGGGTTAGTTTAGAGTTAGTCAGAAGTGACAGAGGAGAGTTAGTAGAAGCTGACTTACCAAACTGTTGGCATCGAATGGCGGTGGCACTCCAGACATTCCCGGTGGCAGCACCAACGGCGATACTCTCGACTGACCCTGTGGACTGATGTTGGGTATGGCTGTGCGCAGAACTGCAACATTGGAAATTGAATTAGTTTCTCTTTTATTGGTGTCCAAGTGGGAAAACTTACCAGCTGCTGATTTTAACACAGCTGCCGAAACGGGCGGTGGACTGCTCACACTGCCTGGCAACATTTGTCCCGTCTGCAGGTTATGCATCACCGGATTGGGCTTGCCTGGTGGCGGTGAGGGCGTCAACTGATGTTGCTGTGGCTGCAGATGGACCGGTGGCTTGGGTTGCAGCAACAGACCCGGGTGAGTGGGTAACATGAGACCATGTGGTGGCAGTTGCACTTGAACACCTGGTGAGCTCTTCTGTTGGTTATTGGGTGGCTTGTAGTGTTGTTGTTGCTGCTGCACTTGAGCCGGGACGTTGGGTGGATAGCCAAAGTTGGGTTTGCCCATTTGATTTGAGGCTGCAGGTGGTAGCAGTGGCTGCTGTTGCGGTTGAGCCACCACTGATGCCTTGGAGCTAACCACATGCAGAATTTGAGGTGGAGCTGCTGAGGTGGCCTGTTTGATGACCAGAGTCTGCTGTTGCTGCTGCTGTTGTTGTTGTTGTTGCGGAGGTGCTACAGCCTGCTGCACTCTGGGCGAGTGTGGCGAATGGGCTGTGGGTGGTGGTATGTTGACCAGTAGATGCTGCTGTTGTTGCAGATGGCGGGCTATGATTTGTGGTTGCAGCAACTGCTGATTGCCGGCGGCATCTGTGACCAGCATGTGACCGGGATGTGGTGGTGGTTGCTTGGTGGGAGTCAATTGCTGTTGTAAACTCTTCTCTCTGTTCAGCACATGAGCCTTGAGCGGCTGTGGTGGTCTTACATTGCTATGCTGAGCATGCTGCAGCACCGTGGGCAAGGGATTCTGCTGGAGTACAATGGGTTGCTTGGGAGGTGGCACCAACTGTTGTACCAAAGGCGACGCATTGCTCTTGACCAACACACTGACTGGCTTATTCAGCAATGCAGCTGCGGCTGCGGCCGCGGTAGCGGACTCCACCTGCACCGGTTTGTTGAGAGCTGTTATAGGTGCTGGAGCTGTGGGAGGAGCAATCACTGTGGCGGCACTGATCTGCAGGGAAGGCTGTTGCTGTTGTGGTTGCTGCTGCTGCTGGGGTGGTGGGGGAGGAGCTGCCTCTGATGCCGCAGCCGTGGCTGCCGGTAGGTTTCCTTCTTTGCCCTGAGGCATGCCCGCAGTTATCACTCCCGTTACGGGATCTACCAACGCCTTGCTCACCGCATCTGCTGCTCCGCCAGTTATTTTTTGCGTAGCTGGTGCTGCTGTCTGATGCATGGGCAATCCTCCACTGGGTATGGAAGAGTTGATGGCCTGATAGGATTCGATTTCTGCTGCGGCAATTGCCTTCTTCTTGGGATGCTGTGGCATGGTGGGTTTAGGAGCTGCCATAATCGAAACTGGCGTTTGTTCCACCACCACCACATCCTTGGTGTCCAGTTGTGGCATATGAGGTTGTTGTTGTTGTGGTTGTGGTTGCACCACTGTGGTCTCTGGACTCTGGCTTATGGATTCATCCAAGGCATTTGGCAGCGTGGGCGGATCACTGTTGGCCTTTCTTTCCTTGGAGCGGCGAGGGCGACCCACAGCATTGGGAGGATTAACAGCATCCGATTTGGTTTTGGACTGAGCATTCCGTCCCGAGCGACGCGGTGGGGTCTGAGCTCCTTTGGGCAACTGCTGCTGCTGCTGCTGTTGTTGTTGTTGTTGCTGCTGTGGTTGCTGCTGCTGCTGTTGTTGTTGTTGCTGTTGGACATTTGGCATTTGGGTATTGGTATTTCTCACCACATCCTCAATTATGTCATCCACAGTACTGCGATCTTCCTTCTCCTGCAGGCGTCTCGATTTCCGTGTATTGATGGACTCTGAGCTTTCTCCGCTGGTATCCACTGGTTGTTCCACAGTGGGTTCCGCCTCGCTGCTGGTTTTGATGGAGGGCTGTGTCTTGTTGATGGTCAGTATAATACGTGGACGTTGATCATCTGCAGCTGCAGCGGCGGCGGCGGCGGCTCCTGCAGTTGGGGCCTTGCCACTCTTGGGCTCTTCACCAGACTCATCATGGAACTCATAAATATCTTGGCTGGTTTGAGCTTGGACCTGTGTCAAGGCCTGATTTCTGGCCTTTTTCTCCGCCGCCGTGGGAACTGGCAAGGGAGAAGGAGGCACAGCAGCTGCTGCTGATGCTGCTGTTGCTGCTGGTGCAGTGACTGGCAAAGCCATGGCCTCCAGGGACTTGAGCTGCTGCTGCTGTAGCTGTTGTTGCTGCAGCAGCAAATTCCTAGGCGGACGTCCCTTACGACCACGTGCTACTGGAGCCGTGGCAGGCTTTCGGAGACGCGTCTGTACACCATTGTCACCGGGTGTTAGCACCAGAGCAGCATCGGCTACAGGCGTGGACAATGGAATACCGGCAGCCTGCTTTTTGCCACCACGTGGCTGACGACCACGCTTGGCCGCACCCCCACGACTGCCAGGCGGTCTGCCCACAGTGGGAGTGGCTGGCTTGGCCGGCAGTTGACGGGTTTCTGTCTCATCTTCAGTATCATGATCATTCGAGTTGACCACAACGGCGGCGGCGGCGGTGGCGGGAATGGGAGTGGCAGCTGCAGGTTCAGGCACTGGTGGTTCGACTACAGCTGGAGGAGTTTTATCAACCTCTTTGCTGGTTGGTGCCGGTGTTGGATCCAGTTTCTTAATCACACTGTCAATGTTCACCTCCTTGGCCGACCAATAATCACTATCCACTTCCTTGGAATCCTGCTCAATGAGCTCATCCTGCTTGGGCTGTGAAATCTTAATCAAATTTTCTTCCGTTAGCAGCGATCCTCCTGCCTTGGGTGAGACCAGTTGACTTGTTGTCGGTGTGGGCGTTCGTATTACTGAAACACTTTCTGAGGTCTTCATGGCATCATGATGAACCGGATTCTCCTTGGCCGTGGGATAGTTAATGGCAGCAGCTGCTGTTGGTGGTGGCACAATATGTTGCTGAACTATCAATTTGGGTGCACTCTGTATGACATTGAGTGGCGTTGGATGCGGTGATGGTTGCTGTTGCCGCATCATAATGGTAGCAGCTTGACCTTGTGGACTGTGTTGGGCATGTGGATTTGGTTTGGGACCTGGTGGACTGTTGTGTTGAGGTGGCAGGCCACGTGAATGAGGATGATGTTGCTGTTGCTGCTGTTGTTGTTGTGGAGCAAACTGATGAGAAGTGCCTGGTTGTTGTTGTTGTTGTTGTTGAGGTGGGGGATGCAACTGTTGTTGTAGCTTTTGCAGATGCAACTGTTGTTGCTGATTCTGATGATGCTGCTGCTGTTGGGACAGATGTTGATGTTGAGCCTGGTGTTGTTGTTGCTGCTGCATTTGATGTTGCTGCTGCTGAGCCGATTGTTGCTGCTGGGCTTGATGTTGGTGCTGCTGGGCTTGATGTTGCTGCTGCTGAGACTGATGCTGCTGTGAAGCCTGATGTTGCTGCTGTTGAGCCTGATGTTGCTGCTGCGCTTGGTGTTGCTGCTGAGCCTGATGCTGCTGTTGGTTCTGATGCTGCTGCTGAGCCTGATGTTGTTGCTGTTGGCTCTGATGTTGCTGCTGTTGGCTCTGATGCTGCTGCTGCTGCTGAGCCTGATGCTGCTGCTGCTGCTGAGCCTGATGCTGCTGCTGAGCCTGATGCTGCTGCTGCTGGCTTTGATGCTGCTGCTGCATATGCTGTTGTTGTTGCCTTTGCAACATTTGCTGATGCTGCATATATTGCTGCACATGCATCTGCTGCTGCTGTTGCTGCTGCTGCTGTGTCGTTATCTTGGCCATCATTTGTGGTGAATGTTGCTGCTGCGCTTGATGATGTTGCTGCTGCTGCTGGTGTTGGGCATTCACATGCAACGCTTTGTGCGGCGGCAGACTGCCCAGTGGTGGCGAACTGGCCACCTGGGACTGAGTGGCCTGTTGTGGCTGCACCGTAACCACCTTGCTTATGATTGTCGGATGATGTGGCACTGGCAATGGAGGCATCTTTTGCAACTGCATGGGCATCAATTGTGGAGACGTTTGCAATTCGATTACCGACTTGGGCGAAGGTTGCTGTTGCTGCTGCATCTGGGTGCGTGGCTGATAGCTGTTGGGCTTACTTGTGGTAGGTGAGTTGGAGTTGACCACCACACGAGATGTGGGGCTGGGCAAAGGACTCATGTTGCTGCCAGTTGGGGATGTGAGCAGTGTATGTTGTTGCTGTTGCTGCTGTTGCTGCTGTTGCTGTGATGCTTGAGGTGGTGTCGGCTGCTGTTGCTGCTGTGGGGCTGCCACTGGCGCACGCCCGGCTGGACTGAGTTGAGATTGAGATGGTCGACGACCGGGCGACAACAGCGGACTGTGCGGTGAGGGAGCACGTACACCCACCATATAGGAATGCTGGTGTGGTGACAGCACCAACTGAGGCACCACAAAGTGTGGCGCATGCTCTGGTATAGAAATGGTGGGTGGCTGCATTATCAGCGATTGGGTTCTCTGCTTGGGCGTTGAGGCTTGCGGCATGGGTTTCTGACTGGGCGTTGGGCTGCCAAAGGATTGGGAGGCCACCGAGCTATTGCTAGAACAATTGCTCATGACATTGGACATGTCCAAATTGATGACAGGCGTGGCTGTTGGTGGAGGTGGAGGTGGAGCTGCCACAACGGGAGCTGGTAGCACTGTTTGTACAGGTTGAACCAAGGGTTGCTGCAGCTTGCTTATGGTGGGTGGCTCTATCTTGTTTGGAGTTGGCACACTGGGCTTCTGCTGCTGCGGCTGCTCCATTGAGGGCAACTTGGTGATCACTGAAGGCTGCACCGCCTCCGTCGTCTTGGTCTCAGCGTTGGCCGTCGGCTTACTATCCGACTTTTCGGGTGATGAGTTACTCTGAGCCGTTTCATCTATCTTTAGACTAGGTCCACTACTGTCCGCCTCATCGGGATTCTCCTCAGTATCCGTGTCGATTTGTAAATCTCTTTCGGATTGCGGTGTATCTGCCTTGATGTCCATCATATCCTCATTCCTTAGACTCTGCACCGCCTTGTTAAGCTCATCGGGATCGGGCAAAGCACCCACCGCTACCACCACAGGCTCCTGTTCTGGTTCGGGCTGTGGTTCCGGCTCCGGCTCGACAGCTGCCTCAATAGCCTTGGCCGCCAAGGCAGCTTCCTCGTCTGGCTCGGCTACTACCAATGAGGTGGTTGTCTCTATTTCACTCACCGATGTCATCTCATCCATGCCGTCCAGGGAGTAGTCGGCCGTGGAGGAGGTACCAAAACTCTCACCCAGCAAGGCTGAGACTGCACTTTCGGTCTCCTCTTGCGAGATGGTCACCCGTGACTTGCTATCCTCAATCTTCTCCGGGGGCTTGATTGCACCCGGGGGTGAGGCTACGGGAATTTTGGGCTCATCGGCCAGTGGATCCAGCAAAATGGAAGCGGTTGAGTCGAACTCTGCTGAAATGGATTGTACGGCTGACTTGCAAATCAGTCGATCATCCAATTGACCATCAAATCCGGGTATAAAGATCTCCTTCTTTTTGCTTAGGGCAGCGCTTGTGGGTGAACTTTCGGCGGCTAGAGCATTAGTGGATGATTTGGGCGTGGTGGCCAGAGCTGAGGAGTTGACATCAGCTGTGCCACTGCTGACCGGCGTCTCTGCGGACTGGGTGGACAGCATGGAGCTGTTGATGGTGGGCGTCTTTGGTATGGGACTTATGAGGCGTGATTTCTCGCCACGCACAGGCGTCAAGTTTGCATTGGACTCCGAAGTGCGACTTGTGGGAGTAGTGGGCAGTGGTAGATCTTCGTCGTCGTCGCCCAGCAGACAGGGCAAACTGGGAGAGGGTTTGCACAGCGGTGGAGATGCACGTTGCGAGTCCAGGTGCTTGGTGGCGGCCTGTACATTGATGGTAAGTTTGCCAGGCGTGGCTGGAGTTGGTTCGGGCGGCGGTGTTGATATAACCGATGCAGTTGGTACCGATTCTCTACGCTGCAAGTGTTTCTCCTCCTTAGAGCGCTTCTTCTTCTTTTTGCGATCTTTGCTCTTGTGCTGCTCCTCGGCTAATGGTGCCTTGCCTTGAGTGGAGTTGTTATCCTCATTGTCGGAGAAGCGGAACACATCGGTCATGTCTGATCTGTAGGTGGTGGCTGTTGAGGGTGTGGCTTCTTCGGCAATTAACTTAGTGTCAAAGTCCTCCATCAGTTGAGCCTCTAAGGCTCGCCCAGCCTCATCCATGTCTACACTATTGTCATCATCCAACTTGCTGGAGGATTGTTGTTGCTGCTGCTGCTGCTGTTGTTGTTGTTGTTGCTGCTGCTGTTGGGCCTGTTGCTCTCGTTGGGATTTCTCACGTCGCTTCTTCTCCCGCTTCTCCTTGCGATGTCGCTCACGTTCTGAACTTACCGCCAGGGACGGGCGCTGCTGCTGATCCTCTGGCAGCGGCTCTGCGCTTGGTAGTGGCTCTTGCTTGTAGGTCTGCAGGGCAGCGGATACTATGGGACCTGTTGTGGACACACCACAGTTCTCTGTTTGCTCATCAGTGTAGGGGGATTCTTCCTCATCCGAGATAATGCCAAAAATGTATTCCATTTTGTCTTCGCTCCTCTTGGATGTCACCGGAGGAGCCGAACTGGGTGGAGACGAGGCATTCGCATTGTAGAGCCTCGTAGAGTCCAGGCTTTTGGATTTCTTGGATTTCTTAAGACGATGGCGTTCTTCTTTGGACAGTTTCTCGCCCAAATCGTTGTTGGTAACCGCCGAGGTGGTTGTGGTGGTGGTGGTGGTGTTGGTGGTGGCGGTGCCACTGCCACTGTTCGTCTCACTCAGATTCCTTAATTTCTCCCGCTTCTTCTCTTTGCGTTCCTTGTGCTTGCGACGTTCACTGGCCGAGATGTCCAACTCCGACTTGAGTTGCTCATCGAAGCTCTCGAATTTGTTGGGCTTGCCTTCGACTTCGGCTACGGCGGCGGCTACCACCAGCGGTGGTTCAGTGTGTGAGGACTTCAAGCGCTTCTTGCTCTTCTTGTGCTTCTTTCTTGCCTCCGGAGAGTAATCCTTGAGTTTGCCCGTCTCATTGCTGCCATAACCAAAGCCAGGGGTGTAGAAGTCCCCATACTCCTTCTTGATTTCGGTCTTCAGTTTGCGCTCATCCATCGAAGAGTTGGAATCATGCCGGGACTTGTTGAACTTGTGTTCAGAGTCCGAGAGTTGCTCTTGTTTGATCTCGGGCTCCTGTTTAATCAGGGCCAAATCGGCAGCAGGCTGAGATTGCGACTCCGAGTCGGAGGCTATGCGTGTGGAGTGTGAGCTATGCTTAAGCACATTGCGACGTCGTATCTCATCCTCGGAGCTATCGTCGCCATCATCGCATAAACGTCTTAGATTCTGTTGCATTTGGAGCAGCTCGCCGGCCTCCTCTGCATCCGAATCGGAAAACATGCGTCCACCACCTTGAGGCATTTCCTCATCTTCATCGCTGCTCGACAGTCCTTGAGTCCGGCCATGGAAACTGCTGGTGCTGCCACGACGATCCTCGAATTCGGTGTCCGAGTCGCCATCGTAGCTGGTGGAACGCTTCTTCTTGGCCCGTGACTGTTTCAATTGGGAGAACTTGGCCTTGATTTTCTTCTCCTCGGCCTGGCGTTGCATATTCTTGCAGCTCCGGGCCTTGACCTTGTCATACATGGAGACATTGGGACAGTCATCGGGTATATCAAAGATGGAATGCTTCTTGGAGGCATCATCCGTGTCATCCGAATCAGCCGAACTCAACATGAGGCGACTGCGTGAGCACTTGGAGGAGGAATGGTGACCTTCGTCTGAGCCGCGGGAGGATTTGCGCTCCACACTGCGACGATGATGATGATGGTGGTGATCAGAGCCGCTGCCAGTGGCAGAGATCCTACGCAGGGGATTGTGTGGCTGTGGCTCTTCGTCCGTGTGGTTGGATTCGGCCACTGAATGGCGTTTCTTCTCACGATGGTGATGATGATGATCCCGCTTGCTCTTGTGGCGGGAGGAAGAACTGCTGCTATGATGGTGGCCGCCACTTCCCTCTCGCTTGGACTGTTGTTGTGGGTGTTGTTCCTCCTCGCTGGTGTTGAGCTGCTGCTGCTGCTGTTTGGGAGTCTCCACTTCCATGGCATTACTCTTACTGTGATGTTTCTCACGGCGATGATGCTTGGAGGAAGAGGAGGAGGAGCTGCCATGCAACTTGTTGCTGCTGCTGCCGCCACTCTTCTCCTCTTTGGAACTGGAGCTGTTGCATTTTTGGTCTTTATGGTTCTCCATGCGTATGCGCTTTACATAGTCGTCATGATTCTGCGGCTGTGTTCCCAAACTGTGATTGCTGTCCTGTGAGCTGAGGCGACGCTTGTGTAGGCGGGGTACGGGTGAGTTTCGTGAGGATTTGCGAGATCGTTCTGAGGAGGTGACGGCTGGAGGGGATACCACTTCGGCGGCATTCTCCTTGTTGTGTTGCCTTTCCGAGTCGCCATAGAAACTGCTCGTTTCCGAGCTGGTTTCGGGTTTGCTTTTGTGATAGGTGGATGACATTTCACGCAGGCGAGCCAAGCGTGCCTCCTGTTCCTTCTCATTTTGCTCCTTCTCGCGCTGTTCCTGCTCACGTTGTTCCTTTTCGCGTAGCTCCTTCTCATGCTGATCCTTTTCACGTTGTTCTTTCTCACGCTGTTCCTTCTCCCGCTGCTCCTTCTCACGTTGTTCTTTCTCACGCTGCTCCTTCAAGCGCTGTTCCTTTTCTTTTTGTTCTCGTTCTTCGCGCTCTCGTTGCTCCCTTTGCTCTCTTTCCTCCTGCACTCTGCGCTCTTTCTCCTCTTTGGCTTTACGCTGCTCTTCGCGTTCCTTTTCTTCGCGCTCTCGTTCCTGTTGCTTGCGCTGCTCTTTGTCACGCTTCTCGCGTTCTTGGCGCGCCTTCTCCCGTTCTCGCTCCCTTTGTTGTTCTTTCTCCGGCTCTTCGGACTCACTGGAGTCATCTTCCACTTTGGGTGTGGCCGCTTTTGAGGAATTCTTACGCTTATCGGTGGTGGAGGAGGAGGAGGACGAAGAGGAGGACTTCTTGCTTTTCTCCGAGCGTTGATGGTGCTTGCTGCTGCCCTGTGACTTTTCGGAGGAGCTGGAGCTGTTCTTCTTGGGGCAGGAAGCAGAGGAAACATTAGATTTACTCTTTTGCTCCTCTTCCTTTTGTACTGTAGCTGAGGAACTGTTACCGTTGGACGAACTGCTGCTGGTGGTGCCCACATTAGTGCTGCCCGGCACAGAGGCGGATTTCTGCAGCAGAGCTCGACTTGGTTGAGCCGGTGCAGCCTCTGGCACACTTAGACTTTTGGTCAAACTGTTCACACCGACGCCAGCAGTTGAATTTGAAGTGGTTTTCGGTTTGGTGACCACCTCCGGTGCTGGAGGTGGCGGCGGCGGTGCAGGCTGCACGGCTGGTGGAGGAGCCGCTGTATTTGGCAAAGGCGGGTGACTGGGAAATGGATATTGTAGACCCTTGGTGGGTCCCGGTGAGGCCGAGGCGCTGCTGGTTGCTTGGCACGGTGGCTTGGTGGTGGTGTTGGTAGCGCCACCCACAGAGGGCGAAGGTGAGGGACTGTTGTAGGGCGACATGGAAGCCTGGGGTGAGTTCATGGGCGATAAACTGCTCAGACGCTGCAGCAGGCCACTTGTTTTGCTGGCAGCTACAGTGGAGGCGGCGGCCACGGCGACGACGGCTGCAGTGCAGTTGCCTATAATCGGTGTGGTCTTGGTGGCTGCCAGATTGGGCAGTGCTGGAGAGGTGTTGCCACTGCGAGCCACCGTTGATCCCAGCGTTGAGCTGCAGGATGTGACTGACGCAAATTCGCTGCTGGCCGTCGGCTCATACCATTGATTCTTCTTCAGTCTTTGGATGTCGTAGTCGAAAACCGAATTCTTGGCCAGCACCGACTTGACTATGTCCGAGGGCTGCAGTTCGTTAATGTTGGGGAACTTGTGCCGGGAATTACTGGTGGTACTCCCGGAATCGGTGCCGCTGGAGCTGTTGCTATTGCCACCAGAGTTGACCGTGTGGGAGCTGCTGCTTAAGCCACTCAGATTCGTGTGCATCGACAGCTGCCAGGAGGGTGTCGTACTGGATTGTAGGTGGTTGGCGGAATTGCTGTGGCTGCCACCCGACCAACGTTCATAGTTCTCCTCAAAGTTGCGCAGTCTTTCATCCAGCGAGGGGCTGCCGCCCGTATGACCAGGTACATCCGAATCGCTCGAGTTGGAGCTTAAAGAACGAGGACGCGCGGGACTGGCCATTAGACCGGACGAGGAGGTTGCTGGTTGCTGATGCTGCGACTGATGCTGCTGCTGCTGTTGTTGCTGCTGTTGCTGCTGCTGCTGTTGCTGGTGGTGATGATGATGGTGGTGCTGGTGATGATGGTGCGAGGAACGCCAATAGCGAGACGAGGGACTGGGCAGAAAAGTGGAACCAGTACTGGTGGAACCAGTGGCGGAGGTGGATGTGGATGCCAAACCCACTAGACTAGAATTGCTGGAGGAGGTGCTTGCCGTGGGCTGCATTTGCTGCTGCTGACGCTGCTGCTGGAAGAAGAGCACCCCGAATTTGGGCAATGGCAGCCACATTACATCCCTCACACGCTCCCGTGTGCGCTCTCTGGGTGGTGGCAGGCGTCTGGGTTCCGTGGGCAGCACCTCGGGCCGCTCATCGCACAGTGGTGTGCCCGGCCTGGAACCATCTGCACTCTCACCACCGCTGGCCTCGTGCGAGTGATGGGAATGTAGCTGATGACCTCGTCCTCGCGACGCATGATGATGATAGTCATCCGTGGGCGTCAGACTGGCCAATCCTCCAGCTGCAGAGCTGGTGGGCTGCTGCATGGTTGTCACTCGACGTCGCTTGGCTGCCAGAGAGGCATTCATCAAATGCTGTTGATCCATGCTGCTAGCTCCTACCAGACCATGACGAAAGGCTGACGAGTTGGACAGCGCGGTCAGGGCTCCCACATCAATGGACGGGCGACGGGCACTGATCATCATCATCGAAGGCGGCGGTGGTGCCGAGGGCGGATGTCCCGGGAACTTGCTGATGGCCGCTTCCGAGACGCGTCGTATTTCGACGCTTTTGCGATTGAGGGGATCATGTATGACATCACAGTTGGAGAGGGGGCTGGGCTTCAGATATTCACCAGAGGAATCCAGCTGAGACTGTGGAGGATAGAAAGGGAGCTTTAGTTTACCAGTTCCAATCAACCGGCCCCCCTTTCTGACCGGTTTTCTCAAATCTATCACACTTACCCCACTGGCATTGGAATGATGATGATGATGGTAATCCATTTTGAGACGCTTGCGTGGACTGACCACGCCCTCATCACCACTGGACGGGCATTCCTCGAGTTGTTCTGGCAAATGGAAACGTTGATTGTGCACATGGTGCAAATCTTTAGGAGTCTTACCACAACGCCGACGAATGGCTGATGCTCCGCTGCCGATGTTGTTGCTGCTGCTGCTGCTGCTGCTGTTGCTTAGCGTCACTTCAAGTGTTTCGGGTGCAGCTGTGGTGGTGCTGTTTACGGCTGGGCCCAAGCGTGCAATCACCGGTGAATCGGAACGAAGTGCGGTCTCCTCTTCCTGCTGAGCCGGTGGGCCCACTCCGCCGGCGCTGGCATTGCTGCTGTTACCGTTGCCGCCGCTGTTGTTGTACTCCTCGAAATTGCGAAACCTTCGACCCATATCGTTGAAATCAAAGTCAATGGTATGCCGCGCATTGCGAGCCATTCTCATCCGGGCCTGTGCCATAGCCGCAGGCGACATGGCCACTGAGCTCTGACCCACCACAGAGGGTAACGAGGAGGTGGCAGATGAGGATGTAGTGCTGCTCACAATTGCCGAGGCAATGCTGGGTGCGGGCATGGCATTGCTGGCGGCCAGGCTACTGGTGCTAGTGACGGTGCTGCTGGTGCTACCGGCTGTTGTTTGGCTTGGCGAGCAGCCATCATTGGAATTGTTCTGATGGCGGCTAAAGGAGGAGGCTCGGGATCTTGACTGGGAGGAGGAGGACTGCGAGTTGGATTCATAGCGATTGAAGCGGTTGGCGGAGGAGGTGGTACCTAGAGAAAAGAGAGATGAGTATTAGTACAGGTATTTGGTCATTCCTTTCAGTTCAACCTACCGGCATTTGATTGCTGCTGCGGCTGCTGCGTCTGCTTCTCCTGCTTGTCATAGAAGGCATCCTGGCACTCCCTCGAGGCAAAATCCACTTGCAATTTCTTGCCACGCATGATGGTGCCACGCATGTCCTTGACAGCCGCCTGGGCATTCTGCACTTGATCGTACAACACCAGAGCCAACTGCCGCGAGCGATCTATGCTCACCTTGGTCACCGTACCAAAGCGCGTGAACTGCGACTGCAGAAACGACTCGGACACCTTCTCGCCCACGCCATCAATCCACACACAATTCGTGGGCATGGACTTGCCAAATCCCAACTTGATCCGATTGCTACCCAAATGCTCGCCATCCATCTTACGCATGGCCTTGACCACCGACACAATATCGGAATACTGACAAAAGGCATAGGCATTCAGACCCTGCTTCTTGATATCAATCTCGATGATCTCACCGAAGCCCTCGAAATGGACACGCAACTCACTGGCCGTTATGTCCTTCTCCAGGTTGCCAATGAACAGGGTGCGCGTCGATTTCGGATGATACTCATCCAGTTCGGCCTCATAGGGGCGAAATTCATTGTCCTCGACATCGTAACCCTGATACGGTTCCACTTCGATTTTACAGCCGAAAAAATGTTTATCGTGCGACACCTCCAGTGCCTTCTCCACATCCTCGGGCTTCTTAAAACAGACCAAGGCATAGCGTTCGGAATTCTGACCCACCACTTTCACCCACGTGACCTTGCCATGCTTTTTGTACTCATGAAAGAGACCATCCTTGAGGGATGTGTCCGAGGAACGGGCGGGCAGATTGCGTACGCGTATTGCTAACGGGCGGTTATCATCGGAATGCACCACAGGATTGGCAGCCAGACAGGAGCTGCTGCTGCTACTTGAACTGCTGCTGCTGCTTGAACTGGAACCGCAGCCGCCACCGCCTGCATTGCCACTGGGATTTGAAGAGTTGCCTGTAAAAAATAGGGGGATGGTTAGTAAGGGTAACATACGAAGGCTTACACTGTGCAACACTAGTTGAATAATTACCACGGAGTACTTTTTCCATTAAAGGGTGTTTAATATTAGTTGTTTAGGACTTGGGAATGGCTACCAAAGAAGTGTTTGGCAATTGGAAATTCCACAAAAGTTCACTTGATTTTTTACAAAATTTTGAAATCGGGAGTTTGACATCTTCTCAGCTCAGAATTGAGGGATTAGATTGAAATTCGGATTGGCGAAGGGAACGTTATTAACATGGATTCACCCTCTGATTTACCCACATTCTGCTGTCTTATATACCAGACCGCTTTTCAGAAACAAAGGCAAATACTTGGAACCTGAGACAAACATTCATTGCCTTCCAATTTTGGAATAGTTTGGGTTCAAAAGTGACTTCAAATTAGTTCTTCTAGATCTTTGGGTTAATTTGTGTAATATTAACATTAAAAATTCAGTGGAAATGCTTCAAAAAGTTAAAATTCTCCATTAGATATCTTTCTTTTAATGAATTGCAGACTAGCAGACTCTTTTTGCTTCTCGTGGAATGGTGTGACCAAACATGACATTGATGAGTACTTTGAAATGTTCGAAGATGTTTGCAATTCTATTCATATTGGCCGCGTTCAGCAGAAGAAATTGCTCTCTGATTAATTATGCACTTTACTCATATTTTCGCTGAACTCCAGTGATAAGGTCTCACGATAGCCAATTTGACGTATCATGATAGAGGAGCATGTATCGATAAAATAGTAGGCTAAAACTGAACAACGATAGATTATTTTTGATTATTTTTGATACCGATATGCGAATCTTGGTTCATTTTGTGCACTCAATTTAAAATGCGTTGCTTTTCTTAGAAGATAAATAATTTGGATAAATTAAAATATAAGTTAAATCTTAAGTTTGACTAATTTTCTGCAATTTCCACATGTAAACAACGACTAAGTCTACGCCATTAAAAGCTTGTTTTGATAAGTTTTAATACAAAAATGTAGCAGTAGAAACTGTTCCATGTATCATTTTATTCTGATACCTGCTCAGCGATCAAACCTCTTGCTGAACTCGTGCATTGTTGCCGCTTTTAGCTGTCATACTAAGTTGATATATGTACATTTCCTAAAACTGTAAGTGTTCTAAGGGTTCGAGCATCTGAATCTAACTTTCTACAGATCTTATAGGGGTTTACAGTCTTGGTGTTTACTCAAGTGAACAATTTTATAAAACAATTAAACCTAAAACAGAGGAAAGCGAACCGGTTTTGAATCTAACCAACTCGTACCAACTGCAAACTCTTTCTAAAACTCTGAGCCGTATCTGAAATCCTCTTTTCTAGGAAGTTTTAAATATTTAGACGATATTCTGCGCTCATTGCGCTAAGCAACAATAAGTTCACCTCTGAGTAAGTCTTAGAGACAAAAGCCAGAACAACCTGTCCCTAAGCTTCAATCAGGGTCACAACGACAGCCGTGGAAACAAAATGGTCAACGAACTGACGCTCAAGGTTGCAGTCAAAGCGATGGTAAGTAATATCCACCTTAGAAAGGAAGAGAATACGCTTAGAACAACTTCCTAGATGAACAACAGGGGAAACACAACCTTTAAAAGGTACCAAAACTTGATTCAATTATGAAAATGCAGATACTGTGAAGAAAAGGAGAAGTACTCTGAACATTTACTAACACACTGGGCAGACTCAACAGATTCGGGAACATAGCTTATACCCGAACAAGATAAGTAACCCACAATAATCCTGATATTCGAAGAGGAAATGGGGCTGCTAACAGAGCTGTGAACTCAGTGTGGACCACAATAGACTAGTAAGCACATATTCTCTACGTGGAAATATACTTAAAACTGAATGATAGAGTTGTGGAATTGAATTTGAGGAATTGTAATCATGGTGAAGAAATATTCTATCGAACCGAGGCGGTGTCCTTTAAGAAAGACCGAAACATCGATACATTTCATTAAAAATAGTATTTTCTTAGAACTTGTGCCCTAATTCAAATCTTCTAAACAAAGTAATACTTAGGAAAGACAAGATAAAGTAAGCAAAACTTGATCCTTGCTCAATGATATTTTTGAAACAATTCTATGAATTCCATGAAACCTTTGGTGATCCCAAAATGAGAAGAAGAGCTATGGATATGGCTTGAAATCAAACAACAATGAGTAGCTCAACCTAGTTTATCCATTAAAGGCTTAAGGAGGGGCAAATTCTTAACTAATTGATTGTCAAATGAGTATATATGGGGAGGGATAAGTATGGAAATGTATGGTTGCACAGTGTTAAAACTATTTGAATGAAATGTTGTTTTTTTTTGTTCGCTACTTACTGGTCACTGCCACCGATTGTAGACTGCGGGAGCTACGACCATCTGCACAATTGCCCGATATCGGACTGGACGCGTGCGAATGTGACGATGAGTGCGATGAGGCTGACGAGGAGCTATGCGAACTGCTATAACTGCTCGGTGATCTTGAATGGGAGCGGCTTGACGAGGTGGTGCTGCGTCCATGCAGGTGATGTCGCGGTCGCGATGACAGCGAGGCGACTGAGGAGGCGGAGGTGCCATTGTCAACGGCAGCTGCCAATGCAGCGGCCACATTTAGAATGTCGCCACTGTTGCTGCCGGCCGCCGCGGCTGCTGCAGCGTCTCCAGCAGCCGCTGCAATTGTTGGCATTGTTGGAGTTGCCGTGGTTATTGTATTATTTAAACTATTACTACTAAAACTATTGTTTGTGATTGTACTTGTCGTCGTCGTCGTGGATGCCGCTGTTCCGGGCGACTCAGAGCCACAGCGTCCCATCCCCGCACCCGCGCCAGTCTTGAGCAGCTTGTTGAGTTTGCCACCAGCGGCAGCCGCCCGACTATGCAGCAGAATTTTACGCGGGTTGGATTGGTGATTGGTATTGGTGGTGGCCAGCGAATCATCCGCAGCACTGCCCGCATAGGCAACGCTGCGATGCATGGCGGTTGTGGCCGCCTGGGCGGGTGATGAGTACGAGGCGGATGTTGATGCTGTGCTGTAATGCGGTAGATGATGTGGCGGAGGCGGATGCTGATGATTGATCGGTGAGCTGCTCATTGTAAAGCCGCCAGTGGAGACGCCGGCATTGCCACTGCCACCAGGACTTTTTAGTTGGGCCGTTGCAGCAGCGGCGGCTTCGTACCATGACTGCGGCACCACCACCCGAGCAGCTGGAGGAGGAGCGTTGTTCTGGTGTATTATAATGTTGTTGTTGTTGCTGCGATCGCCTAACGCTTGAGGCGGCGCCGGAGCGGCTCCTGCTGTGGCTGTCGTCGTCGTGATGGTGATAGTAGTACCAGATGCTGAACCATTCCTATAAAGGCGATCCCGGGCACGCGACCTTTCGGCGACTCCTGTTCCGGATGCAGTTCCAGTTGTGGCTGTTGCTGCTGACGATGGGGAGGAGGCTGCTGTGGCGGATGAGGGGCTGCTGTTGGATTGGTAACTCACTATGCGGCTGCGATCGTAGTAGTTCCTTTCGTAGCTGTTGTTTGTCGGTGGTTCTTCTGTAGACCTGAAGGAAGGGAAGGCAAAAAAAAAAAAGAGAGGGCATTAGTTAAATCGTTTTCACATCACGCTCTCTCTCCCTCACGCACCTCCGCATAATATTTTTCCAGTTTTCACTGAGATCGAGATGCTGGACCCAAATCTGGGCAATCTATGTGTAATGTCTACCATGGAGGCAACTTTAATGCAATGGGGTATTTTTCTCGTTATTTCAATTAGTATTTTTAATGTTTTTACACTTAATCCACATGAAATTTCACCCGGCGAAATGTATAAGCGGCGCCAAATGACGTCTTCGTCTGTTTACGCGGCAAGCAACACACACAAACAAAAGAAAACACACTTACACGCACACCAACAAACATATTCGCGTGGTGAGGGCTGCCAGATCGTCATAATACAACGTATAACGTAACGACAATGACGACAACGTCAACGTAAACGTTTAGCGGCATCAGGTAAAAATTAATCGTTACTTCCTACCTGAGTGGTAGCAGCAACAACATACATTTAACAATTAAAGACGCAAAAGCAACCCTCCATAAATTTAAACGCGCAAAAAGGCTCGTCTCACTCCATTGACACACACACACACACGCATGCATACAAAAATACACGTATACAATAGAGCATGGAAAACAGGCGCGACCTTAGCTAAAAGTTGCTCATTGTTTTCAGATCGAGTTGTTGTTTCCTCTAAATATATGTATGTATGCCAAAAAAGGGCCCGCTAAATATTTACATAAGTACACATTTACATATTTACAGTGGTGGCCAAATTTGTGAGCCCACTTAGCATGAATATATTTCTTTGGCAAATAATTAACAACATCTAGGTGAAGATCATGTACCGTTAGTTTCTCTATTCTGCTTTCCTCCTTTTGTTTATTATTCTAAATTATTTGCCACAAGTACTACGCCCCCAAAAAAAAAGCTGGTCACGACACTTAGCACCTTAAAGCGAATAATTTATTTAAATCTAAGAGGGATTTTGTATACCCTTTCTAGAAATTGCTTATTTTAAAGCAATTTATGTGATGAAAGTTAAATTCTGCTAAGAGAGTTTAATCAGATCAAGTTTTATGTTGTTTGATAGGTTTTGATGTATAGCAGTTTACAGAGGGGATGGTAGAATGTTGTTAGGACTTTTTCGAAAATCTAAAAACCAACAAAGGTCACATTGGTTAAGTGTCGGCTATATAAAATATTAGTCCAAGTCGAACAAGTCTTGGTAAGATTTTTTGGAGGTACAAAAATTCAATACATGTCAAATTTAAGGCTAATATTTTAATAATTAGAGCTTTTGTCAAAAAAAATATACTATTTTGGGACCAGGCAGGGTTAAAAGGTGGCTGATAGGATGAGAAAGGGCAATCAATACAGAAGTACTAAATATTTCATAAGTATTTTAGCCTTGCCAGGTGTTTCTTTTCTACTGAAATTCCCATAGTGACTCGGTTTTCAATTGTTCAAGTGTAGATTAAATATGAATATTTGATTGATTTTCTGTAATACATTATATGTATGCATGTATAAGGGGGTTCGGGGGTTCAAACCACAATGTATTAATGGTTAAGGGTCAAGGTTTTTGGGTGAAGAAGCGTTGTATTAGCCCGTGCTCAATTTTTAAAAGAATTTAGGTTATTGTAGGTAGGCTTTTCTACATTTTCTAGCTTAACTTTTCTGGCGATTTTAAGGCTTAGTCGACAAACATCGACCAAATAACAAAAGAAGTCGCTCATATTTTATAATTTCTATCATTTCTGTTAAACCGAACCGAAATTTTAGGACCGGAGCATGTTAAGGTTTAGCTATTATTTCCGGTTAGGTTCAAAGGTTTGCTGTCCTGGTATGTGTGTATGCATGTATGTACTTATGTAATACATCAATAAGGACT
This sequence comes from Lordiphosa andalusiaca, assembly GCA_035044965.1. NCBI lineage: Eukaryota > Metazoa > Arthropoda > Insecta > Diptera > Drosophilidae > Lordiphosa > Lordiphosa andalusiaca. The sequence goes on from JAWNNM010002261.1 coordinate 814,641, forward strand.
AATTCTTCTGACATCTTCTACCTAGAGCTATCTGTTACATTAACTAACAAATAAGAGAGTAAAATCTAAGTTTATCTGACACATAGTTGCTATCTAGAAGATGAGAAACGGCCCTAACTCTGCTATTTGTTAGTTTATGTGACAGATGGTGCTATGTATTAGATGTTAAATTGGTCCTTAGTCGTTGTGTTTATTATTGTAACATTCAATCTATCAATTACCAGCAGTTTTTAGACAATTGACATAATATTTAAAGCAAACAACCTCTTAATTTTGAGGAGAATGGAATGTTATAAATATGAAAGTGGGAATATGTATTTAATTTGATGCGCAGACCTGTCCAGTCCATCCAACGGCCTCTACTGTCTACGAATCGATGGGATTTATTTCATTTCCTCAACCAAGTATTCCCGAACTTCATTGATAAAAAAAGAACGGAATGGTTGAGTAAGCGAGCGATTTTAGCGGCTTGGAATGAGATGTGGATGATTCAAATCAAATCTACGGAATGCGTAAAAAGCGAAGATGAAGTTACCAACTATCTAACTAAGGTTTTAAACGCTTAAATGTTGTTTCGAAATCCGAACTGGCCAAAACTATGGAAAGTTCTCCGTTTTGGTAATAAGAAAACTGATGATCAATGTGATGCAGTCAGCGATACACAAAGAAAAGTTTTACGGTGAAGCAGTCCTTCTTCCGAGGATTTCAATGAACTTAACCGATGTGCTCTTTTAGCCTAATCGAATTTAGTTTCTGGTTTCCGGCTAATCCTTAAGTGTTGGTGGTATCATTTTACTTATTTCAATTGTACGTGGCATGTTCACGTACTGGCAAATCATCCACTTTCCGTTCTTGCGCCTTAAAAAAAATCACAAAAAATGCTTTACTGAACAGAATCAACCCAAATGTAATTAGGTTAATTAAAGTTCATACAATAAGTTTTCCAAAAGGTATCAGTTAAGCTATCTAGGCCATTAGTGTGACCGTAATCAATATTTGTCAGTGGAACAAAGAAACTATTCACATTTCGAGAATGTATGTAATAGTTTTCCCGTGGAACTGGGATATTTTCTTAAATTCTTGAATCCTTTCTGAGAAATAAAAAACTTTTACCAATTTCTGATCAAGTTCATCTTAAAATTTCTACCTGCAATTAGTTTTGGATAAGCAGTTTCTGGAAGATTATCCTCTTATCTTATTTAATCAAACAAAAAGTGCATCTCCCTCACTTGGAATGGTTAATTGGCTGCCCAAATAACTATATATATATATCTCACTTGAGACAAAATCCCTGCTGTTCCCTTCTTCTCTTTCGCAACAATTTCTAAAATCCAATTGTAGTTTTCCATTCGGATCCATCCGGCAATCTCGCTCATGCAACACAAAACTGATGAATTGAAGCCATCTAAAGATTTTTAAAGCCGCATTAAGCGCTTTAAGCGCCAGGCAGCAGTAGAAGCACTTAAAATATGGCCATATAGAACAATCCCCATATAATGTTTGTGCGTGTGCGTGTGTGTGTTTGTGTGTGGGTTGCTGGGATGATGCTGTGTATGCTGCAGTTTCCAGCTAGAGCTCTGGAAACGTCGACGTCGGCTCAGGTCAGAGCATGCAGCGGACAGAGACAAAATGGCAATGTGGCAGGATGGCGGCGGCGATGACTCAGGCGGGTGGCAAAAATACATAACACACACACGCGGAGCACGGAGCACGGATGCATTCAAAGGAGCATGTGTGTGTCTGTGTGTGCGTGTGTGTGTGTGTGTATGCCCGGCATGCGCAGTGAGGCGGCCGAAAAATCAATTCAGCTAAAAGTGCGCCCGGTTTAGAGAATTGCAGGGACCGGAGAAAGCCCAACGCCAACAACAACAGCAACAACCACAGGCCACATTGTTGCTCCAACGTGCTGAGGGGAAAGGGGCCAACGGAGACAAAGTAATCGTGCCGGCCCCAGTCAGGTGGGTGGGAATTTTTGCTGCCTGCCTGTAAATTGCATTACTGCCTTATGTAATACATACAGAGAGCAGCCAGCAGCCTCCCTCCATGCTGTGTGTGTGTGTCCTGGCAAAAGTTTCCCAACGAAACGTCCTTGTTTGAGGTTATTTCTGTGTATTTGGCGAAATGCTTTTCGTATATAGAAAGGAGCACGGAATATATACTGGGATTTTGTTTGTTTGTATTTCGTTTGCAACTTCCAAATTCCTGAAATCTTTTTTAGCCTTTCATTCAATCATTGTTGGGCGGTGTCAGGCTTTTCTCTGTCGTTGATTGCAGTCAAAGTAATTTGAGGAAAAATGTGTGAGTCCGCGTTTTGCCTAGCCCCGGCGGAGCCAACAATATCAGCAGAGGCAGCAGCAGCAGCAGCAGCAGCAGCCACTCCTGTTTGCCTGGCACAAGTTGAAGGACACGGGAATGACAGCGTGGGCGGTTAAGCATAAACATGAAGAAGAAGAAGCAGGTGGCTAGGATTACAAACGGGAATAGCAGCTGGCTATCAGAACTATTTATGAACAATTTTTGACTTTATTCAATATAAATTTGATGATTTTTTTAGACTTTTCTCTTGGGAGAAGTTTTAAAATTTAGATATATTACGATATGCAAGTGCCTTGCCTTTCTTAACAATTAAGCTTGCGGTTATTTATCCGTAAGGACCTGCAAGCTGATGCAAGAACTAAAACCGAGTGACCTTAAAAAAGTTGTTATACTCTGTACCGTAGGTACATAGAGTATTATAAGTTTGTGCAAAAGTATGTAACATCCAGAAGGAAGCATCTCCGACCCCATAAAGTATATATATTCTTGATCAGCATCAACAGCCGAGTCGATATAGCCATGTCCGTCTGTCCGCCTGTCCGTCTGTTTGTCCGTATGAACGCACAGATCTCAGAGATGGTAAGAGATAGAGGCTTGACATGTATGGGACATATGCTTCTTATGTCTGCAGGCAGATCAAATTTATTTTCAATTTTGGCCACGCCCCCTGCCGCCCCCGCAATTTAGAAAAAACGTCATGTCTCCCACAGTTTTAAAGATAGATGGCTTGTTCCTTCTGAACATATTTAGTTATTAGGATAACTTATCGATCCGCCAAAGGAATGAAGAAGATCGGATGAACGGTTTTCGAATTATGATCAAAAGATATATTTTCTTGGTACAGAGTATGTTATAGTCGGGCTTGACCGACTTTCTTTCTTGTTTTTTGGTTGAAAAAGTCTTTGAAAAGTTGAATAATGATTCACTTTTCACAGAATTACTGAATTCGGTTTGAAGAGCAAGCTTAAAATGTTGAAGAGCCGCCAGTAAACCCTGAAAACTGCACAGATTGCTAAGATTTGTGGGCCGGTGGCATCTTTGGACCTTACTTTTTCACATATAATTAAAATAACTACACTTTTTGTTGCCCAAAAAATTAGACTTAGGTGACATGTGGTTTCAACAAGACGGTGAAAATTGGCAGTTGAGTTTGGTCACGTTTTGGGATAGTCAATATCATGTGATTTTAGCGAACTAGAATGTATTTTGTGACCTGAAGTCTCTCGGGTACAGGGACAAGCCATTTCTAAACGAGAAAGCTAAGCTAACTTCGTCTGTGCCAAAGTTTTTATACCCTCGCAAGTGCTCGCTTAAATATTTTCAAAAAAATACTCTTTTTCCCATTTTCCGACCGATCGTTCGTATGGGAGCTATATGATATAGTCATCTGATTTGGCCAAAAATTTGTAAAATTATGTGAAGCCATGTAAAACAAACAAATACAAAATTGCAGGATACTACCGTTAAAAACAAAAATGTTTTTCTAACTAAGACTGTTTTTCAGACCTATCTTTTGTATGGCAGCTATACCATATAGTTGTCCGGTTTTAATAAAACTTGGTAGAACTATACAAAAATATAGAAAACCTACGATAACAAAGTTTGGAGACGTTTCCATTGAAAAGAAAAAAGTTTTTCATACTAAAACTAGTTTTTCGACTGATTGTTCCTATGGGAGCTATGAGATATAGTCATCCGATTCGCTCGGTTCCGATATATTAGTAGTGTGCAGCAAAAAGAAGACTCTGTGCAAAGTTTCTGCTCGATAGCTTCAAAACTGAGAGACTAGTTTGCGTAGAAACAGACAGACGGACAGACGGACGGACAAAGCTCAATCGACTCAGCTCGTCACCCTGATCAAGAATATATATAGTTTATGGGGTCGGAAATGAATATTTCTATGCGTTGCAAACTTATGGGCAAAATTATAACATTATTACAGCTGCCGTTGGTAAGAAAACCGGCTAAAATGTTAGAAAAAGTATGTCAAAATCGAAGCTTACATGAAATTAACAAATGCTTTAAAATCCACCTTCAAGGCTGGATAAAACGAATCATTTTCCTCATCATTAACCAAAAAAACTTTTAGAAAAATCTTCAAAACTATTTGCGAGCTGACTTGATTGAGTATACTTTACAGGAATGCTAAACCGGTTCTCAACTGAACTGAACCATACCAAATCGTAACCGAAACAATGGTTCCGATGATGAGCCTTAACACAAACCGAATCGGTGTCGAACCAAAAACCACTAAACAAAACGGTTTAGTTCGGTTCGTACTTTAAACGCTTTCCTGCAAACAATAATGTATGTAATTTTGATCGTTTTCATCGATTCCCTTATAAAGTTTCATTCGAGTTTGGTTAGATTACGATTCGCTGATATAAGGGGTACTTCTATAGACCGAATTGAAACTTGATATGGCTTCCAAGGAGGACAAGCCACCATTTTCAGACATATTATGCCATTCATGATGCCATTATGCCATTATGATGCCATTCTTCTGCAATTCTTCACAGATATGGTAATATATATTTCATTAGATTATTTTCCGGAGAAACCCATTTCCCTAATAACAAAATATTCAAAATTATATACATGTATCTATCGCACGTGTATAAGGATTTAAGGACTATTCAGTTGATTTCTAGGAGTTCAATTTCGAAAGTGTGAAAAAAGATATTATGAATCATAATATTCAAAGTCGAAAATGTATAAAAAGTTGGAAGCGAACCACCAAATCGAACCGAAAACTCAGTTCAGTTAGCTCCGAAAACCATGTACCAGTGGTTTTAAATCTGTTCGCACAACTGAACCAAAGCCAGTCCTTAATACCCACCAGTTTGCCTTCTTGTTACTTGATAAAGTTTTAGTTTCCCGCAGAAACATTTAGCTACTCTGTCAGTAAGCGAGAGAGTTCGGTGTCCAGTTACAAATTACCAAGCAGCGGGGCATAACAATTGGAGAAAATAACCCAATAAAACTCCGAGCTAGAAATGTTATTGACAATTCGGAGAACCGGTATAAGATTTGCGACAGTCTAGGAACTGAAGAGAAGAATAACCATATGTATACCTCTATAAGGAACAAGAAGGTCCTTTCACGAAAACCTCTCGCTACTCTAAGCCAAACTGTTAAGGTAAACTAAACCTTCGTGCACATACTTGGGGAAAACCTTTGGCAATTCCCCCTAAACATCCTTAAATCCACTTTTCATTCATTCTAAGCAGGAGTCTGGCTAAAGCCTCTACTCGTTTGGATAAAGAGATTAGATTCAAACGAGATTATTTATATAAAATCATATTAAAGAAACATGAAATAAATTATACACCTCCCCTAGCACCCTCTCTTCCTCCCTTCCCCAAAAAAAAGGTCAAATAAATGCGCTGCTATGAAATAAATTCCCAGATAGTATCCGCCGCTGCTGTTAAATGTTTGCCTGCGAGCATTCCTCTTGGCTAACCTCCCCCCGGAGGGAGCTGGTGCTGCACTTAAATTCATTTCTGTACATATATTTTACATAATGGGATGCGCATTTAAAGCAATGATGATGATGATGATGATGCTGCTGCTGCTGCTGCTACGTTGGCAGCGGCTTTAAAATTACATAAAGCCCGTGAGGAGCTAGTGGGTGGCCCATCGAGCCATGGGCGCAAATGCAGAATGCAGGCAACTCTCCTCTCATTATTAACTTAAACGGGCGACCTCAATTAAAGTGGTGTTTTGTGGCAGCCACAGCCAGGCGAGAGATGGAGGAGGCGAGTATATAGAAGTGGATGTGATTGTGTGGCTGCGACAAAGTCAGAGGGCAAAGTTGAATAAAAGTTTAAGCAAAAGGCGACACAGCGTTGTGTAAAAAAAAAAATGACGCAGCGCGCTGCTCGTAGAGGCAAAGTGACGCAACCGGAAGTACGGCTGATGGGGACGATTGGGAGAGACCGGCCCAGGTCTCCGAGTATTGAATGAAACTTATGCAAGCAGGAGGTGGGCAGGAAATCATTTTTACTGTCGCTGTTGTGGCAGGCGCATGCGCGATCCAAATTCCTTCATGTATTACATGGTCTCTCTATATACAACTAGAGATACATGTAAAGGAGGATGTCCTGGAGTCCACCCACAGCCGCAGGGGCAGGGCCATAATAATAATAACAACAGCAACAACAACGACGACGACGACATGAAGTGGGAAACACGACATAAATTGCAGCAGTAGGCAAAAGACAAAAATAGCAAAAGAAAATTACTAAAAATGTGCAGGCAACTAACTCGGCACGAGCTCCTTCTCTCCTCTGCTGAAAATGAGGTCGTGGAAATGGAAAATGAAAGCAGTTCGAGCAGAGAGACAACAAACGACCGACGCCATATTGGTTTTCCATGGTCAGGATGGATGCTGCCTGCTGCTGGCTGCTGGGAAGCTGAGCTGCAAAGCTTAATGCCGGCTATACACGGGTTGTTGTAACTGTTTTTGTCCTTCCATGTGCAACTAATGAACAACAACAACAACAGCAACAAGGACCATTTTCTGCAGTCCACTTGGGAGTGGCTTTAAAAAATTACAACTACACCGAAACGGAAGCAGAACAATGGGTTGCAAAAACATTTTCATTGCCTACTTTTGAGCGCGTGTGCAAATTATTATCTGGAAAACGAAGATGCTGCTCCTCCGGCTGTGCTCTTGCTGCTGCTGATGCTGCACAAGAGCCACTCCCTGAGAGCAACTAATGCAAAGTAATTAATTCAATTTCAAATGAATTGAGTTATTTCAGCTGCTCGTTTCTATTTTTGGGCTTATTTTTTGAATGGCCCCAAAAAGGACAAGGCCCAAGAAGAGACTAGACAAAGTTTGTGGAAAGAGTTGCATGGTTTCGAATCCGCTTGGTCCTGGTTCTTGTGATGCTCAAAGCAAACCTAAGCCTTTTTATGAAACTGAACTCTCATTCAAGGCTTTGTAGAGTCGTGAAAAAACGTATGCTTAAGCGCCTAGTTTAGGCACCCAAAAGTCTATTTGCCAACAGACAAAACATGCAGCAAAAAGAGCCTAATACCCCAACTGTTTACACGTAAGCGGATTGGTTCGTCAAAGCAAGAGAGGGTCGCCACTAAAGCCATTTACACAACTTAAAAACCAGCTGCAAATATCGGAGGGTGCATGTAGACACACACAGAAAAAATATAATATTATGATATAATCTAGGGCTCATATTATATTTTCTCGTATCAATAAAAAGCCGATATTATACACTTGAAAAAGACCTGTTAGAAAGTATCAATCTAATATTTTCGGGCATATATTTATTTTTATTTTTATACTCTGTACCGTAGGTACATAGAGTATTATAAGTTTGTGCAAAAGTATGTAACATCCAGAAGGAAGCATCTCCGACCCCATAAAGTATATATATTCTTGATCAGCATCAACAGCCGAGTCGATATACCCATGTCCGTCTGTCCGTCTGTCTGTCTGTCCGTCTGTCCGTCTGTCTGTCCGTATGAACGCACAGATCTCAGAGATGGTAAGAGATAGAGGTTTGACATGTATGGGACATATGCTTCTTATGTCTGCAGGCAGATCAAGTTTATTTTCAATTTTGGCCACGCCCCCTCCCGCCCCCACAATTTAGAAAAAACGTCATATCTCCCACAGTTTTGAAGATAGATGGCTTGTTCCTTTTGGACATATTTAGTTTTTAGGATAACTTATCGATCCGCCAAAGGAATGAAGAAGATCGGATGAACGGTTTTCGAGTTATGATCAAAAAACTTTTTCAAAAAAATTTTCTTGGTACAGAGTATGTTATAGTCGGGCTTGACCGACTTTCTTTCTTGTTTTAAGATCAAATTTATATTTATACCCTTGCAAAGGGTATTATAATTTTACCCAGAAATTTTCAACGCATAGAAATAATCATTTCCGACCCCATTTACTGTATATATTCTTGATCAGGGTGACGAGCTGAGTCGACTGAGCTTTGTCCGTCCGTATGTCTGTCTGTTTCTACGCGAACTAGTCTCTCAGTTTTGTAGCTATCGAGCTGAAACTTTGCACAGAGTCTTCTTTTTGCTGCACACTACTAATTTGTCGGAACAGACCGGATCAGATGACTATATCTCATAGTTCCCATAGGAACAATCGGTCGAAAAACTAGTTTTAGTAAGAAAAACTTTTTTTCTTTTCAGTGAACACGTCTTCAAACTTTGTATTTATAGATTTTCTATGCTTTTTAATAATTCTGCAAAGTTGGTTGAGAATCGGACAACTATATGGTATAGCTGTCATACGAAAGATAGGTCGAAAAAGCAGTCTTCGTTGGAAAAACTTTTTTGTTTTTTATGGTAGCATCATGAAATGTTGCAATTGTCTGTTTTACATGCTTTTACGTAATTCTAAAATTGTTTGTCCAAATCGGATGACTATATCATATAGCTCCCATACGAACAATCGGTTGGAAAATGGGACAAAAAGAGTATTTTTTAAAAATATTTAAGCAAGAAATTGCAAGGGTATAAAAACTTTGGCACAGACGAAATTAGCTTAGCTTTCTCGTTGTAATATCAAATTTATGTCTTATAAAGCCATTTAAAATCAATAAAATAATATTATGTTGGAAATAATAGGTTTATCATCCTATACAACCTGCACTCAATTCTGTTTTTGGCTAAGTATTATTAATAATGCTAGATAATCAGAAAATCATCTTCTAGATAGTTGTTATGTGTCAGATAAGCATAGATTTTACTCTGTTCTGTGTTCTAAACTAGTTCTTTATGTAGAAGATGTGAATTCGGTCCTTAAGGGATTTAATCTTTTCATTAGACTTTCTTTCTAAATATGTGTCATTTCGCTGAAGTGTAAACAACATAGTTTTTGTATGTTTTTGGTCAAATTTTGTACCCACAAAACACAGTTTGAGGGAAAGTTGGCTTTTAAGCATTTATTGGAAAATAAATGTATCTGAAGGCCATCGAATGCAGCAAGAGTTGTGAGTTTTGGTATAGACGTTTAAAAAGTGGTGATTTTAATAACTTTGAGTAAGTAAGACCCGCGACAATCGCAGAAAGAAAGCGTTGCGAGTGACTCAACAAGCTTTATCTGCTCACTTAAAAGCCATTGGAATGATCCCAATATTATAGCCATATATTATAGTCGGGCTCGACTGACTTTCTTACTTGTTTTCTGACAAATGGTCTATAAAAATAACTAAAGGGTCTTCCATTAGGGACAACCCGATTTGGTATCTTTATATATACATTCATAAAACTTACTCATTCAACATTTTTAATGAATGTTAAAACGTTAGTTAAAGTCAACATAATCACCATTAACTTTTATGACTGTCCAGTAAAAATTACTACCGATATTCGATTAATATAAGATATATTGTAATGTCCCTAATAGAAGACCATTTATTTTGAATATTTAGCAAATTATTTGCTTTTCTGTTACCACTATTTAAGGGGCCAAATCAAGGTTCGAACCAAAATGGTTAGGCAAAATCCTTGAGTGATTGATATTATGGTTCAATGGTCAAATGCCTACTTGTTGCTTGATACGAACATCTCCAGAGAATTGTGGTACACCCCCGATTATGATACAACAACATAATAGGAAAGGCATAACCATGGATAGCCTCAAAAAAACCTGTTAAATGAGTTAGTGCGGCGGAGCAAGAAGAAGCCAAAAAGGATCATGCTCAACGCTGTGTGTGGGTGTTTAGGCCATTGCTTCCCTCCGCGAGATCCAAGGTTGCTTTTTAGAGCTCATTTATGAGTTGCGATTGCAGGAACCAGAACTTTACAAAAAAATGTTCAAGGTAAGAAAACAGCAGTTGGTAATATGTCTCAATCAGTTTAGTACAGGGTTGTCCATATTCGACGGACCCATCTGGCAACGCCATAACTTTTGACAGAGATGTCAGATCGCTTAATGACATACCGCGTTTGAAGCGTCAGTCCAAGCAGATTTTTACCATGGAACAATACACGCCACGCGAGCGCTCTGAAATAGTTGAAATTTACATTCAACCTTACAAGTCAATTGTGAAAACTCAACGTGCTTCCGGTGAAGCCCATTTCACATTGAATGGGACCGTAAATAAGCAAAATTGCCGTATTTACGCCACTGAAAATCCTCAGGAGATTCAAGAAGTGCCTCTTCATGACGAAAAAGTCACAGTTTGGTGCGGCCAAAATGAAAATGGCCATGCTGTTACCATCAACCAGGAGCGTTATCGCGACATGATGACCAATTTTGTGATGCCAATTATTCGTCGAAAGCGTATGAGGCAGTTCTGGTTTCAACAAGACGGCGCTCCACCGCACACAAGTCGCATAACAATCGATTTTCTGAAGAAATTGTTTCCGGGCCGTTTGATGTCGAAAAGTGGTGATTTGGACTGGCCACCGCGTTCGCCCGATTTGACGCCGCCTGACTTCTTCTTGTGAGGATATTTGAAGTCAAAGTTTTACGTTAACAAGCCAAGGACCGTAGAAGAGCTCAAGGACAACATTCGTGAAAAATAGCCGCTATTCCGGCCGAAATGTTGGCGAAAACGATGGAAAATGCTGCAAAAAGGGCACAATACGCCATCAACGCCAGAGGCGGCCATTTGAGAGATATCATATTCAAAAATTGATGTAAACAAATCTACTTGGAACAAATCAAATGAATAAGATTGTCAACCGCCAAATTTTTATTTTTTTCTTTGATTTTTTAAAAAAAAACATGGGTCCGTCGAATTTGGGCAACACTGTACATATATATAAAATCAAACAGTATCGACATATCGATAATGGTCACTCTAAACACTGGGTTTCTTCTGATGGAGGAGTTTTTCGGCAATCTTTCTTATGTGGTCACCTTAGCATTCCCAACGACTCGCCACAGCGTGCGATTGCTGTTCCATAAATTACTTTTATCAAATTTAGCAATATAAGATTTTGTTTTACATATGAGGTAAATCTCTTCTGCTGTCTGTTGATTTATTGAGATTTCTTTTTAGTGATATTTTTGTTATCGTAGATCAGAGTTTATGCTCTTTACCAACTAAAAGCTGAGTGCGTCCTTTAGTTCGGCTTAGTACTTGAATCAAAGCTGAACCAGCCCTGAAATGGAAGGGTAACATAGACAGACTACTATGGCATGACCTTATTCGGTACTGAACTTATGGGTAAATTCAATGGGAAGTACACAAAGAAAGAAAGGATATTACAAAATATCCAATTGAAAGGGTTATGGCTTAAATATCGTGTTAAATATCCAACCTAGCTAAAAATCATCCAAAGGATATGAGAAATGGTGATCATTTGGGTAATTTTGCAGCTCCGCTGGATGATTAAAAGGATACTTAAGACATATCCCTTACAAATGGAAATTTTTTTTTGATCTTTTTTATATTCTTGCAAAGGGTATTATAAATTTGCCCAGAAGTTTGCAACGCATAGAAATATTCATTTCCGGCCCCATATACCATATATATTATTGATCAGGATGACGAGCTGAGTCGATTGAGCTTTTGTCCGTCCGTCTGTCTGTCCGTCCGTCTGTTTCTACGCAAACTAGTTTCTCAGTTTTGAAGCTATATGGCTGAAATTTTGCACAGAGTCTTCTTCTTGCTGCACACTACTAATATATCGGAAGCGAACGGAGCGAATCGGATGACTATATCTCATAGCTCCCATAGGAACAATCAGTCGAAAAACTACTTTTAGTGAGAAAAACTTTTTTCTTTTCAATGGAAACGTCTTCAAACTTTGTAATCGTAGGTTTTCAATGCGTTTTTATGATTCTACCAAGTTTTATTCAAATCGGACAACTATATGGTATAGCTGCCATACAAAAGATAGGTCTGAAAAACAGTCTTAGCTAGAAAAACTTTTTTGTTTTTAATAGTAGCATCCTACAATTTTGTATATGTTTGTTACACATGCTTCTACATAATCTTGCAAGTTTTTGGTCAAATCGGATGACTATATCATATAGCTTCCATACGAACAATCGGTCGGAAAATGGAAAAACGCGTATTTTTGGAAATATTTAAGCAAGCACTTGCAAGGGTGTAAAAACTTCGACACAGACGAAGTTAGCTTAGCTTTCTCGTTTTTCTGTGTACTGAAACATGCTCGAAATCAGTTATTCCCACAGCTCAGGTATGAGAGTTTAGCTCTGAGAAACGCACTACTCAAACTTAGAACTGCAGGATCTTCAAGTTCTATTCACTAAGATCTTTAGAGTCTTCCGATTTTTATCAAAATTTGTAGAATCAAATGAAAGCCTATTAATTAAACGAATTGCAAATTTGAAGACTTATAAATTGAAAACCAAAAGACTTCAAGCCAAGTTTAAAGGAGGAGATGTATAAAACCTCTGCTCAAGAATCTATGGTGAAGAGTTTGGTCCAAAAATTGTCAAATTCCTCTGTTTTCTCCAAGTCTAGCTCAAAACCAATCTATCTTCTCATTTCATCAATTAAATAAGCTTTAATTTCATACCACAACAGCAAAACACACCTCTCCACCTGTACTCCTTCTACTTTGAAATGGGGGAAACAAACCTGACCATGGCCGCGTAACACGTTTAATCCACAATTACAATTGGCAATTTGCAGGTGGTCGAGAGAACGACGACTAATTTGTTGGCTGCATTTGAAATGAATTCAATTTTGCAAAAGCAAATGAGATGATGACAACTCTCTAACTTTGTTTGTGGAGGGAAATGTGAAGCGAATCAAGTGAAAACAGACGGCAATGCAATTACACACACACACACACACACACAGAGAGACACACACAGGCTGGCTGGCAGGCATACACATAATCAGCTCTTGGTCATAAGCCGCAACGCAGCAAAACGTTGACAATTTAATTAGAATTGATTTTCCGATCAATATTTTCCAGGGAAATTTACAGTCGAGAAATGCTGTTGCAGCTGCTCTGCTCGGAATATTATATAACTGAGGCGGCACACATATATGTAGAGAGAGGGGGGGTGGGGGCGGTAATTTAAGTGTATGGCGACAATAATCGCAATTCCTCCCAATTTAATGAGCAATATTTTCAACTGCAGCACCAACTCTGTCATTCCCCAACCTCCAGCATTTCCTTCCCATCCTCTCTAGCCCAACCACAAGGCAATGAAGCATTCCACATGAAGATTGATTATGGCCCAAGTTTTAATGCATTTTGCAATTTATTTCAATGCATCGAAAAGGATTCATGCCACACCCAGAGAAAGACGCAGCAGCATCCTATATATATATATATATACATATAGAAATGGAAGAGGGATGGAGAAAGAGAGAGAGAAACGGATGCATATAAACATGATTTATATAGCGTACAGAGTACGGCAAAAGAATACGTTCATATTCTATATCCATTTTCGAAAATAGCTGAAAGTGCTTGGAAACGTTTCAGGTTTATCCAGCAAGAACTTCTTTTATCTTCCGTACTTTGTTAGCCCTCACTGTACTTGAAATTGCCTGGGGCATGTGGCAAGAGGCAGGAAACAAGTAGAAAAGTATTTCCATAGCCACAACATTGCGGTCATCTTGGCAGCGCTGTAATGGTCAACTGCCTCAGCTGCCAAAAACCAAAACTTTTGTCCCATCTCGGGAGTGAACTCGTGTGTGTGTGTGTGAGTGTTTGTGCGTCTGTGTGCTTTTGGTATTTATGGCCATTACTCAATGCGCCCCAGCAAAATCATAAAAGTTTCAAATGCATTTTTATGACTCTGGGCAAAACGAAAATTGTCCCCAGCAGCATTTGGCCAACGCCGCCTCCCCAATTTGCATTTTGCCTGAACCCTGCACACACACACACCACACACCACACACACCACTCACATTACATACTTACATATATGGGCGTGGTTCGGTTCGGTTCGGTATGTATTTGTATTTCATGAATTTTTCTTGTAGTTTAATTGAATTGCTGCATATTTTAAATTGGAATGCTAAAACAAACACACGGCGTATGCGCCATTTTTCGTGACGCATACGCCGCGTTGGCCCTTTTCCCTTTTCCATCTCGCCTTTTTTTATTTTTTTTTGTTCCAATTTGAACATGGTTTATATATGCATATACAAATTGGCACAGCCAGCAGCTGTCCATTCACATGTCCATTTTGAGGCATAATTTAAATTGACATTTTGCGCGATGCGAGAAAATTTATCAATTTTTCAATTTTTACTTGCAGTTTTTGGATACCAAGTGCATTGTTTATGCACTGTGAGAAATAGGCAAAACGAATTGGATTGCAATTTTATTATTTAATCAACTGAGGTGGGGGGGTTTCGGCTTTGGAATTTTCTCTGGCAAAGGTTAAAGGTTTAGCTTTTGGCATCGAAAAGATGGATGAAATTGGCCGTCTTATAACTTCAAATGAAACTCTGATACTGCCATTTTAGCTAGATATTCACAGAAAAAAAATAGTGGAAAGTTATCTTAGGTTCGACCGAAGTTTTTATACCCTTGCAGCACGTTTTCTAACTAATTTTAACGACTTTTCCACTTAAAACAAACAAGTTTTCGCACTCAGACTACTTTTCTGACTCTACTTTTCTATGACAGCTTTACTATATAGATGTCCGATTTTGACCAACCTTAGTGGAATCAAGGGAAAGCATAGAAAACTAAGAAATACAAAGTTTGGAGGCATTTTCTTCGAAAACGACTACATTTTTCATCCTAAAACTAGTTTCTCGACCGATCATTCCTAAGGCAGCTATAACCAATAGTAATCCGATTTGGACAAAAATTTGAAGAATTGTGTGAAAGCTTATTAAATCAATATATGTCAATTTTAAAGAGGTTTTTCTTGAAAACAAAAAAGTTTTTCTTACTAATACTATTTTTCTAACCTTACTATGACAGCTATAGATATAGATGTCCGATCTCTACCAAACAGGGCAGAATCTTGGAGGAGCACCAAAAACTACTAAATACGGAGTTTGGAGACTTTTGCATTAAAAACAAAAAAATTTTTCTCACTAGAACTAGTTTTTCGACCGACCGTTCCTATGGCAGCTTTATGATATAGTCATCCGATCCGGAGGTTACATGTTAAATGTGCAGCGTATTTGTACTAGAAAACTTCGTGCAAAGTTTGGTGGCGATAGCTTTAAAACTGACGGAGGAGATGGCATAGGAACAGAGGGACAAAATCAACTCAGCTCGTCATGCTGATCAAGAATATATATACTGGTCGGAAATGCTGCCTTCTATGCGTTACAAACATCGACAATTTCAATATACCTTCTTCAGGGGTATAAAAATGCGATCGATAAGTTGTTAAAAGTCTTTGGGTATGTGTTTGTGTACCCATTTAGCCTCACTGTATTGGTAAGAGAGGGATTTTCTATTTTTTGGTATTCCCATCCCCTTCCCCGCAATTGAAATTGGCCATTCCGGATTGCGATTCAAGCATTCAAGCTCGTTCAAGCACGTCTTAAAATATCCGAATCCGAACTAGAAGATCGAGTCTATCTTTTTGAACTTAATTTTAGCTCGCCATTTTCTGTGCGGCTATTATGATAGTGAAAAGTGCTATTCTATTTTCATAATCTGTACCAAGGGACAAAGAGAATATTAACTTCAAGCAGAGTTACATAAAAAAAGTATAAAAATATGCATGGAAAATTTAATGTCTAAAAACTTGTAAACATATATTTCTACTTCTTTCATCAATTTGTTTCAGTGCACAGCTGACATTTTTGGGTTAATGCAATTTTCAAATGCAGTTGTATTAATGTTTAATGCAATTGTTGTTGTAGTTGTTGTTGCTACAGCAGTTGGGCATTTTAATTAAGTCTCCGAGTTTCTCTTATTTTTCATTTCCAGTAATACAGACATTATATAACTGGCTCTCTGTATCCCACCTGTTTTTTTTTTGTTGTTTTTTTTTTTGTTTACGAAATGTTTGTGCATATTTCTTCACAAAGCGACAGCTGGAGGCGGGGGGGGGGGGACGGACCTACGCCCCCGCATGTCTGCACTGAATCGCCAACACATTGTTTGTTTGTTGTTATTTTTGCTTTACAATTTCTGCACAATTCGAAGAAAAAAAGGTTTGTGTTTTCCTTGCCCAGTTTCCTCGTCGTATGCAAAAATTATTGACATTTTTTGGTGTCGTTTTTTTTGTTTTTGCTACGCATTTAGCATTGAGTTGCATAAAGCTACTGACGTCTATTCACTAAATGGGTTAAAATAGCCGGCCACTTGGCACGCACTTCAGTCGCTAGCTTCAGTGCACTTAACAAAATACTAACCGGGTTGACAGCTACCGCCAGTCGAACGCAGGCAAAGATTCAGCATTTGGATTGAGAAAATTGTGGGTTGTTGGTTGAGTAGCAAACAGTGGGCGGACATGGAAAAAACATTGAAGAGCATTGAACGCAAATTGAATTTCGTTACAGACGACGCCCACAATAATATTTGATTTGGAGAGCAGAGGGAAAAGCAGCTGCATTGCATTAGAGGTAAGTTGGTGGGAGCCAAGGTAAAGTATTGGCTGGTAGGAGATCAAGTTTAAATAAGTAGTTAAAGTGTGCACATTAAATATATAATATATCCAAATATTCAAAGTTTCTAAGGTGGAAATATTTGCCTTTAATCTGCTTAGATTTTTGCATAATTTCTCTTTTGGAATCTTTAAGGTTTGAAGAAATGCTTAACTTCAAGCCATGAAATCTTAGCGGAGTCTTAAAGCACTCATTGTCCAGGGATTCCAGTCTATTCTTGATTCAAAGACATAGAAAACGGGAATGCTAATCTAACTTCGTTTGTGCCGAAAAAATTATTTTTCCCATTTATCTTCCAATCGTTCGTATGGGAGCTATATGATATATTCATCAGATTTGGCCAAAAACTTGTAAAATTATGTGAAAGCATGTGAAACAAACATATACAAAATTACAGGATGCTACCATTAAAAACAAAAAAGTTTTTCTAGCTAAGACTGTTTTTCAGACCCATCTTTTGTATGGCAGCTATACCAAACAGTTGTCCGATTTTTATTAAACTAGGCAAAATTATAAAAATGCATAGAGAACTTATGAATACAACGTTTGGAGACGCTTCCATTGAAAAGAAAAAAGTTTTTCTCACTAAAACTAGTTTTTCGACCGATTGTTCCTATGGGAGCTATAACCTATAGTCATCCGGTTTTGACAAAACTTTTTAGAATTGTGTAAAAGCATATAAATTAAGCATACGCCAATTTTAAATAGATTTAAATTGAAAACAAACAAGTTTTTCTTACCAAGACTAGTTTTCTAACCTTACTTTAGTATGGCAGCTATACCATGTAGTTGTCCGATTTTAATAAAACTTGGTAGAATTATAAAAAAAAACATGGAAAAGCTACGATTACAAAGTTTGGAGACGATTCCATTGAAAAGAAAAAAGTTTTTCTCACTAAAACTAGATTTCCGACCGATTGTTCCTATGGGAGCTATGAGATATAGTCATCCGATCCGGTCGGTTCCTACATATTATTAGTGTGCAGCAAAAAGAAGACTCTGTGCAAAATTTCAGCTCGAAATTGATATTACAAATATTATTCTCTAGCTTTTCTTCCAGGCAACTCGAAGCAAAAAGATTTTATAGGGGCCCCAGGGCCATTAAATGTCTTGAAAATTCATGCTACATCGAGTTGTGGAGTATATTTCTAGTCAAAATTCGTTAGTAACCATCAACACATACATTCACTCAGCTCTGCACACATCAAAGACAGCACAAATTGAAGCAAACCTTGTCTCGTTCCGTGCACAATCAAATTATTTGCTGCTAAAGCAAATACTACGGATCTGTCTGATAATAAACATGTAACAGGATTATGTTCAGAGGCTCGACTTGGCCCTTTGGGGCTGTAAAGTCAATTATGTAGAGCGCTCAAAGAGTAAAATACATATACGGAAAGTCGTTTTGCCTTTTTAATGCTGTGGGAGATGAAACAATACTTGTTATTTGAAAGGAATTATTAGGAACTAACAAACAAATTCTGTATATTTGGCCCTTAACATTGCAAAGGAATGAGGCATAGCTCTCTCAATCTCCTTGGCTTAGGTGCTTTTGAGAAAAAGACCAACAGTTTGAGCCCGTATCCGAACAGCAAAGTTTTGGGTAGCTTTCCCATGGCTAGTAACCTTACAGCTAGCGTCAATAGCTGGTAAAGTTGACCGGTTGTGTGAGTTATTAAAGGAACATGTTTTTAATTAGATGGCCCAAAGAGGAATCGAGTTTTTTCACAGCAGGTACACACAATACCCGCTACTCTACAACCGTCTGGAATGGGACTTATCATCCCTTGTAAATTAGAATATTTGAGATTTGTGTTTAACTTCACTTTCACATAAAAAAGAAAATATAATCAAAGCAACAAGGAACTCAGAAACCCGTACCAATAAATATACTGTTGATTTAAGCCCAGACTCTACTTACTTCTGGCCTTTTTATTTAAGTTGATATTTGCGATTTGTGACTCAGAAAGCCAAAGAAAGCACACAAGAAGGAATTAGTTATGTTTTTTTTTTCCAAGAACCGACAGAAGCTATTCTGTTCAGACCACAATATATCTGTAAAACAGATCCGAGGCGAGTGGCGGACTTGAAATGCAATGGCAGAGACCGTTGATCCGTTAAGATAGAAATATGAAGCCAAAGATGAAGCAGAAGATCTATATAAATACTATATATTTGACTTATCCCTGCAGTTTGATTATATATTTTTCACTTAGTTAGGCACTCAGTAGTAAAAACAAATTAGTAACGAAGTCGGTCAACCTCGACTATTATATACACTGTACTAGCAAAAGTGTATGCTCAGTCTGAATTTTGATATTTTCCGAACAAAATAACAAAATATTGCTCTAATAATTCGGCCAAATAAGTGTCCTTGATCAATTGAAAGTAACACAGCTATTTTAAGAAAGGCCAGACCAGTTGAAACCCTATAATTTGAGGTTTTCAACCATCATTAATCCATGTCTTGGCCCGAGAATCGGTCAATACTTTCAATACTCTTCTCTTACTCATTTCTTTGTCTTGTAATTTCATTTCAGTTCCATTTGACTGCCCAAAAATTAAACCCAAGAACTGCTGATTTCAGTGAAAAAGAAAAGTTTTTCAACAAGAAAAACTTGGTAATTTTAGAGAAAGACTAATGAGCAAATGAGCAGTCGTCAAAGTGGAAGGAGAACCAGGCGGGGGTGGGGATTGGTGGCGCGCGTCTAATTAATGCACAGATATTAATCATGTCGCGAAATGCGAGTCTCCCCCGCCCCCCCAACTTCGCTGAAATTCTAAACGAACAATGGTGCAGTGCAGTTGATGATGAATAATGCGCTGGCTCTGGCTTTGGCTGTGGCTCTGGCTTAATTATCAATTAGCCAATGGAAGCCAATGAATGTCAACATGACAAGTGCCACAGGCACCGCCGACACTAAGCCACGCGGATATGCAATGACAACGAAGAGTTCATAATGCATGCGGCTGGCAAGGCTGGCAACAAACCAAATGGATAATCAAAATCGATAGCCGAGAAGCCGCCTCCTGGGCCTTTGGCATGTAACTAACGTTCAACGCTAATAAGCAGGGCGTGGCAGGGCCCCCCTCTTTTGCAATGTTATTCGTTAGGAAAACGGAGTGAAATAGGGAAACGGTTGTTGCCACACAAATTGCCTTAGTCTCTCTTCCTTCAGGGATAAGGCAGGAAGTGTGCACACTGATTGGCCTGGCATATGCCTCTGGGACGGCACGTACAGGTGGGTGTGGGCGGCTGGCGCTGGTGCTGGTGTTGGTGTTGGGTGTCTCCAACAATATCAACAAAATGCTGACCAATGAGGCGTATGATTAATGTTAGTCAATTGGGACATTTTTTACCCTCCGGGAAATGAAAGTTTATGCTCTGCTAGAGAAAGATATAAGATCTAAGGATTTTTTGAGGGGGGCTTTCGAATTTTTATAAATGAATTCTTTCACTATTGTTTTTGTAAAGCATCCGGCCATTAAATGTGTTTCTCTCTGCCTCTATGTTGGTTGTTGTTGTTTGACAAATGACTTTGTGGCGGCACCCTAGATCAAGTATTTCAAAACAGATCCTGATATATTTGGATGCTTGAGACGCTTAGGTTTGGGAGAAAGAAAAGTTGAAAAATCCATTGAAAAGGCGCTGTAAACCCACATTTCGTTATTCAGCGCAAATCTTTCATTCATTCCCATTCGAGCGAACTCCCTTTCGTTCCTTTTCGTTTCGTATTGCATTCTGATGATACCAGTGTTAGGCAATAGTAAATGCTTATTACTTTAATATATGCAGAGCTATCAAATGAAAAGACCGCCTACTGCGCCACGAATAAAACTGTGTTTGTATTGTACTTTGCTTGAGATCTTGCATCTAACGGAATTTGACGCAACAATGTTGTAAGGTGAATGTTTGTATTGTTCATCTATTTGACTATCGCTGTGTCGTTAACGATGGACTAACGCTCAGTGATCAGGTCAGTGATGCATCAGGTTGTTAGGCCTGGTAGTGCATTGACAACAGTATAACTACAAGGTGCTTTAAGTGCTTTAATATCGTCATCATTAAGCTAGGAAGTCTTCATGTCTCGAACCTGTGCAGTGAAAGGAACCCGATTAATTATGACAAAATGATACACAGATCAAAAAACAGATCAAAAAGGCCTGCATCTGCAAAAATATCATTTAAAACATCAATTTTCTTTCCATAATATCACTATTTTCATATGAAAAGGGTATTATTTACTCCTAAATTTATGAACTCGATCATATCATCTTCATATTTTTTCAGATAATGTAAGTTTTGTTACTTAAAATAACTGTATGATACTTAATATCTGGATATTTTATTTCTCCGTAGTGGCAAGGATTTTGAAAGCGCTGTTAAAGGGTGAATGAAGAATGCCGACTTGAAGTTACAGCTTAAACCTGGAACTGCCATGCTTTATGATAGCCATATGTGGCATGTTCCCGAGTTGGGAAACCTTCCGCACTCTGCATTTGCGCTCTGGCGTAGAATACAAAAATGTGGTTTTTCGTGCATTATTCATAAATTAAATACCTTCTTTGTTCTATTACTTTTAAATCAAGTGATAAATCTATTTCGGGGAAACGAAGTTTGTGGGAAAAACTAAATGGATCATGAAGATCTGATAGATGGAAATTGTAGAAGTGTGAATAGAAGCTCTTAAGGGGAAAACCATATAAAAAAACTTGTTCGGCTAGGCCCAAGTTTGTATACCCTTGCAGCACGCTTTTTAACTTATTTGAAGGACATATCCACTGAAAACAAACACGTTTTTCTCTATAAGATTACTTTTCTGACTCTACTTTTGTATGACAGCTATACTATATAGATGTCCGATTTCGACCAAATTTGGCAGCATCATAGAGAAGCATTAAAAACTAGTAAATACGAAGTTTGGAGACTTTTGCATAAAAAACTAAAAAGTTTTTCTCACTAGAACTAGTTTTTCGACCGACCGTTCCTATGGCAGCTATATGTTATACTCAACCGATCCGGCCGGTTCCTACAAATGTGCAGCGTATTTGGGCCAGAAGACTTTGTGCAAAGTTTGGTGATAGCTTTAAAACTGAGGGAGGAGATATCTTAGAAACAGAGGGATGTGGCTATATCGTCTCAGCTCGTCATGCTGATCAAGAATATATATACAATATGTGGTCAGAAATGATTCCTTCTATGCGTTACAAACATCTGGACAATTTCAATATACCCTCTGCAAGGGTATACAAAAATATAGAAAATATAGCTGTTCTATTAAGAGACAGGCACTTTCAAGAATGGCCTA
This sequence comes from Lordiphosa andalusiaca, assembly GCA_035044965.1. NCBI lineage: Eukaryota > Metazoa > Arthropoda > Insecta > Diptera > Drosophilidae > Lordiphosa > Lordiphosa andalusiaca. The sequence continues at coordinate 836,782 of JAWNNM010002261.1, forward strand.
TCTCTATAAAATGGAAGTCATAAGCTCAAGTTCTGAACAAAATCACCAACAAAGTCAGAGAATGGAAGGATTATGGTCTTTGGGTGCTCTCTGGTTTTGGTTTCTAATTAAAAGATACATATTTTTAAGTTCTGGAAGTCGACAGAGAAAGTATTTGGCATAGTTTGACATTTTTTGTATGCTTATTTGAGCTTAAAAGGCGGCAATACTGTACTATAACTTCTCAAGCGCAATCCTTATAAACTATATATGTAATTTCTAGTATATTGTATCATGATTCTCTCAACTTACATCACAAAAATTCAATTCAAATTTCAGTTCTGGCTGCAGTTTCGATTTTGGTTTTTTTTTTTCTGGTATTTCTTCTCTTGGCTCTTTATCTCTTTTATTTGTTTTGGTTGTGGTCACTTTTTTGTATTTGTTTGCGTTTCACTTGCCACGTAAGTTGAATTATCGTGTTAGATATCAATTTTTGGTTTTATACTATGTAAAACGATTTTTTCTTCGGTTTTCTCATTTGAGGAGGAGTAACATAAAAATGGTGAAGAGAAGAAACTTTGATTTGGTTGGAAATATTTAGAATAATCTTGATGTGGTTGTCGCTGCCATTGTTGTTGTTGTTGGTTGTGTGTGCTGCTGCTGCTGTTGTTGTTGTGGTTGCTTGAGGCGGCTTTTGTTGTTGTAGCGCATTTGTGGCTCCATTTTAACAACTCTGCAAAAGAGACACACAACAAGAGACAAGTGAGACAACATACCAACAACAAGGTGAGAGAGACAGGGAGAGAAAACAAATTTCCTAAAGCTTTAAACTATTGACTGATCTCCATTTTTTGTTACCGTTAGGCATACATTTTCATGATCACATCATAAAACAGACACAAGAGTCTATTGACCCAAACTTGAAAACGGCTTTTTGTTAAAAAATACCACCTCCGGCCAAACCTGCAAGCAAAAACCTTGAACAACTCTATTAATTTTTGTTTTGTTTGCTAATTTATTGAATTATGTTAATTTGTTGTTTACGCTGTGTGTGTGTGTGTGCACAACAATAAAGCCCCAGCTAAGGTAGACAGACAAATTTGTAAATCCTAAATTGTTTGCTCATTTTTATGACACTTGAAGTTTGCTGCCTTGCCTATATCTTTATTTTGTTTCCTTATTATTAGAACCGGTTTCCAAGATCAATAAAATCCCAAGTGGGTCACTATTTTGTATTCGGTATGAGAGTATTGCAAGTGAAAAGTCATTTCAGTAGCCTCATCAGCTGATCGTAAAGTGCAGCAATCAAGAAAGCAAAAAAAAAAAAAAAACGAAAACACTCATGAATTGAGCTCAATTGAAGACAATTGCGACAAGAGAGAAAACAATGTATTAAGCATACGACATGTTGCACTCTGAGAAACAGTTCTATGTATAACCACAGTTGATACCCTCTATCAAGGGTAGACAAATTTGAGAGATGTTAGGTGTTTGTTAGGGAGCTATAAAAAGGGGAGTTGGTAAGCTAATTCCCGTTGCTAACTGCGCCTTATTGTGGCGAAATTTTATAGTGATATGTTCACTAGAGCCTACATTTGGTGTATTTAAACTTTAAAGATTGAAAAAGTTTGTAAAAATTCAAAAAAACTTGGTTTTTGGGGCCTACTAGATTGAATCAAAATTTATCACTCATACGTGGTGTTGGTTTTGCTTAAATTTTTAATGTTTAAGCCTATTTAACTCAAAGATCTAGTTACTAGTACTCTAAGCCCCATTCCAATCTCTAAGATTTCATTTTGTATATTAATCTGAATTTGTAAAATAAAAAATAATGTATAAGCCTCTTTGAAGAACTATAAAAAACTTGTATATTTCTGTGAAAATTCGTTTTTGTTAGAGAAAATTTATAATTAATATTTGGAAATAGTTTTATTTAAATGAAAACTGGTTCGAAAAATGGTTCGTAGAGCTGCAGAAACGCCGGTTAAGGCGAGCAATCGACGACAACATTTTGCTAAATACATCGCATCCTAGAGAGCTGCTAAGACTAAGCAACAATCTCCATCGAAATAAACAACTGAGCAGGCAAGCAATCGACGGCATAAATTTGCTTTCCGAAAAAGCTGCTAAAACTGCGCCACAATCTTAATCGCAACGCATTAAACCGGAGCTGCAAACCAAAAATATTATTCGGATCTCCGGTACACTGGTTCAAACCAAAGTTATCGAATGGTTAAGGTTCGGAAATTTAAGGTTCGAGGTTTTTGGGAGAAGGTTTTGGTTCGAACCTTGGTTCAGTCCATGCTTAATACATTATAAATAATTGTCTTCTATATGTTTTAAGAACAGCATTCGACCTGAAAACTCCCCAAAGTGTATGGGAACCGAGTGGTTTTTGGGTCGGAATTGGTTAGTAGAAAACATGGAAATATTCAATATATAATTTAAAGTTTAGTGAAATTCTATTTCAAGGTTTTCATAGAAAAATATTATCAAAATAATGCTAGACTCTTGCTTTTGAGAATTTTTCAAGAAGCTTTAGAGTCGAAGAGGTTTAAAAACAGAGACTGTTTTGGGTAGGGATTTTTCAAGGAAATCTAATCGTTTTGCCAGATTTATTTCCAGTTCGGAGACTGGCTGTTGCTAAAAGGCTGACCCAGTGACGACACATAGGAGAAACGAACTGTCAAAAAAATCGCAAAATTTACTAAGAATTGTATTTGAGTTTCGAGTATCATGATATAAGGGTGGTATAAGTCCAAAGATCCCAATATATTTGTATTAAGAAGAAGACTTTATAGATGACAAATCAAGACAGGCTAAAAGAAGTTTACAAAAATTGTCTAATTTGCTCAATTTTCATAGGAGTTCAGATTATTATGAAGACATTATGAAATGGAAGGTAAAGATTGAATCTTATCTTATTGAGCTAAAATTATCATACAAATTTGACATGCTATAAGAGACGTAGCAACGCAAGCCGTGTAATTGATAGAAAAGTATATAAATTCTTGTTCAACATCAACAGAAGATTCGATTTAGTTATGTTAGAACTCACAGATCTCAGAGATGGTAAGAGATAGAGTTGCGACATGCATGGGACATTAATTTTGTATACTTACAAGCATATCAAATTTAATGTTAACTTCCGTAATGGGAACTTCCGTTCCCCCTTCTATTCTATTTCTTTTGGAAATGTCTTACATCGCAGAGTTAAATAGATAAATGGGTATAACTTTTTCCTGATATTTAGTATTGCTCAGCCAAAGAATTGATAAGAATCGCATGAGCCAAAGTCGAGTTATGAGCAAAAGAAAAAAGTATAACAAATATACTGCATTTTTGGTTGGTCTTTCAAGTTCCTGTTTAGAAGTCAGAGAGGCTGTTCTATCTGTACTCTTATTTTGTCTAAAGGCTATCATAAATAGTAAGTGTGCATGGAGTTGGACACCAACTGCACCATATAAGAGAGGGGTTGCTTAAGCCACTGTGATTCGCATGCCACGTTTGACTTCATCCGAGTTTCGGACGCCGATCAATTCCGTCCTCCCGTCATATAAGGAAGTCTTATTTGAAATTCGTAGCGGCTAGGCGTTCCTTCTAATTGTCAGATACAAAATTAAAGAAGTCGTTACTTATTTTCCAGCTTTACTATTAAAACTCTATTGCTACTCTTGGGCACAAATTATACATACAGACGGATCTGTATTCCTTGCCTACAATTGTGTTATGGGATAGATCGAGAGTGATTTTGCTGAAATTTTGCAGTCTTTAATGTGTGCAGAGCTGAGTGAAAATATTTATTGATGTTTATTTACGAGTTTTGCTTAGAAACATATTACACAAACAAAATGAGAAGTATTTTAAAGGCATTTAATGACCTGCTGAAGCATTTATTGCTCTAGGTCAAGCCTGAAAACAGTTTTTGTGTGATATTTCAGTCTGATGTACAAGTTTTGAGGCCAGTTTTTTAACGAGCAGAGATTGTCTAGATATTCTTTAAATATATTAGAAATAGTATAATCTAGTTAAATGATCAACGCACCTACATAGATTCTCACCTATTTTATCTAACACGAAGTAAAATAACCCCCAAAGATCTGAAGAGGTTGTGTATGGTTTGTTATCTCTTTTCTTCAATATTGTTACGTTCTTTACAAGACAAAACATTATCTAAATTGTATGTTAATGAAAAGAATTGGCATTCTAGTCTGTATTTCTAACATTGCGTAAAGGACACTTCTTTGCGAGTCGTCTCCGCATCTTTTACATGAAATGAATTGTATTTGTAATTTTATTGCATTGTTGTCTTGGCGCCCCATCACACACACACCCCCCCTCTCCACCTACATATATGTACAAAAGGCGGCGTGTGTGTTTTCTTGTATAACTTTACTTATTTATAATGCACACACCACGAGGTACGTGTACGAATACAATACATTTTCTGACGCTATTTATTTTATTTGTTCATCGTTCGCTTTGTCTAATTTGTACAGGCAGAAGCGGCAGCGGCAGAAAACTTGTCACAAAGGTCAACTTGATTAGTGAGGCGGCTATTTGAGTGGCTAAATATATTGACTGACTTACAGACTTACATCACTACATAAATATTAAATGTACATACAAATGACTGTCTCAATAATCCAGGACTTGAGGCAGACAATGTCGTTCAAGGATACACACCTGCAAATGAAAAGAGAAGAATATACAGAAATTAGTAAGCATATCGTAGAACTTGTTTAACATTTGACATTAACAAAATTTCATTTATAATTCTTAAAAGAGCTTCGCTGGCATTTGCATATGAAAAGAAACACAAAAGTGCAAAAGTTCAAACATAAAACGTTGCCAAGAAACGGCAAAAAAAAAAATGGATACAAATAAATTATATTTTTGTTTTTTATTATTTTGATTTTGTGGGGGAAAAACAAAAGGAATAAATGTGATTTTTTTTTAATAATCTCTAAAATTTTGGCGTCAAATTTTAGACGTTAAACAACTACAGAAAAGCTCGGAAATCACTCAAAAGTCGCAGGGAAGCCCTTAAGAACTGCCGCACACAGACAGCTGATCGGAGCGTAGCACGAAAAACATAGTGAGCGCGTACACCAACAGCTTAGTGTAGATCTGCTTAGTAAGCTCAGATCCCTAGATCTGCTCGTTACTAGGGCCTAACTCTATTGAGCTGAGCTGAGCCACTGTAAAAAGAGCTCTAACGAGATAGCCAAGCTAACTTCGTCTGTGCCGAAGTTTTTATACCCTTGCAAGTGCTTGCTTAAATATTTTCAAAATACTCTTTTTCCCATTTTCCGACCGATCGTTCGTACGGGAGCTATATGATATAGTCATCCGATTTGGCCAAATTTTTTTTAAAATTATGTAAAAGTACGTGAAACAAACAAATACAAAATTGCAGGATGATACCATTAAAAACAAAAAAGTTTTTCTAACTAACTGTTTTTCAGACCTATCTTTTGTATGGCAGCTATACCATATAGCTGTCCGATTTTAATAAAACTTTTAATTACAAAGTTTGGAGACGTTTCTATTGAAAAGAAAAAAGTTTTTCTCACTAAAACTAGTTTTCCGACCGATTATTCCTATGGGAGCTATGGCATATAGTCATCCGATCCGGTCGGCTCCGACATATTAGTAGTGTGCAGCAAAAAGAAGACTCTGTGCAAAATTTCAGCTCGAAAACTGATCATATACAGTGTATATATGTTGTTGATCAGCATCAACAATTGAGGCGATATAGCCGTGTCTGGCTGTCTGTATGTCTGTCCTTCCGTCTGTCCGTATGAACCAACAGAAATATAGAGTTTCAACCTGTATGGGACAAAAACTTCATATACTTGTCATATTCCTAGGGACCTACTGTCCCTATCTTCTATCTAGAAATCGCAGCCAGGGCAAGAAAAAGAAGTGGGAATTGAAGACCCTTTTGAGCTTGACTCTGTAGATATTAGACCTCGAGAGATCGCTGCTGCTACTGCAGTATCAAAATCCAATTCACACTCATTAGGGGGATAAAGTTTTGAGTAGATTTGATAGCAACACTTAAATATCGATGCTGATACCGCGCTCATGTCGGTTATAATTACTAAAAGTAAAACAATAATTGCTTTTGTGGATTGACTAAAATCTTACCGTCCCCACCTACTATCTATCGAAATCACAGCCAAGGGAAAGTGCATGGAAAACTAAGAAAAGAAGACTATAATTGCTTTTATGGATTGACTAGATTCCTACCGTCCTTATCTACTATCTATCGAAATCACAGCCAAGGGAAAGTGCATGGAAAACTAAGAATAGAAGAGTATTATTGCTTTTATGGACTGACTAGATTCCTACCGTCCTTATCTACTATCTATCGAAATCACAGCCAAGGGAAAGTGCATGGAAAACTGAGAAAAGAAGACTATAATTGCTTTTATGGATTGACTAGATTCCTACCGTCCTTATCTACTATCTATTGAAATCACAGCCAAGGGAACGGGCATGGAAAACTAAGAATAGAAGAGCTTGACTCTGCAGAATATGCCACAATGACAATGCTAAATGTTACTACTCTTATTGCTTCCTAATTACCTTGATTAAATTAAGAGTAAATTTCTATCAATTCTATGTGTATATTTACTATATCTTATGGTATTATATTTTGAGGAAAGCTACTTGTTAAAGTGATCCATACCAATGGACAATATACGAATCGTTTATATTTTATTAAAAACTGATCAAATTTGTTGAACTCTTATCCATGGTTAATCGAGCACCTTAACATAAACCCTAGATCTTGGTTTTTAACAATAATTTGGTTGAAAGGAATGTCCTTATAGAACACATCTGGTTAGAAACAAATGGAAAATTAAAATCGGTCACCTCACGTTTTGTGTCTTAGTGAGAAATGATTCTTATTTGTGATTTTATCTTTCAAGCGGAAACCATGTGTTATCTTTGCCTTATCCTGGTTGGTAATGGATTTTTTTTACCTATTTTCTGTGTCATAAATTTGATAAGTGTATGGAAAAGAAAACAGGTCTGTGATTGTTGCAGGTCTTTGCAATAAAGGGGGACAACATTTTGGACCCAGACGACGACGACGACGAAGACGACGGGCCCTAAGCCGGCACAGACTTTAATGATGATGACGCAGATTTTTCTGTGCCAAAAAAACAAACAGCCAGCAGCAGCAACAACGACAACAACAACAAGAATCAACTGTAAGTCAAACAGCCAGTCAGCTTTTGATGATACATTTGTCTGTGGATTGTTGTTGTTGTTGTTGTTGTTGTTGTTGTTGTTGTTATTATTATTATTATATAAATAAATAAAGCCCGCCAGAAAAGCGAAAGACCCGGCGATATGTTTGCCATGGCCAGACATCGTCTTCGACGACAATCGCCAACATTTACTTCAATGCCCTCTACTCTATATGTATATCTATCTGTATATATATATATATATATATATATATATCGCCGCCTCTCACTCTGCCCCAACATTTGCTGTAATCTTTTTTTTATGCGCTTTAATTTGTTTTCTTTTTTTTTTTCTTCCATTTCTTGTTGTTTGCCAAAAGTTTATTGATCTTTTGCTGACATTGAGAGAGCCACAGCCAAGACAGACAAAGAGAGAGGGAGAGAGAAGAAGAGCACCAAAATTATGGTGGGAACTTTAACATATTTCATAAATTTTGAAAAACAAAATCATGTCAAATATTCCAAGGGCAAATGCTAAAAAAAGAACAAATTGTTTCACGCAATCGAACTGAGCGTTTGCATATGGCATATGAATTTTCAAGTCCCATTGGAAAATTTATGGCAAAACGTAAACACAACATCGGACAGACGAATCTTGTCCACAGCTGTTGTTGTCCATTCATTGCTCTAGGAAGGGAAAAGTGGTCGAGTGTGGTGACCCACAAATCAACCAAACACAACACGCAGCATCCTTTTGGCGGTCAAAGCAAAAATAAATAACTATAGCCACAAACCACCACACAATATGCAAATGCCAAAGAACAACTCTTGGCCAAGCGGAGAAATCATAAAAAAACAACAACAACAAAAAAATCATTTAAATGCACAAACAAAACAGCGGAGGTTATCCACGTCGACGACTGCAGCCGCATTAGTCAGCAAAGAAAAAGAGAGCGGCGCACGGCTGGCCACCCGCCCAGTTAAGCAAAAAAAAAAAAAAAGAAACTTCCCAAAAAGTCATTGACACTAAAAAGAAGTAAAAATAGAAGATAAAAAACTTCAAACTTTAAAACTGAAGATGCCGTCTCTCTCTCAGTTATGTTTGTTCCAAATGCAAATCAGTATCGATTTGGGTTTCTTTAAGCACTGCCACCTGCCGTTCTCCATTGGAACCAAGTTTGTGCGCCTAGTTAAAAATCCTTCGCTTAAGTGACCCAGCCCTAGCTGCCGCCGCCCAGGCTAGTTGCAAGTTTAACAACTTTACCGCTGTTTATGCCATGTTTGTTATTGTTGTTGACAAAATTACCGCTTGGTTTTTTTTTTACCACCAGCAGCAGCAGCCAAAGAACAGTGGCTCTCTCCCTCTATAATTTGGCACAGCTGAACAATTGTTTTACTACAGCAGAAAGCATTTTTCCAATTGCCATTACTTTGGAAACAGGCAAAGTTTCTTTCATTTTCTTAACATGACTAAGACATACGAGAAAGTACGAGCTGAAGTCGAGAAAAGTTTAGAAACTGTTTCCAATTATTTTTCAAGTACAGGGTTGTCCATATTCGACGGACCCATCTGGCAACGCCATAACTTTTGACAGAGATGTCAGATCGCTTAATGACATACCGCGTTTGAAGCGTCAGTCCAAGCAGATTTTTACCATGGAACAATACACGCCACGCGAGCGCTCTGAAATAGTTGAAATTTACATTCAACAGAACAAGTCAATTGTGAAAACTCAACGTGCTTCCGATGAAGCCCATTTCACATTGAATGGGACCGTAAATAAGCAAAATTGCCGTATTTACGCCACTGAAAAACCTCAGGAGATTCAAGAAGTGCCTCTTCATGACGAAAAAGTCACAGTTTGGTGCGGCGTTAGTGCGAAAACGGTCATTGGGCCGTTTTTCTTCCAAAATGAAAATGGCCATGCTGTTACCATCAACCAGGAGCGTTATCGCGACATGATGACCAATTTTGTGATGCCAATTATTCGTCGAAAGCGTATGAGGCAGTTCTGGTTTCCACAAGACGGCGCTCCATCGCACACAAGTCGCATAACAATCGATTTTCTGAAGAAATTGTTTCCGGGCCGTTTGATGTCGAAAAGTGGTGATTTGGACTGGCCACCGCGGTCGCCCGATTTGACGCCGCCTGACTTCTTCTTGTGGGGATATTTGAAGTCAAAGGTTTACGTTAACAAGCCAAGGACCGTAGAAGAGCTCAAGGACAACATTCGTGAAGAAATAGCCGCTATTCCGGCCGAAATGTTGGCGAAAACGATGGAAAATGCTGCAAAAAGGGCACAATGCGCCATCAACGCCAGAGGCGGCCATTTGAGAGATATCATATTCAAAAATTGATGTAAACAAATCTACTTGGAACAAATTAAATGATTAAGATTGCCAACCGCCAAATTTTTATTTTTTTCTTTGATTTTTTTAAAAAGAACATGGGTCCGTCGAATATGGGCAACCCTGTACATCTCAGCCAGCTAGGAATGGTAGACACCTTCAATTCTTCTTTCAAAAGTTGTTTTAGTATTATTTTTGTTTGAACTATTTAAAGCCTCCTTTTTATACCCAGTTTCCATTGAAAATTGGAAAAGGGGGATCATGAAGTTGTGCGAATGTATGTAACAGGGAGAATGTATGTAACATTTCCGACCCCATAAAGGATATATATTCTTGATCAGCATAAACAGCCGAGTCGATATAGCCATGTCCGTCTGTCTGTCTGTATGAACGCGTCGATCTCAGAGTCTCTAAGAGATAGAGCCACAAATTTTTGCATGAAGGTAGACTTATGCTGTACGCAGATCAAGTTTGTTTCAGATTTGAAAAATTCCACCCCCTCCCTCTTTTATCCCCAAAAAAACAAGACCTCCGCTAGCCATCCTAGACCTAAAATACTGTTAGATCTACAATTTTTAAGTTAGAGCCTCGTGGTTTAGTATTCATCAAGCTAGGTATCAAGCCCAATATCTATCAATTCTGAAAAGTACAATCAGATCGGACAAAAAACACCGGAGTTATAAGCGAAACAGTTGAGCTGATAAGAGCGAAGTGTTGCCTACATTTGGGATGATAATTTTGTTACATTCATCTTCAATAATTCAAAAACAAATGAACAGGGTATTTTGTGGTCGGGAAACTCGACTGCAGCGCCCTTGTTTTTTATATTTTTAACACATTTTGCGAACCAGAAATACTCAGCTCACACTCATAGATTGGATGTGTGTGACTTCTATAAAGATTCATCTTCTCTTCCTTATAAAAGTGACCATATCTCTGAAACAAACTTGGCCTACCAAAATTTCCTGAGAAGGCAATCATTGATTAATAATCGGATTTATCTGCTGAATGCATCCATTGATTCTTTATATTCAAATTGTCGACTGGAATCGTATATCTTACGTCAGGAGTGTCCGCGTTATATACGCTTCAGGCGCATTTGTTGTTGTTTCTCGCAAAGCGATTCCGAAGCTTATAGTAAGCATAAGGAAACTGCAGCAACAACTTCGTATGTATGCCTCTTCTTTCTCTCGTTCATGCCTCTTGCAAAATTTAAGGCAAGAACAATACGAATGCGCGCTGTCAGCAGCATCGATTTTGTTATTACCGTGTGCCACAGACACACACATGCTATTGGGCTCCACCGCTTTACTTGAAAAAATATCTAAAAACGAGAAAGCCAAGCTAACTTCGTCTACGCCGAAGTTTCTATACCCTTGCAAGTGCTCGCTTAAATATTTAAAAAAAAATACAATTTTTCCCATTTTCCGACCGATTGTTCGTATGGGAGCTATATGATATAGTCATACGATTTAGCCAAAAATTTGTAAGATTTTGTAAAAGCATGTGAAACAAACATATACAAGATTGTAGGATGCTACCATTAAAAACAAAAAAGTTTTTCTAACTAAAACTGTTTTTCATACCTATCTTTTGTATGGCAGCTATACCATATAGTTGTCCGATTTGAATAAAACTTGGTAGAATTATAAAAAAAACATAGAAAACTTACGATTACAAAGTTTGAAGACGTTTCCATTAATAAGAAAAAAGTTTTTCTCAATAAAACTAGTTTTCCGACCGATTGTTCCTATGGGAGCTATGGGATATAGTCATCCGATCCGGTCGGCTCCGACAAATTAGTAGTATGCAGCAAAAAGAAGACTCTGTGCAAAATTTCAGCTCGAAAGCTTCAAAACTGAGAGACTAGTTCGCGTAGAAACAGAGAGACAGACGGACGGACAAAGCTCAATCCACTCAGCTCGTCACCCTGATCAAGAATATATTATACATATATAGTTTATGTGGTCGGAAATGAATACCATTTGCTAGGGTATAAAAATGTAGCCTCAGGTCGAAAAACAGGATGCCGAATTATGATCAAGCGTTATTTTTGTCAGATATTTATGATATTTGGTGGATTTGAAGGAAATTCTTTTGTGTCAAATAAATACGGTGTGGTTCCGAATTCCCAATCGATTCCTAAGTAAACTTTGGGTTTTCTAAAGCAAAACGTTCAATATTGTATGGAAGGTAAGAAGAATATCTGTGGTTTCTATATCAGGTCGACTCAACTCGGTCGATTTCAACTGCTTGAGCAATTCCCAATTTTCTGTTAACTCATCTAGTAACCTTAGATTTGCTTGTCAACTTACATGAAACTTGAAAGTCGATGGACAAAAATCGTATAAATAAAATTAGTTGTAAATTTGAGAATACTTGTAAAAGCAAGCATTAGAGAAAGGCATTAACCTGCGCTGGTTAAGCATTGAAAGTTTTGATTGGTTTAAGAAAAACAAACTTCTTCTCCCCTAAAGCGTATGCAAGCTTCGTTCACTCAAATAGTAAATAAGAAAACAACAAAATTTCAATAATCCTTTGTTTGTGTTTGCTTATGCAATTTGTGTAAGTGTGTGGCATGCAACGCGCCATGTCGCGTGCAGCAACAGCAGCAGCAGCAGCATTTTCTTGCAGTGTATTGGTGAAATTGGGTTTAGCTGTTCAATTCAACACCCACGTTCTAGTTTGGGTTTGTTGGCCTCAACTTCGGCGAGTGCCGGTAAAAACAACTGTTGTTGTTGTTGTTGTTGCAATTTTAACTGCCGCTGCTGCTGCTGCAGTTGTCACAGCTGCAACAACAATAACACGAAAACCAAATGCAATCATGTTTAATTATGCATTCCACAATGGATTTGTTATTTGGCGTTCGTTCTCCCTCTCTCTCTCTACGTTCCAAGCACCGTTATGGTCAGACAACGCCCCCCAAAATGCAACAACAATAAAAGAAAATCTCTTTTTCTTTTTCTTTAATTGATTTGGGTACGGGACATTTCCGTCTCTGATGAAAAGAAATCAGTTTTGGAAGCAGTTGGAAACAGCCCACGTCTAGGAAATTAACATACAATTTGTGGCACGGATTAATTTCATAGTTGGGATTCAAAGTGAGAAAGTCTGAATACCCTGTAGCTGGTTGTTAAGTATCTAAAGATGGAACATGATGGGAGTTCTACTTGGTTTATGTGGGTAAACTTGAGAGACAGGTAGCTTTACTTAACTGTTTTTGGTATCTCGAGCTCTTAAGAAGTCTGTCTTTTAACCAGGGATGCAAACCACTTGCAAATAAGTACTAGTTCGGTTCAGTGGTTCGCACAGTTTCTAAACCACCGGTTCGGTTCGTTACATGGTTTTTTTTAAGTTGATTGAACCGCGGTTTCGTTTCGGTTCAGTGGTTCACAAGGGCACATTATAAAATATTATGAGTTCTGTAGTAATGTGAAATGTTTGAAATTTGATGAAAGAATAAAATCCATAGAGCAATGTCCCAAGTTTATTATGTTGGATTCCCAAGACTCGTTTCTAGAGGAGGGCCCTTACTTATTGACAGATTAAGATTGAATTAAGGTTAAGAAGTATTACAGAAAATTTAAAATGTTGTCTAATGAAGAAAAAAATTTAGATTGATAACAGGTAAATTAAGAGATCGGCGGGCAATTGCAGAAGACATGTTGTAAAATTTTCGTCAATTCATCCTTATGAATCCTTAAAATGTTTAAAAACTATCTTCGGGAAACGATTCAAATTTAACAATTAATAAAAATCATTGGCTAGAAAGAGCAAAACCCGTTAAAACTCGTCAGCGAACTGAACCGAACCGAACTGATTTTATTTGTGGTTTTCGGTTCGGCTCAGCAATTCTGAAAGGAAGCCGGTTTGGTGTGCGGTTCGCTGCACCAGCTGGAATAAGCGGTTCGGTTCGGTTCGGTTCAGAACCGGTTTGCATCCCTGCTTTTAACTACATTTCTCTAAACCTATGCTACCCTTTTGCTAGCTTTGCTAAAGGGTATAAAAAGCTTTAGATACGGACATGCATATTATAATGCAAAGGAGGGAGGGTTTTTTTTTTTCATTGGCGTGGGCTTAAAGACATTTCCAGCTAGATATGAGCAGGCCGATCGGGTCATTGTCTCTTGTATTGGGTGACTGGTTTAGTTTTTATTGAAATTTGCTTGAGCGCACAATTAGTTCAATGCTCATCATCGTCACAGAGCGTCAGAGCCACCAGAAGAAGCCGTCATAACAATTTGCTGTTAATGCTTTGATTATTATGTTGCTGTGGCTGCTGTTGTTGCTCTTGTTGTTGCTGTTGTTGCTTTGATTATTATTGTACAAATAAATATTATTTTGCAGCTCGAGTGCGTTGCACCCGTTTTTGTGTCTGTGTGGCACGCTTGTCTAGCGACGGGTAACGGGAGCGGGAAATGCTGCTCCTCCTCTCCTCACATTGATTTGGTTTTTTTTTTTTTTTTTTTGTTGGGTGAAAGCCACCTCCTCTTACATTGAAAGAAAAATAACAACAACAAAGCGACAAGGCGGCAATTACAAGTATTTTTCTTCTCTTTTTTTTTTGCCAAACTGCAATTTCAATTTAAGCCAAATGATATAGGGAAAGGCCAGTGCTGTGATCACTGTGATCACAACACACACACACACACATCTGATGGCAGGGCTTATGAATGACATGGCCATTGAACTGAATGTAAACCCACAAGGAAAGTGAAGACAAGGAATAAAATGCTGAAATTTCAAATGCAAAATTTGAAACAATTTCAATAAGATTTGACAACAATTGATAAACCTTGACACTACAAAAAGTTGTTGTGGTGAGACGACATTAAAAACAGACATTCATCAGTGGCCATAATTAAAAACAAACAAGTTTTTTCTCACTAATATACATTTTCCGTTCAATCTTTACTGTGGCAGCTACAAGATGTATATAATATTTTTACCAAATTCAAGGGCAAATTCGACCTGAAACTAAGAAAGTTTTTAGGGAAACCTCTAGATATAATACCGTGAATCTAAGAAAAATAAAACCGAATTTCGAAAAATATAAAAGACATCTTAAAAAGATACCTAAATTTAAAAATTATCCTAGACTCTAAAATTTATAAAATACTTTCTGAAAAATTCAATGCTTTCAAAGTTAAAGGATAAATTGTCTAAAAGCTAGAAATTTTCATGAAATTAAGTAAAACAAGAGAGCTGAGCTAACAAAGACTGTGCCGAAGTTTTCATATCCTCGCAGGAGCTCGCTTAAATATTTTCAAAATTAATCTTCTTTCCACAACGATCCATTTTCCAATCGGTATGGGAGCTATATGATATAGTCATACGATTTGGACAAAAATTTGTACATCTAGGCGAAAGCAGGCGAAACAAACAAATACAAAATTGCAGGATGCTACCATTAAAAACAAAACAGTTTTTCTAACTAAGACTGTTTTTCAGACCTATCTTTTGTAGGGCAGCTATACCCTAAAGTTGTCCTACCATTAAAAACAAAAACGTTTTTCTAACTAAGACTGTTTTTCAGACCTATCTTTTGTATGGCAGCTATACCCTAAAGTTGTCCGATTTTAATAAAACTTGGTAGAATTATAAAAAAACCTAGAAAACTTACGATTACAAAGTTTGGAGTCATTTCCATTGAAAAGAAAAAAGTTTTTCTCACTAATACTAGTTTTCCGACCGATTGTTAATATGGGAGCTATGAGATATAGTCATCCGATCCGGTCGGCTCCTACAGACGAACGGACAAAGCTTAATCGACTTAGCTCGTCACCCTGATCAAGAATATATATAGTTTATGAGGTCGAAAATGAAATTTTTGGAATTTTGTACCAGTGTTATGGATTTTCTCTGATCGCAACTATTTTTATAAGGCAACTATAAGGGTGTACTTCATTTCGAAATCTCTACGCTCGGATGACTGATTATCAACCCGCATCCTAGAGATCTAGGATTTGCCACACAGAACGAAAGTATGAAGAACTCCGGTTCGGAAGTGGATGAAACTGCCCGGAAAAGTTTGTATGGAATAAACTTTTTTAAGTTTGTGCTTTGAACTTTGTTTAATGGACCCAAAGTTCACTAAGTGCCGTTTTCTTAACTGCCACATTAAGCTATCTGTCACATAAACTCACAAAAAAACAGTGTAAAATCTGAGTTTATCGGACCCAAAGCAGCTTTCATAGCTGCGTATGAGAATCGGCCCTAAATGGTCAAACAGGACAGAAAAAATGTTAGTTTCGAACCATTTCAGTTCCGGTAATATATTGACAATAAAATTTAGTTTAACTAGTATAGAAAATACTTTAAGCGGGTGAAAAAAGATATCTAAGGCTACAAAAGTACCAACAACTCTCTTAGAACTTACAAAATATGACTTACACGTGCTTGGACAAAAAAAGCATTGCTTGAGGAGTTGGAAATTGATGTTTTTGATAGAAATTTTTTAGAAAAAGAAGGAAAATTCGCAAACTTTGTGCAGAGCGCTTAAAAATGGCATGTGTCTCGTGTGCTCTAGTCAAAAAGGACTTAAACGGTGAGCAACCGTCCTCAAATTCTTGAAAATACTTTCGTTTCTAGGAAAAAATTTCATGAAGTTTGCTTCACCGTGTAAAACACGTCTAAGTTGGGAGGATCTTGCCGGGCTTGGTGTAATCAACTGGAGCCAGCTCGTACCAAACAGAGTTTGGGCTCTTGGTGTAAATGGTCTAAAAAATATGCAATACTTGGGCGAATCAACAAATTTTTAAGCCTAACGACTGAGTCTATTGAACTGAAGTTATTGGAAATTAAAAAATTTATGGAATTTTTAGCGATTAATAATTTAAAATCTTACCTAAATTATACCATCAAAAGCCATTCCCCCTATTCAATAACTCTCTCCTCGTCATTTTCATTCATCAATTTGCAATTGGTAAATGAAATTTGTCGTGTCTCTGACTTCAGAAATAATATTTATGTGAGAAACAAAATTCGCATTCAATTCCAATTTGTTTGAACCACCAGGCAGGCAGGCGGCAGGCAAACCTTTTTTTTGCCAGCAGACAGCAAAAAATTATAAAAAAAAAAAGAGACACAAACAAAATAAATTGAATAAGTCATAAGTTATATTATGGGTGTTCTGCTCCTATTCGAGTTTATGGTGCTCGAGTGGCGAACTGGTTTTGGCCATAGCCTGCAATCACGGCTGCAGCAGGTGGCCAGAGCTCTCCAAATGACAGCTAGAGTGAGTGGAAGTGGCCAATGGCCCAAGAACACGAAGAGTGGACAATGGGTGATGATGGTGATGACTCCGACAAAAGCCGGTTATGCAAATTAGACACATTGTAGAATATCATGCATTTTAAATGAGAGGAAATTTCTGTGCAGCGTAGCGCATCTCCCAGTCCCCGTCCCCAATCCTGCTGCTGCTGCTGCTGCTTATTTTTTGGCAAGCGGAAATGGTGAAGGGTTCTTCCCCATAAACAATCAACAACAATTAAATTTGATTAAGCGAAAATACGAAATTAAAGTGTTTTTGCCTCATTTCAAGTGGCTCCCAAATAAAAAATAAAAAGGGTCTGATCATCTCATCAGGAAGAGGGCAACCAAATAAGAGATAAAAAAAAATACTGGCGGCGCATAAATTATGCTGGCGGCAGAGAGTCCATAAGCCACTTGAAGAAGAACTCCAGATTCCAGGGACCACAAGTAGGTAGACAAGCCTTGAGCCACCATACACACACACACACTCACACACAGAGATCCAGATGAAGTGCCCGTTGATGAGCAGGGGCCCAAAATATTTCAAGGTTATCATTTTTATTTTTGATAATTTCTGTTGTTGCTCTTCATTGTAGGATCTGCTGCTCCTTAAGCTACATCTTGGAACCAATTTAATGACTTTTAACTCATAGTAAAATATATACAACAACATAAATGTCGCCACTTAAACCATAAACTGGTTTGAACACCAGACCAAACGTCGGCTGAGCAGTCAACTTTAACGTTAACATTGTGTATGCCCGACACCCTCTAAGAAATGGGGGTATATGTGCATGGGTGAGTTGGCTAACTGAAAATAAAACAACTTACGGAAATGCTCAGTCAAATCAATAACCTCTAGGCAAACCTCATTATAAAATGGCACATTTATTTATAGATTGGTAAATATCTGGTAAATTTGATAATATTTTTTTGAAAAGAGTTACTCATTGTTATAGAATTGTATCCCAAAGGAATATTATTACTTCGACCCCATGATGAAAAATGATTTATTATCAGGAAATAAAACCCAACGCAAAACTATAAACGATATTTGACATAATTATTGTGGGAATACCGTACTTCCGCTGGGAAATCGATATTAATCAGTTTTTTGTTTTTAGAGCTTTATATCAGGTTTTTGTGTTCTATAGTTAAACACATTCTTCCCTTAACCGACCGAACGCTTTAAATATTCTAGAAAAAAGGGAAAATAAAGTAACTCCCAAAATATGTAATCTTACAAAGTGTTAAGGTGTGTTAAGTGCTGCCCATCGCTGTTTTAGTCGATGCTGCCCAGCACAAATGTTTATTTTCCCTATAACTTGACCATCGTTGTTCCGATCTTTAACAATTCTTTTGAGGATCCACCAAAAATACTGTTAACTAAATATGTCCAAAAGGTAGAAACGTATCTATAAATCCGAAGGAGATATTTTTATGAATTGTGGAGGCGGAAGGGGGCGTGGAAAAAATATCCAATAAATTAGATCTGCCTGAAATTAGTCAAACCTTAATTTCAAACCATCTCTGAGTTCTGTTTGTTCATACTGATAGACAGAATGTCATGCCATGCACTCGGCTATAGATGCTAATCAGTATTCCTGATTCCTATTTGCTGTTACATATTTTTTCACAAACGTAATATACTCTGTGGGCCTTGGTTACAAAGTTTAAAAACGCATAAACTCTCTTTTAAAACTTATAAGGTTGACTACATAGCTATATCAAGGAGCTTTTATTTCCTATCATCAGCAGACTATATCATTGCATCTTGTTTCTATTGTTGGTTGAAAAAAATTTTTTGTTGAAGAATTTAAGAAACATTGATAGATGATAGAGGGGAACTCTATGTTACTTCTTCAATGTTTTGATTTGAAATTGATAATTCTGAACGGTTTTCGGAAAGTCTGGTAAGCTGAATTCTTTGCCAGAACTCAGAGAATTTTATGATAGTTTTTGCTTATGACAGGAAATTGCAGAAATTTCGCTTCTTTCATATGTCCTTGTCCTTGGTATGTATATATGTGTTCAACGGGGGAGGGTTTAACACTCAAACCATTTGTAGACGGTATTTTCTGAGTGCAAAATCGAAATAGGAAGGAATTAGTTTCTTTTTATCCCGTCTATCCTTCCCTTATATCCTTCCTGCAGGAAAGAATTAGTTTCTTTGTATCCCTTTTAGACTATGTAATATAAGTCTGCAAACTACTCTTGCACGACAACATCACTTATGCGATAAAGAAAGGCATCCATCGCCTCTTCTGAGGTAAACAGGATATATATGTTTATACACTGTTAATACTCTATAATGCTTTTTGGTGCTACATATTATATTATGGTGGCCAACACTCCGGAAACTAGGACTGATCCTGATCACAAAAGTGCTGGATCTTGCATACCATACATGATTTTAGTACAAAACTATTATTTTAAGTTCGATTTAGTTTTTTTTTTTATTCCTGAAATACTTTATTTTAATTTACATTTAGAACTATTATAAAAACATTTTGCTCATACTTTGATAGAATAATCTACAACAACAACTTTGATTGTCCTCACAATGGTTCGGTAGGAACCGCTCTAAGTTTAAATTTGTAATGATCTCTATGGTTTAAGTCTTAATCAGAGGATCACCTAAATTAATTTTGCTAGGTTTTACCCTTAACTGGTCTAGGTTGAAATAAATATTACTCCAAGGTTAACTCTTCACTGTAACAAGGAATACAATTGGAATGGATAGTCTAAAATATAATTTTTTTGATATTCAAATATTCATTGTTTATATCTTTTGGATGATTATTAGGTCCGTTGGATGAAAATTTAAGATGCGTTTAATATAAAATGAATGTTTTAATATCCATCATAGAAATTACAAAAAATCCATTCCCAATGGTTACTGAAATTTCCTTTTCCTTTAATATCCTTTTTTTTCTGTGCAACCAAAGAATGAGGTACAAAGTTTTTGCACTTTTGCTCCCTCATTAATAATTACACAAATATTGAGTTGCATTTTATGCTCAATTTCCAAACGTTCCAGGGTATTGGGTAAGCTCCATTGCTGCTTCTTGCAGTGATAACTTTGATTTCTTGTTATTGTTAAGAGTTGGCAGCTCCTACGTGAGACTTGAACCGGTTTCAGCTCAAAGGCAACTTGAATAATATTTTAGTTGCTGCTGCTGCTGTTGCTGTTGCTGTTGTTATTTTATATTTTCTTTCTTCTCCAACGCACAACAGGTACATTTGTTGTTGCTGTTGCTGTGGTACTTGTTGTTGTTGTTGTCGGTAGGTAGGTAGGTAGATACCAAGACATATACAAAGTATATGCTATATATAGTATGATATGCTATGGCAAGCCAAATGTAAATGCTTGGGGGGCTGTTATATGGAGATTTCCTCTGTCATTCTTGTCTTTCCATGCTGTGTGTGTATGTGTGTGTTTGCCTTGGTCTTTTGTGTGTGGTGTATGTGTGTATCTGTGTGTGTGTGTGTGTGTGTGTGTGTTGGTAGAAAGCCAAAGAATAACTCAGCAGACCATTTCAGCATTTGCTTTGTCATGTGTTTGTTCTTCTCCAGACGCAGGCACACCGGAATACATATATAAACCATTTATATATATATATACACATATTCTATATACTCATTATGTATGGCTATTATGAGTATAATGCCTGTTTGTTATGCTGATTGCGCCTTTTATGCAAAACAACATTTCCAAAGAGTCAAAAAGCTGGAATATATATATTTTTTTTTGTTTCCAGCTTTTCTAAGGAAATAACAACAACAAAATTTCAATTATATAACACAACAAACTACACATGACTGGGTGATTCCCCGGATATGGTTCAATATAGAATTCAATTATTGATACCACACCATCATCTTAATCAGCGGGCAGGCATTTCCATTTACTAATTAGAATTTGATAAACTTACAAAATAATAATTTGATTAATTACAAATTGGAAAAAAAAAAATAGAAATTTCTTCAATTCTGTGAATAACTCAACTGGTTCTAGGCACCGGCTGATACCAGAAATGGAATTTTTAAATGGACAAAAATAGAATGTACAAAAAGTAAAGAATCGATCTCGACCTCGAACTGCTGGAGTGGGAAAGAGACGGGAAGTTGGAGGAGGAGGAGGCGTCGATGCTTTCACTTGAGTTTTGCCAAATCGGTGATCGGTTAATGGGGTAATAATAATTCGATTGCCTGCAAGTTGCTACTGGATTGCTATACAAAAAAACAGAATAAAAGCCCTACAAAATAGAGGAAAGTTAACTTCAGCTCAGCACAAGTTTGTAGTCGGATACAAACGTTTTTCTAACTAATTTAAAAAACATTTCTACTGAAAATAAACAAGTTTATCTCACTAAAACTAGTTTCTCAACCGATCATTCCTATGGCAGCTATAACCTATAGTCATCCGATTTTGACAAAACTTTGTACAATTGTGTGAAAGCTTATAAAACAAATTTATGCCAATTTTAAAGAAGTTTACATTGAAAACAAACAAGTTTTTCTTACTAAGACTAGTTTTCTAACCTTACTTTTCTATGACGGATGTACTATATAGATGTCCGATTTCGACCAAACTTAGCAGAATCATGGAGAAGCATTGAAATCTAGTAAATACGGAGTTTGGAGACGTTTGCATTGAAAACAAAAAAGTTTTCCCAATAGAACTAGTTTTTCGACCAATCGTTCCTATGGCAGCTATAACCTATAGTCATCCGATTTTGACAAAACTTTGTAGAACTGTGTGAAAGCACATAAATTAAGTATATGCCAATTTTAAATAGATTTAAATTGAAAACAAACAAGTTTTTCTTACCAAGACTAGATTTCTAACGTTACTTTTGTATGGCAGCTATACTATATAGATGTCCGATTTCGACCAAACTTGGCAGAATTATGTAGAAGCATAGAAAACTAATCAATACGGAGTTTGGAGACGTTAACATTGAAAACAAAAAAGTTTTTCCCAATAGAACTAGTTTTTCGACCTATCGTTCCTATGGCAGCTATATGTTATAGTCATCCGATCCGGCCAATTCTGACAAATGTGCAGCGTATTTGTACCAGAAGCCTTCGTGAAAAGTTTGGTCGCCATAGCTTTACGGACGGATTAGATAGCATAGATGCACACTGACGGACAAGGCTAAATCAACTAAGCTCGTCATGCTGATCAAGAGGTAAGGGTATAAAAATCAGAATAAAAGGCCTAAAAAAGGGTAAAGTTAAGGCAAGAAAACTTCATCAGCAATTGTTAAACTATGATTAAATGGAATTTTTTCTTTAGATATTAATCATTGCTTCATTTAACCAAAACTCACTCTACTAATTGCATTTAATAAGAAAAACCATATAATTTCGATGAGATTATTTCTAATAAATATATAAAATAAACCCTAATCTCCATGACTAACTAAACAAGAATGAACGAAACGACTCATTACGCAGCATTTTAAATTCTTCAACTGTCTCCACAATTTGTTGATATGCAAACATACTGCAGTGAAATCTCCCTTGTACGACTCAAAATGCTCGCCTGACTGCTTGACTGTTGTTTTATTATCATTATCAGGAGGTCTTATCTAATCATGGCATAAAACGCATTTGGAAATAAAATCTATTTGTATGAAATTGTACTAAATAGACTGCACATGTTTTCAGATTGGAGGTAGGGCCATAACGGTTATTGATAAGATAGCGACACAACAGTTGGAGGCGACGACGGAGACGGAGACGGAGACAACGACAATCGATTCCATTTTAGTCAGTCAGGACCAAATAATTCGAAGGCCGCACATAACATTAGCCGGTTGTGGCGACCTTCTTATCAACATTCGAACCACTTAGTCATAATAATAATTCCATCGATTGTTGTTTTTATTTTTGTTCCCTAATCAAGAAATAGCTTGGCTTTTTCGTTTTGTATTTTTTGATTGTTTTTATCATTTTCCTTTTTGGCCTTTTATCAGAATGGCACACATACGCGTGTGTGTGTGTGTGTGTGGGACGATTTATGAGCTTGGCAATTAGACAGCAACAATAACAAAGGCAGACAAAAAGATAACAGTTAAAAGGCCTACAGAATAAAAGTTGATAACCGAAAAGCCCTGCCACATGGAAATTCACCAACATCATCTCACGGTGCCATATGGCCACACACACACACACACACACCCCTTCTCTCTCCATGCACCAAAATCCATTAAAATAAAAATGTATTGACGTCAAAGAAATCGCAAATATCAATTGGTACCAAAATCCATTGTAGCGTATGAAAAATTAACGCACATACGGCGAAAATCTCATCGGAACCCAGCCGAATCAATAAAAACATTTAGACTCGCACATGGCACCGCCTGGAACTCAGTGATGTGAGGGAGGAGGAGGCGTCTAAGGCGTGGCAGCGTTTAGCGAATTGGGTTAATGAGTGTTGTTTTGAGTAATAGAAACACAGATATACTAAAATTAACTTTTAAACTAATTCACGCGACAAAATGAGCCACCTAATCTTATCAGTCGGCTACAAGTCACAAGGTAATCGTTTTTTATTTTTTTTTCCAGAAACGTATTCAAGCATGTAAAATTAATTGAAAACCCAAACTGAAACAAAATCTAGAAATTATAGCAAATATTACGTGCATTTTACAAAATTTTGTGAAGGATTTTTCATAGAAATACTTTCGTTTATAACAAATTTATAAGTACTAAATTGAGATCTGATTTTGGTAGAGCTGCTGATAAAAGCATGGCTACCCCAAACACAAGCCTGAAGTTATCGTCCTTTAAACCCTAAACACAGTTTAGAACACATGAGTATTCCATACTTAGATAAAAATCAAGAATTTTATACTTGAATCAAGTATAAAGGGACTTAATAGCAGGGATGCAAACCACTGGAAAATAAGTACTGGTTCGGTTCAGTGGTTCACACAGTTTTTGAACCGCCGGTTCGGTTCATTCCATGGTTTTTGGAGCTAACTGTGGTGGAGTGGTTCACAATGGCACATTATGAAATACTATTATTATTTATATATATATTATTAAGTCTATAAGTTCCTTGAGGAATGCCGTTCGAAAACAGGGTTCGATATAATGAATACACACCATAGGAGTCGTAATGCCACAGGGTAGCGTTCTCGGTTGTTGTCTATACGTACTAAGCTCTCCCAACATAAAAACAGACCCTCGACTTAAAAGTACATTTGCGGATGATCCGGCAATACGAGCAGATCACAATGTCCAATTAACGCAACAAGACTTTTGGAAAGTCACCTTACGTGGAAGAGCATAAACATCTACGAGCAAAAGTGTAAGCACTTGGTTTCCGCAATCAATCGAAATTGTCTACTTAGGCGTGCACCTCGACAGAAGGATTTCATGGCGTAATGACATACACAAATCAGGTTAGAGGGTTCATGGAAATATATAAAAATTATTCTAGGAAAACGATTCCAACTCCCAAATAAATAAGTAACATTGTCTAGAGGAAAGCGATTCACGCCTTAATACTTGTCAGAGAGCTGAACCGAACCGAACCATTTTTATTTGTGGATTTCGGTTTGGTTCAGGAATTCTGAAGTGAAGGCGGTTCGGTTTACGGTTCGGCTAAATAGCTGGAATAAGCGGTTCGGTTCGGTTCAAAACTGGTTCGGTTCAGAACCGGTTTGCATCCCTGCTTAATAGTACGGTAAAGTATGAATATTCTTAAACCAAGTATAAACAAGTCACACTCTATACCAGCGATGTTCACCCATAGCCCCCAGGGGCCGAACACTTTAGGCAATTCATGCCGAATGCTTGCCGAAGTAATGCTTCAGTGTGTGTCAGAAAGAGAGACAGAGAGCTACAGAGAGCCGCTCTTCTTCAACATCGCTGCTCCATACCAACGAATTAAATCGCTCAGCATAAATTTTGATGCAGCAGTGGCAGCTGAAAGCAGCGCTGCTACTGCGCTACAGCAGCGAAGAGCCTTTTGATCATAGCTCGACAACCGTTCATCCGATCTTCACTATTCCTTTGGCAGATCGATAAGTTAACCTGACTACTAAATATGTCTAGAAGAAACGAACCATCTATCTTTAAAACTACGGCAGATATGACGTTTTTTTCTAAATTGCGGGGGCGGGAGGGGGCATGGCCAAAATTGAAAATAAATTTGATCTGCCTGCAGACATAAGAAGCATATTTCCCATACATGTCAAACCTCGTTCTCTTACCATCTCTGAGATCTGTGCGTTCATACGGACAAACAGACGGACATACGGGCATGTCTATATCGACTCGGCTCTTGATGCTGATCAAGAATATATATATTTTATAGGGTCGGAGATGCTTCCTTCTGTCTGTTACATACTTTTACACAAACTTAAAATAATCTTTGTTCCTACGGTATGTACCTACGGTACAGAGTATAAAAATCTTATTTCAAACAGGATTAAGAACTGTTTTGGGGTATCAAAAGTACAACTTAAACTATTTTAAAATCTATTCGAACATGCTTTTACTTGAAAAAGTTCTCAGGTTTAGCCCGTCTCACTCTTAAACCTGAACGAACATCATTAGTCGATTCGACTACACTTTCTTTACTTTTAGGGTTAAGAGATGGAGGAATGATAGTCGAGTTATAGGGAAATCTAACCTTTCGGTTGGAAAGCACCTTAACACAACACTTTGGAAGGTACAGAGAAAGTTATAGTCCGGCTGGACCGACTTTCATACTTGTTTTCAATAGTAACTTGATTCTATTTTTCGTAAAATTTTATATATTTAAGAACTTAAGTGTTCCATTTTAATTAAAATCATTCATATACTCAAATATTCCCTTTAAATTTCATTGCTGAGGACATTTTTTGAGAGCTCTCAATAACTTAGGTACATATTTTTCAAAATGTTATTTGATCCCCAAAAATCCACAATGAGGCATTATTTTTTTCCAAATTATTTTCAACTACTGCAGCTGCCGGCGATTGGGCTATTTTTAGATCGCAAATTATACAAAATGCAACAAAATCTAGGGACCCCTTAACAGGGAGAGAGGCTAATACAAACAATATGGTTTTTGGCATCAACAAATGTGTTTTCTTTTTGGTTTTCTTTCAAAATTATTGAAAAATTTATGCGGCCCATTGCAATAGCCATGAAAAACTGGCACATGTACACACACAAAAACACTCACACATGGCACATGGGTGCGATTAATACTTATTTCAAGATGAACACAAAATTATTCATATTTACCAGTTGCAAAAGTTTTGTTTGATTTTTCGGATGCATTACGAAACATACCTGAAAGAGAGCAAGAGAGAGAAAGATGATGTTAGTTGTATGAAATATTTATAAGCTTTGAAGAGAGTACAATTTGGGATTTAAAAGATTGAAAAGGCACACTTTATACCTAATAACAATACAAATTGCTTTTAAAAATTTACCAAAAAGTTGAGAAAACTCGAAAAAATTCAAAAAACTGAAAAAAAATGTTCCCGACTGACTGA
This sequence comes from Lordiphosa andalusiaca, assembly GCA_035044965.1. Classification (NCBI taxonomy): domain Eukaryota; kingdom Metazoa; phylum Arthropoda; class Insecta; order Diptera; family Drosophilidae; genus Lordiphosa; species Lordiphosa andalusiaca. The sequence continues at coordinate 863,075 of JAWNNM010002261.1, forward strand.
TTTTTTGCAATAAACAGCCCAAATGGCTAAAGCTAGTAATAAAGTTACGACTTAGACCTTCGATTAGTAGTATAAAAGAGCTTTTTGAAAGAATTCTTGAAAAAATTCAATATCAAAGTGGATGAAAGAGCCCGGAAAAGTTTGTATGAAGTTAAATTTGTAAGTTTACTTGAAAAAAATCTCCATTTACAGCACAGTAGAGACTTAAAAAGTTGCTCAAATAATAAAATAAAATCAGCAGACGAAGCCTAAGAAAACTCTCTTCTAAGCCCGATCCCCACTGTACTATACGGCCAACAAAGAACTTTTCTTGTAGTTTCTCTGGTGTTATCTTTACGCAACATTTGACAAACACAGCTCCCTGAACTCTTCGTTGGCACAAAACAACCAACAACAACAGCAGCAAAAAATGGCAAAATAAAATTGAAGCTCTGTTCTGAATGCCTGCTCATTGTCTTTGGGTCTTCTTAAATGTGGGTATACACAATTGATATACAATACAAGTACCTCTACATACAAAGTAAAGGGCAAGCCTTTCAAGCGCCTCGTATCTTCTTCCTACTCAAAAGGCGAAGGCAAACCACAAAGGGGCAAGGTTGGCGCACATTGAAAAGTATTCAATTTCATAAGAGAAGAGGCCAGGCCAAGCAGGATGAACTAATAAACAGAGGGTTGCACATTCAGCATACGCCACGTTGTGCGGCAGGAGTAAAATATATATATATGTATATATATAAAAAAAAAAATAATTAAGCGACCTCATTTGTGTGAAACCACAAGAGCAAAAAAACATAAGCGTCAACGTGGAGACATTTAGACGCAGTCGCAGCCACTTTGACTGACAGCTGCACTTAAAGAGCAAAAAAAAAAAAATAGAAGAAGGAAAAACTGCAAAGAAGATGAAGAAGGAGAGGAAAATGTTGACAGTTCACGAACTCAGACTAGACCAACAGCAACAACAACAAAACATCAACTGCTGAGCTCATTCTTTAGTTACAGATACAGATACAAAGATACGCGATACTTTGGCCAGCTGCAACAACAACAACAATAATGAAAACTAGTTGCAACTAGTGCAACTCACTTACACACAAAACAGACACACAACAGCAGCCTAAACCCGTTTCCAAGCTTAGCCTGGGAAGACAGCTCCGTGGTGGCGGCTGTGGGTGTCTGCTTAAAGTGTGGGTGAACCTCCACTCCACTCCAGTTGAGAGCTGTGAGAAAGAATTCCACCAAAGCGGAGCTTTAAAGTTGCAACAAAACAAAAGCCAGCTGCCTGACTGCCGCTGATGCTGTTGCTGTTGCTATTTTGTATCTCGTCTAGAGCAAGTACATACATTTCTATGCCTGTATGGGTAGAGCCCGCATCAGTTGCTCATTAAATTGATTGAATGCTGAATGGATGGATGATGGATGGATAGATGTATGTATGAAAACCCCTTGACAGCTTTATGGTCTGCAGATTGAATGATTTTACCACATGGAGAAACTAACGATACTAAACAAACCCACCTGGTTTCGTTCAGAGTTCAAATTCATATATATTTTCCGTAGCAAAAAATGTACAATTCAGGGGATAGTCTTTAACCTGATGAGCTCTTGATACAAGAAAGAACATTTTTGGGGTTATAAATGCTGAAACTATGCTCTTGATTGAAGAACAAGCACTCCTGGTTTTAAGTACGTTTAGCACTTGATTTCTGAAGTTTTTTTCTTGATTTGTGTATGCTTTGAACTTGGTTCAAGTACTAGTACTAGTTTGCAAGTATCAAAAATGCATACTTAGATCAACAATTTCGCTCTTGGATCAAGAATTACCATTCTTATCAAACTTCTGACCACATACATTCTTAATCCAAGCATGCAATTCTCTATTTTTTCTCAAAGTGTAAGTTCTTAAAAAGGGAACTTTACTTTGCATACTTCTAATGGCATTAATCATGATAAATTTGCTGTAAGCAAAACGATGTAATAGTCACCCGAATTTGGTGAATCTTGGGAGAATTGTGAAAAAGCTAAAAATATAAGTACTTGCCTAATTTAAGGAAACTTAAACTGAATACAAAAGTTATTCTTATTAAGAGCCAGTTCTGCAGACCCAAACAACTTTTGGGACTCCAAATCGCAGCTTCGAAACAAAATTTATCAATGGTTAAGGTTCAAAAATTTAAGGTTGAAAAATTTTGGTCAAAGGTTTTGATTCCAACCTTGGATTAGCCCAAGCATAAATAGAAGTTTATGTAGTTAAAAGGACCCAAAGTGTATGGAAATTGTGTCGGATTTGGGTCGAAAGAGATTCACATGGAACACAGATCACATGGCATTATTCAAAATAATAATAATATCGGTTAAGTAAAATTCTACTTCCATTTATAAAAAATACTATCAAAATAGTGTTAAGTTCTTATTTAGTAAATCATTTAATAAGATTTGAAGTCGACGATCTTTAACGATAAAGCTAAGCTAACTTCGTCTGTGCCAAAGTTGTCATACCCTTGCAAGTGCTCGATTTAATATTTTCTAAAAAAAACTCTTTTTCCCATTTTTTGACCGATCGTTCGTATGGGAGCTATATGATATAGTCATCCGATTTAGCCAAAAAATTTTAGGATTATTTAAAAGCATGTGAAACAATTAAATACAAAATTGCAAAAAGCTACCATTAAAAACAAAAAAGTTTTTTTAACTAAGACTAGTTTTCTAACCTTACTTTTGTATGGCAGCTATACCATATAGTTGTCCAATTTTTATTAAACTAGGCAAAATTATAAAAATAAATAGAGAACTTAAGAATACATACAACGTTTGGAGACGATTCCATTGAAAAGAAAAAAGTTTTTCTCACTAAAACTAGTTTTCCGACCGATTGTTCCTATGGGAGCTATAACCTAAAGTCATCCGATTTTGACAAAACTTTGTAGAATTGTGTAAAAGCATATAAATTAAGTATATGCCAATTTTAAGTAGATTTAAATTGAAAACAAGCAAGTTTTTCTAACCAAGACTAGTTTTCTAACCTTACTTTTGTATGGCAGCTATACCATATGGTTGTCCGATTTTAACAAAACTTGGTATAATTATAAAAAATCATAGAAAATCAACGATAACAAAGTTTGGAGACGTTTCCATTGAAAAGAAAAAAGTTTTTCTCACTAAAACTAGTTTTCCGTAGTTTGAGATGCAGCCATCCGATCCGGTCGGTTCCTACATATTAGTAGTGTGCAGCAAAATGAAGACTCTGTGCAAAATTTCAGCTCGATAGCTTTAAAACTGAGAGACTAGTTCGCGTAGAAACAGAACCGAACTGCAAAGTCCATTCTGGTTCCACAAAAGTAAAGAAAAGTAAAGAATTTCCAACGTCTGACTATTGTTTTCAAATCCTTAACGGTTCTGTCTATCATTTATCAAAACAATTTTTGAACTCACGTTTTCAACATAACTCAAATCATCATCATGTCCCATGTCCATATCATCCACATCATGTTGACAATTTGCTGTCAATTATACGATTTTTATTTTGAACACCTTCAAACCATTAATCACAAAATGCTTTAGCTGGCTATTAAAAATACTAAAAAAAAAAAACAACAAAAATATGCAGATTGTCAAATGCAAAATTGCAATTCGAACGATTTAGTTTTGCTTAGGAGGTGGTGATCGGCGGGCGAGGGAGAGTGTCTAGACGCGGCCGTAATAAATATGAAAATTATATTGCCTCGTCGCTTTACATGTTATTTTTATGGGGGCTGACTCTGAAGCTGAAGCAAAGACAATTTCCGGGTGTCTAAATCGGTCGTTCTGAGTCTCGTCACAGTCGCTTGGAGTTGAAGTGAAATGACGTGTAACGGGGCAGGCGAAAAAAAGTAATAATTTGTTTATATTCTGCTTCCCCCAGCCACCCACACACACAGAGAGAGAGAGAGAGAGAGAGAGGGAGCGAGAGAGGGACAGCATCGGTTGATGACAATTAAGCGGAAGGAAAATCAAATGTGAAATTTAATGCTGTCAAGTGAGATTTGCATAACTTAACATATATTTGCAGCAAAAATCATAAATCAAGTAAAACGAGAAGGGGTTGAAATGTCGACAACAAAAACAAGGGGAGGGAATGGAGAGTTGAGAAAAAGTTTCATTCATTGAAACTGCAAAAAAATCCAAATACAAATGTACATATGTACATAGGGGAGTCGTGTGTATGTGTGTGTGTGTGTGTGTGTGTGTACAGCTGCCTGCCTTGTCAAGAGTCTGGCCACGTTGTTCCCATTCTCGATTCCCTCCACCTTCCCATCTTTTGATGTTTTAGCATTTGATTCAGCGCGCGGATTTCCGCTGGCATGTAAAAAATGTTGAGGCGCAGACAAACGCATTTGTATGTATACCTACCTACATACATACATACATAATTTGAATGTCAAGTTTTTTTTTGTTTTTTAAAGCCAGGCCCAACAATGTTGTACTTGGGCAGGATGCTTAAACTTCTGGGCAAACAAAGCAAAGCTCAAGGTCCAAAGACCGCTAAATGCAATGTCTTTGTCTCCTCAACATCATCGTCATCATCATCATCATCATCATCATGTTGAAGTTTCGCTCTGCAGGAAGCCAACGACCAACAATCAAATCCATATGCATATTCTGCACTGCCAAGCGCGCGAGTGTGCGTAGTATCTGTGTGTGTAGATATTGTATCTTCTGCTGCTGCTGGTGGACAGTTTTATTATCATTATAAGTAGCCAGCCCTGTGCTTTGTTCTCCGCTCTGCTCAGCCCTGTTCTGTTCTGCAGGCTGGTTAAAGGGGAGGCAGGAGGAGTCAGAGTAGACAGACTATGACTGAGCATGAAAGCGAAAGGCCATGAATGAGCATGTGTTTTATGAACTGGACACTGGGACTGGCACAAAGCAGCCAGCACACCTGATGTTAGAGAATTAGACTGGATTTACATAATGAAGCAAGCTTCATGCTGTTTTTTGTGAGAAACGAGAAAGCTAAGATAACTTCGCCTGTGCCGAAGTTTTCATACCCCTGCAAGTGCTCGCTTAAATATTTTCAAAAAATACTCGTTTTCCCATTTTCCGACCGATCGTTCGTATTTAATAGTCATCCGATTTGGCCAAAAATTTGTAAAATTATGTGAAACAACCAAAAACAAAATTGCAGTATGCTAACTTAAAAAACAAAAAAGTTTTTCTAACTAAAACTGTTTTTCAGACCTATCTTTTGTATGGCAGCTATACCATATAGTTGTCCGATTTTAATAAAACTTGGTAGAATCATTAAAAAACATGGAAAACCTACGATTACAAAGTTTGGAGACGTTATCATTGAAAAGAAAAAGTTGTTCATACTAAAACTAGTTTTCCTACCAATTGTTCCTATGGGAGCTATGAGATAAAGTCATCCCATCCGGTCGGTTTCGACATAGTAGTAGTATGCAACAAAAGAAGACTCTGTGCAAAATTTCTGCACGATAACTTTAAAACTGAGAGACTAGTTCGCGTAGAAACAGACTGACAGACGGACGGACAAAGCTCAATCGACTCAGCTCGTCACCCTGATCAAGAATATATATAGTTTATGGGGTCGGAAATGATTATTTCTATGCGTTGCAAACTTCTGGGCAAAATTGTAATACCCTTTGCAAGGGTATACAAAAAAACTTTCGCTTGTGGGTCCTCTACAACTCTATCCTATAACTGCATGAAAATTTATTAATTTTGATTATTTATAACAGATTTTTCAACACCCTAGAACCGATTCTGGTCCAGTAACAAATTTTTGACAAAAGTACTTCGTAAAGTACTTAAAAAAGTAATTAAAGTCAATTCGCTTTACTTAAAATAAGTTTCTGTGTACTGAACGATTTCGGACACGGATTTCGGACCTTTATTTTGCCCTGAACCGAGCCCGGAGTTCTGACTTTTAGTTACATTAACCGATTCACCTGAGAAACTGAACCTTTACCTAACCGGAATTCTCCATTTGGTTCAAACAAAAGTATATACAACTAATAATCTGACATACTAACTCACCCGGTATATATAACGATCGAAAATGAAGACACCTCTGTTCGCTTTGTGTCAAAAATGGATTGGTAAAGTTCATCAGACGCTTGTTTAAAAGAACTCTATCGAATTTTATGCGAATCTATATTGGAGTCCCTATTTTTAAGTCCCGTAAGACTTATTTATAGAGCAACATAAAGGTGTACAAAACCATGTAACAGGGAGAAGGAAACATTTCCCACACTGTAAAGTATATAAATATTAATTCGTCAGTTAGGGCTTGCTTCCATGTGTATGCATTCGGCTGGAAAATGTATGAAATCACACGAAATCAGGTAAGCAGGGTACTTTGCAAGTTCTGATTATTGTGTCACGAATGCTGCAAAGAGGGAGGGTTAAGGAATATTATCCCACCACAGGCAAGGCTCTTTAAAATACTTCATTTAAGATTATTTCAGCTTCTATACCTATACTTCTATACCATTTTTTGATTATTCTTTTAGGATGTTATATTCTTTCAGAGTCAAGCCTGTTGAGTGCTTAAAATAAGTGCAAAATAGTCTTGGTTGAGGTCTTATAAATCCAAAAGTCCACCATGAAGTCAATGCAAAATTTTCTTCCACTGTTCGCAATTGGTTTTTGATATGACAGAGGATTTCAAATAAAGAAGGCTTTATAAATCCAAAGGACAAGTTGGTAATACAGTAGGTCAAAAAAAAACCTTCACTTCCTGAAGTGTTAGAGAAGTGTTAGAGAATTCACAACGAATTGAATAAACAGATTCAAATAAAATCAAAAAAAAGTATATTTGGTTTTTAATCCAAGAAATTATATTATAATTCATAATTTTATTATAGTCCAAGAAATCCAAGATTTATATTATAATTCAGAAGGCGCTTTTCTAAACTTTTACGGCTTTATGAGTTCAGAGTTCCTTTGCAAGAACCTTTTTTCTCATTTCAATTATATTAATGTTAGTTTTTCAATTTAAGCATGTTTCGTACTTAAATTAAGTACTTCCTATAACAAAACATAATTGAAATTTTAAGTATAAATGCAATTCCAATCAACCTAGAACTCTGCAAGTTGCTTTTTTCTGAGTAAGCTTAGCTTGAGAACTAATAAGGCTTGAATTTGGAATTATATACTTCATTTAAGCCCTGAAACTTCTTAGTTTTATCTACTTTGAACTGTAAGAAGTTCGTTCTCAATGAATGTAATGTCTCAGCATTTTCCGTACTTAAAAACTTATTTGAACTTTAAGAACGAAATGAGCTTAATTAAATATATTTTTCGATTAATTTCTTTTGTATTTATGAAGGGTCTGTCATGTAACTAAGAATTCCCCAGTATAAATCGCTACTTACTACTTTTTATTATAATAATTCTCTCAATCAATCTCAATATCTGTTCTCTTCCCCTTAGCCCATTTGCATGTTTCATTGCCTTTGTGTATTTCATATTTAACGCTTTTAATTTTTGCAATTAGCATTGCAATTAAAAATAATAATTAAAAATTGAATTCACATGGAGAAAAGAACCTCAAACAGCTGACAAGTGTGTAGTATATGGAGATGATGATGGAAAAAAGTTACGTAAATTGGATGAAATATACACGAGTTTGCCTTTTTTTTTTTGTTTTTGTTTTCGTTTTTTGTATAACAACCACAGCACGCATACGCCCCGTGTGACGTGGTTTGTGGTAGTGGGAGGGCGAGCGGCGTACCAGCAATTGCAATTGCAGTAATTGACAATAATTTCTGTAATTATACTGTAAATTACTTTGATTTTTTTATGACCTCGCCCCCCTCTCATCATCCCCTATTATATGTTCGAAATTTTCGATATAAATCATCCAACCAATTATTTATAGACAGAGAGGTTCCTTCTATATTTAGCCGGGGAATGGGAATGGGGTGAGCAATAACAATAATACAAAATAAAAATAAAAATAAAAAAAAATCCCTCAATTATCAGTTTTTTCATTTGACAATTTCTCCATTATTAAAAGGCGCATCACGTGCCCTCCGCCACATCATCACTTCAGTAATAGTTGGAAAGCAATATAAAAACCGTCTTCGCACTCTCTTGATAATTGTTTTTGATTAGTTGAGGGCGTTCGACCGACCCGCATGACTGACTTGACCATTCAAAAGAGGCCTTTCATTGCATTCGCATTTAGTTGTTGTCTACAAGCCGAGTTCAATGCACTCCCAAAGCCAAAGACGTTTTCGGTTAACACACCCACACACATATTTGGGAGTAGGATTGTGCAAACCCTTGGGCAAAATGGCTTGCACCGGATCGGACAGGGAGGCGTCACGCGAGACAAACGGCCCCAAAATGCCAAAATGTTTTATGCTGTGCACCGCACTGCACTTGTTGGGCAATCGCGGCACATAAGTAGACAGAAATAGAGAGACATCGGGACAGTAGACCGGGACCAGACAGTAAGAGCCAGACCCACAGAAATGACGAAGCATTTAGATAGTTTGATTTTTTCTGCTCTCATGTCTGTCCATGGTCAGAGCCAATTTGGTGTCTAGAGAGATATCGTCGTGGATAGAGAGTTAAATAAATTGCCAAGTCCAACTGACATACTAATTCACTCATAGGCACACCTCTGGGAGCTTTGTTTGGGGATGTAAATATTGTCTACAATTTATCTCATTCCTTAAGCAAGCCGGCTAATCTCATAAAATGCATTTGTTTCCTTTAAATTCTCCAAGGGTTTACAATTTTAGTCCTTATATACCTCTCAAGATATGCTCTGTGACGTCAAAGGATCATTTAGATGTTTCTTTTGGCAAATTAGCTAACCAGTCAGGAACTGAACCTCTCAGAATTGGGAATTTCGAAAACTTTTGGGTCTTTTAAACCAAGAAATGATTGACCTACCCAACCTGGCTTAGAATGGGTCTTCCAAATCCGAAGCTCAGGTCGAAGATCTAATTGTTATGCTATAATTGTATATGAAAACGAGAGCGTAAGTTGACACTCCTGCCCGACTTCCATATACCTCTTACTTAGGGGAATTGATGCTTCATTCAGGAGAAAATCTTAGAAGAAGTTGAATAAAAACAAATTATATGTTTAAACTAAGAATGCAAATAAATATTTGCTATATTCCAGCGATACAGACCATCTAACTGGTCTAGAAAACTTTTTTCCCAAATTTATTAATTTTTTAATGATTTTTCAAAATTCGGAATACTTTCGTAAATATAGCTACAGAGAGAAAACAAAACATCCTACACGAATCGTAGTTCATGCCTTACAATTTCACACGAAAAATGTAGAAAACAGAAAGTTTGCGGCAATGCCGCGCGAGTGCTTGGTAGTCGTATGGGCTGAGATGCCGGCATTTGTGTTTAAATTGCAAAAACACAAGGTACGTGAGTAATGAGTTCGAACCACATTTAAAGAGAGTCAAAGAAATGAATTGAAGTTGTAGGCTTTTCAGAAGGAAGGCTTCCCCTTCCCCTTCTGTAAATAGTTAGTTTTTTTTTGGGCTTGGCCCTAAACGTACCTTTTAGAAAAGCTGAGAAATGTTAACGCGGCATGTGGAAAATCCATATAAATCATGAAATGGGTGGAAAATCCTTTTCAATAATGTCTAAAACCTACATTTTTATGTAGTTTTTACAAATTTTGCTCTCTCAATGTTTTTGCGAAATTCCTAAAACTTTAAACGTTTTTTTTTTTATTTAAAACACATTTGTTATAGCTTTTTGCAGGTTCTACTAAACCGATTTTGAAGTGGCAGAGCTTAATTTAGGACGCAAAACTAATGTGACTATGGACTGAACCTCTTTCATTGGAAAAAATAATTTTTTACTATTTTTTTTTACACTGGATAAGAGAACTTTTGAACAGCACTCGTATTCACAGAAATGTCTGTCTACAACTTTCAAGAAAACAGGTCAAATTCAGTGGTAAAATGGTACAAGTTTTCAAATTGGTTCACTATGGAAGATCATTCGGGAAGTGTTCCTACCAGTCTGAAATATCTCAGGCATTTTTGGGCATTCTGACTGATGTACAAATCATTTGAAATGTACTAAACCAAAACACTAAATGGTGTGATCCATATTCATTTCATAATCTCTCACACAAAGGTCTTTTGCTTTTGATCTTTCAATTGATTTATTATCAAGCGCCAACTTTGGTGCCAACAAAAATCTGGCTAAAAGCTTCCAGCTTCAATGTGTTTATTTATCAAGCAGGAGGAGCAGCAGTAAAGCGGTTGCTTCCTGCACACGCGGTTTATATTTTGCGTATAAAAAAAAAAAAAAAGTTCAATTGGATTCAAAATAAATAAAAAAAAAAAGAAGAAAAATATTGTTAGCCAGGCGAGCGGACTTTGCATTTTTGCCAGTGTGTGAGTGGTGCATGAGTCATTTTGCAATTAAGCGACAAAAGGCAGCAAATACGCTACCACACACACACACACACACTCGCTCACACACACACACTCACAGGCAGCAGAGAGACAGAGAGCACGAAAAATTCAAGTGCCGCAAAAATGCCAGCATAAAAATAAAGTATACGCCGTGTGTATGGCTGCAGAAGAAGAGGAAGACGCGGCAGCAGCAGAAGAAGAAAACCTACAAAAGCAGCAACCACAAATTCAAATTGGCTGCGAAGTCAGCTGCTGCGCCAGCGGCGACTGCGACAGCGGCAGCAACTGATGTTTACACAACGTGCGGTGTATTTGCAAGATACTCGCGTAGCTTGTATTTTTTTGCCGCTGATATTTTTTTTCGACTCTAATTGAAAACAAGCAAACTTGTATCTCTGTGTGTGTGTGTGTTTGTATTTGTATCTCTCTCTTCGTGTGTGTGTGTGTGCAAAACAAGAAAAACAAGCACATCGACATCGACGAGCGTCTACAGCTGGCTCTGGGGTATATTATTGTATCTGTTAGATGCGAAATTGCAAACTAAGCGGCTGCGTTGCCAAACTTCACACCACATTTTGTAGCTTTGTGGCAGAGCGCATGCAATGCATCAGTTTTTTTTTTTTTTTTGTATCTTTTGCTTAATTTTGTGTAGAATCAAAAGTGTGGCCTAGGCTAAAGTATTATTATGTATGCACCTGATCGTTAACGTTAACATAAACCGGTTTGAAACGTCATCATCGCCCAGCAACTGGTTATCAATAACAGGTAACAGAAAAGACAACATAAAATACCGTCCGTCCTCTGCTTTCTTTATACATATATATATTTATATACATATATATATATATACATATACATTTACTCAGAGAGCCCGTTTGTCAGCTCTTGGAATAATAATCGATTTCTTGCTGCGCCTTCTTTGTTTAGCTCACGCACACATAGACACAGGATGATAATCTTTTGTGTCTGTCCGGTTCTTTAGCACCTTTTGTCAACACTCGACTCGACACGACTCCAAATGCCTCGAATGAAGAACGGCAACATAGCCTCACAGCTCAACGGCAGCTCAGTTCGGCTCAGCTCATGTGTGAAATTATTTGGGAATTTTCTACAACAAAGTTGAGTTATCGCATCCACACAGACGAGACGACATTGTCATCACGTTACCTGCTGATATCTCTATCCTACACAGCCAATTACGAAACAACAAAATGTGCAATGCCAGGCACAAAGTGTAAAACAATAACAATAAAATAATTGCACGACTTGCATAAAAAGAAGAAGAAGAAGAAAACCAGATATAAAACAACCGCAGGGCAGGCGTTCCTAAACGTATTTCGATATTTGTTTTTTTTTTTTTGTATTTTGTATTTTGCACAACAATTTAGGCATGCCAGCCAAATCCAATTTCAAGTCTCGTAAATATTTCTAGTTTTCGTTTTTTTATTTTTTATTTTTTTGTTGTTTTCTGCCATCAGCTGTGCGAAATTGACCGCGACAATGAAATTCAGACAAGTGCGAAAGCTTAACAGAGAATTCTCTGGGTGTTGAATGAGTAACCCGAGACCTGCCGCGGTGGTGCCACAACACACAAAAAAAAAACAAAAAAACAAACAAACACGCCATTCGCAATGACTAACCAATATTTGTATAACTATAATGTAAGCTCTATATATAGCCTAGGTAAATGTGCTAAATGTACCAAATGGAACACATTTTGGCTGGCTGGAAATGCATTTTGTTGGGGGGGGTTTTTTGAAAAAGTTTCTCAAGTTAGGCTTGAACCGAAATTCGGCTCATATTTTAGGGGATAGTTGAAACATTTTTACCCTGCGAGTTTATTGGAGTAGCATAAGTTCGGATTTAAATAAGGCAGATCTGGCAGATAAATAAGGGACCAAATCAACCATTACCGAAACGGTTCTCTAAGGTGTTCGCTCTTGGAACGGTTTACAGCCTCATAATTTAATGGAACCCATAAATAGTTGAAATATACATATATCCAAAATCCGAAAAGGCAATACAACATGAAAAACATAAAATTAAATTTTTTTAAAATTATAATTAAACGAGAAAGCTAAGCTAACTTCGTCCGTGCCGAAGTTTTCATACCCTTGCAAGTGCTCGCTTAAATATTTTCAAAAAATACTCTTTTTCCCATTTTCTGACCGATTGTTCGTATGGGAGCTATATGATATAGTCATCCGATTTGGCCAAAAAGTTGTATTATTATGTGAAAGCATGTGAAACAATCAAATACAAAAAACAAAAAAGTTTTTCTAACTAAAACTGTTTTTCAGACCTATCTTTTGTATGGCAGCTATACCATATAGTTGTCCGATTTAAATAAAACTTGGTGGAATCATAAAAACACATAGAAAACCTACGATTACAAAGTTTGGAGACGTTTCCATTGAAAACTAAAAAGTTTTTCATACTAAAGCTAGTTTTCCGACCGATGGTTTCTATGGGAGCTATGAGATATAGTCATCCGATCCGGTCGGTTTCGACATATTAGTAGTATGCAGCAAAAAGAAGACTCTGTGCAAAATTTCTGCACGATAACTTTAAAACTGAGAGACTAGTTCGCGTAGAAACAGACTGACAGACGGACGGACAAAGCTCAATCGATTTAGCTCGTCACCCTGATCAAGAATATATATAGTTTATGGGGTCGGAAATAAATATTTCTATGCGTTGCAAACTTCTGGGCAAAATAATAATACCCTTTGCAAGGGTATAAAAATGAAGAAGGCTTAAATTAAAAATAAAGTTTATCTGCCTGCAAATATAAAAAGAATTTGTCCCATACACGTCATACCTCTGTCTCTTACCATATCTGAGACCTGCGCGTTCATACGGACAGACAGACGGACATGGCTATATCGCCCCTGCTGTTGATGCTGATCAAGAATATATATACTTTATGGGGTCCGAGATGCTTCTTTTTAGCTCTTACATACTTTTGCGCAAAACTGTATACTTCCGGTCCAAAGTATAGCAACGAAATTATCGATATATCGATGTTTTTTGAACTCGATATATGAAGTATTGATTTTGAAAATTTAGATTTTTGATATTATTGATTTTGAACTCTATTTCCTGGGTTCGAAAAGCTTAGGCTATATTATGAGATCGTATCCCCGGTAGAAACTGACTGCAGCTTATAGAGGTAAGATTTATCAATATTATCGATATTTTCCATATTTTGTAAAAATACAAATTTATTAAATTTTTTTGGTTTATTAATGTAATTTAGGTGTCACTTGCCTTGTTTAACAAAATACTTTTAAAATGCTCCAAAAACATTTGTAATTCTAGAAAAGAACTCGTGGGAAAGTCTAAGGTTTAGTTCTCCGACCGGTTCCGTTTCTTATCAAACCTAAGGTTTTGGTTCGAAGCTTGGTTCACGGAAGCTTAGGTACTGGAATCTTTTTATGGTACAAAATTAAGACAAATACTTTTACAACCGAATTAATGTCGCTTCTGAAGATGGCTTGTGAATCATTTTTAGTCAATCAATTGAAGATGGCTTGTCATTAGTGTGCATTCCATTCTTATAAGCTTGATTAAACCAACATTAACATCTAACGAAGCAATCCATTAAATGCAAGAGATTTAGTAGAGCTGGACAATCGAATAGCAAATGTTCTCAAATCTCTTCCTTACTCCCAGAACTTCTTCAAAAGTCTTTCTAAGCGACGCTTACCGATGAGGCAGTGGTCCTAGGCAGCTCGAAAGGTTTTCCATCGTTTCGTAGCTAGGCGCCATTACATTACACATCTCTTTTGCAGTTTCCTATCTAATCTACTTTATTTTGGGCTTTGCCCCACAGACAGAAAAGTCAACGTAGCGATGTTAGTCAATGCCAAAAAAAAAAAAAAGCAAACATACACAGAGAGCTCTAAACCAAACTATAAGTATATAAAATGGCAACAACAATATCAAATGTAACATGACATTGAAACAAGTCAAAAGCACTATATATATATATATATATAATCTGATAAAGGTTGTTGCTGTTGTTTGCCATCTCGTGTTAAAAAGCGAGACACGAAATTCAATTAAATGAATGAGAAAAAAAAAAGAAGATTACAAATAAGTGGATCAAATCCAATTTCTAATGCTAATCGATTATTCAAGGTTTATACTACAAACATATTTTTGTTATAAACGAGAGTTGCCTTTTGCTATATTTGGGGGATATGTCACTTCCATGCGAAAGTTTGGAGTTTTTATTATTAAGCAGCTTACTCATAAGGCAGACAAAATGTCGGCCTGTTACTTGTGTAAGAAAAGAGAGAATGCAGCAATATATCACTGAGTAGAGGTAAAAAAGTAAAAAAAATGAGTCACTTCCTCATCGGTGGACATGGACTAAGCCTAGGCAAGGTATTTCGAAAGTATATAAAGCTTAAGAATAAGGAGCAGAAGCTACTAAATCTTCTATGACACTGTTTAACTTTTTAAGGGCAAACAAATTGGTCATCTTTTTCTTACTAATCCTCTGAAAAAAAAATGTCGTCATATACCACAAAGCATTACGGTTCGCTTAGGTTCAATTCTCCGAAGAGTCTTAAGACAAGTCTTTTGCGACAACAATTTTCGGGAAATTTTAATACTTATTCCATAACGATGCCTGGTTTGTGCAGCTGTCAACAATTTGAATACATGGAATCCCTTACATCTCCTCCAATTGACCAATGACCTGTCAATAGATTGCATTCGCTAATAGATTTGTGTGATAATCCCAATTTCTTTTACGGATCGAAATAAGCATTATTCTGTCGTGCTTCTGCACCTCTAACACGTAAGAACCACTACTGTTATATTATATTGTAAGTTCGAACCCTACTTTATGTTACCTCAAATGGTATCGGCCACCTAAATATATGGTTTTTCAAACTGCAGCCCTTTTAAAAAAGTCCACAAATTAACTTTCCAAACAGATTTAGGTACATTTCTGAATTTTAGGCTTAGAAATGGGTTAAAGTTCAGTGAAACTGAGGGCGATCCTTGAAAAGAAATAAGTTTATGAAATCATTTTGGAGTTGACGCTACTTCGGAAGTAAAAAATATTATTCTTTGAGCAGATTTGAGCGTAAGTCGCTGTGATATACTGAAAGAAGGGCTTTGGGAGTTGAGATATGCTGATGATGAGGACGATTCTAAAAAAGAAATGTGTTTTCGAAATGTTTTAGACTGCTTTAACTTCGAAAGTTTGGAAAAAAATATACCTTTCCGCACAGATATATCATATTTAAGACGGAATTTCAGTCATGAGACTAGGCAATATTTACAGAAAATAATGATATTTGAACAGAAATGTTATTTTCTAAACTTTTCGGGCTGTCTTACCATCGAAAATCTTGAAATAATAACTTTCCGAAAGATAGATGTGCAATTCGGGACACTATCCTTAAGTAAGGGTAGAGATTCGACGGAACCAAGAGCGATCCTAGTACAGAAGTGCGATTTTTACATTTTTTGAAATTTGAAAAAAAGTAAAAAAAAAAAAAAATAACAGTTCTTATTCTTAGTATGGATTTCAAGGGTAGAGATTTCCACAGAATTGCCAAAACCACGGTTCAGTTGGACTTAAAAACCATGCAATAAGCCAAATCGTTGGTTCAAAAACTGTGTGAACGACTGAACCCATCTATTACTGCTTAAAACAATTGAAATCGCTTGCTTGTTTAAATGAAGAAATCTGCTCTCATCATACTCTTGAAGTGAAGACTCAAAATAAAGAAACTATTTGTGTATTTCGCATGGGTAAGTGCCGAGTAATGTTTCATTTTTTGATTTAACAACATTGATTCTAACTTTTCCAAGAAAACTATTAAACAAAAATGAAATAAATTGAATGGAATTTCTCTATTTAAGAAAACACTGTGTGTGTTTTAGGTGAAATTTGGAAATATATCCAATTTTTAATTGTATAAAATTGAAAACATTTTTCTACACATTTTCGAAATTTGTAAACCAAACAAAACGTAAACAGTTGGTCGGTAAAGATCTTCATAGAATCTTCAAGTGTTTTTTGTTTTTGTTTTTATATTTCTTGTTTAAACAAAAAGTTTACTAAGCTTCAGGGTCACCGCCAGCCGCCTCCAACAGCCAATTCATTCATTTACACACACACACACACACACACACACACTTATACACATGCACAGTGTACACATACGCCCCAGAAAATTAAAACCAATTTCGCTTTGTATTACATTGCCAAACATCACACAGAGAGGAACGAACAACAACAACAACAACAAAATAAGCAAAAGAGATTTGCCTAGAAGATTATTGTACAAACAAATAAAATGAATTGAAAATTCGAAAATTATATCTAACAAACAAAAAATCCAACAACATCAACAACACATGCGTCATGAAATACAACAGCAACAAATCACAAAATAGTGCGTAATTTATTTATGCACATTTGGCTTGAAACTATATATATTATTTTATATTTTCGGCGCTTGACTCGTTTCTCTCTCGGTTCATTGTCAATGTCAAAAAGCTGGCGGCTGGTTTTGAACTCCGTTTTGACGATTGTCTTGTAATTACCGCAACTATCGAGGAGAGCTGAGGCTGCTGACTGACATTGATGCGGGTTTAATGCACCGCCAGCAACAGCACCAACAACAACTACAACTACAACAACAATACACAAAACAACAACAAACAGTTGTCTAATGAAGCAATTAACTTTTGCACCCCACAAAAATAAATAATAATAATAAAAAAATAACAACAAATTGCCCGGAGAGAGAGGGAGTGAGAGAGCGAGGAATGAGAAGTAAAACTCGTTTGAAAGGCAGAAGTTTTAGGCCCAAATACAAAAATCATACCAAAATTACGTAATAACAACGTTGACTGAGGCGACAGCAGCCGCTACATGTCGACCGTCCCTTCCGCTGCTGCTGTAGCTGCTGCTGCTGTTGTCGGTTTTCGTTCTAGCCTTTTTGAACACGTCGCCAGTTTGTTGGCAAAAGTCAGGTAAAAAGATACAAAAAGCCCAAAACAGAAAGCAGAACAGACAATTCAAGGTAAAGAAATAGAGGGGGGAAAAAAAAGTTACGCGTTCTTAGGCAGGGCCACTTAGATAGATAGAGATGCAAATGCAGAGATGTTTCTCTAGACGGTAGCAAAAAGTGGGCCTACGCATCTACACATACATATGTAACAAAGCAGAGGACCACAAAAGTCCCACTCACAATTCTTAGAGAGAAAACCTCGAAATAACAATCCAGGAAGTAGCTGAGGCTAAAAGGAGGACAGCATTTTGTTCTTCAAGTTCGGTTCGGTTTGTGAAGCATTGAACCCATGATAAAGGTTCGAAACTGAAATCCAAGGGACTAAGATCTGGTATAGAGTATTTTAACCAGGTTTCCGTATATTCTTGGTCGATTAGTATTTATCATATTTGTCACAATTTAGTTCTCTTTTTATACTCTCTACCGTAGGTACTCAGAGTATTATAAGTTTGTGCAAAAGTATGTAACATCGAGAAGGAAGCATCTCCGACCCTATAAAGAATATATATTCTTGATCAGCATCAACAGCCGAGTCATGTCCATCTGTCTGTCCGTATGAACGCACTGATCTCAGAGATGGTAAGAGATAGAGGTTTGACATGTATGGGACATATGCTTCTTATATCTGCAGTCAGATCATGTTTATTTCCAATTTCGGCCACGCCCCCTGCCGCCCCCGCAATTTGGAAAAAAGTCATATCTCCCACAGTTTTAAAGATAGATGGTTCGTTTTTTCTGGACATATTTAGTAATAAGGATAGCTTTTTGACCAGCCATGGTGAAGATCGGATGAACGGTTGTCGAGCTATGATCAAAAGACTGTTCGCTGCTACAGCGCAGTAGCAGCGCTGTTTTCAGCTGCTATTGCAGCATCAAAATGAAAGCTGAGCGTATAATTTCGTTGGTACAGAGTATGTTATAGTCGGGCTTGACCGACCGAACTGATCCCAAAAAAATCAAATATCAAAGCCAGTATCAACCCTTGCAACACTATAATTGTAGAGGGAAGATTTTCAGCTGATTAACTATCTGAAATTTTAGTTTAAAAAGTTACATCTATTACAGAGTTATCTGAGAGATCTATCAGCAAAGTACGACCCAAAACTGAGAGTCGCATACTGCTGAGAACTGTACAATGACAACAACCTTTTTATAAAGAGGAAGATAAGAATGCAATATTTCCAGTATATTTCCAGAGATTTGTAATCATTCATGTGTTCTAAAATCCACATTCGACCTAAAAACTACAGAAATCCTTTGGCTATCGCGTGGTTTTTGGGTCTGAATCAGTAAGTAGAACACATGGGAATATTCAATATTTAATTTACTGTTAAGTAACATTCCATTTCGGAGTTCTCGCAATTTGCACTGGTTGATGCTGATCAAGAATGTGTATACTTTATAGCGTCGGAGAAGGACTGATTCCAGGACTGATAAAAGTTGGCGTTTTATTTGTAATCTCTGCTTCTGAACTGAATAGCGTTCAACAAAAGAAAAAAGACTCAACTCGTAGAGGAATTGTATCTTAGGCGATTAGTTAAACACAGGGGATTGCTTTCATAGGCGAAATATTCCAAATTTGATCAAAAATTGTAGTGAAATTGTTTGTTTGATTAGTTGTACCGAAATGTATGTGACTGTTCAAGCTAAAATTAGGTTATTCATTGAGATGCGGTTTGAATCACCTTAAAATATAGTTTCTTTGCTAACTTTGAGTCCACTTTTAAGGAGCTTTCCTGAACATAAAGACCTTACTTTGAAATAAAGTTAAGTTAAGAGGTTCTAAAACAAATTTGGATGATAGGAAGCTATTTGAAGGGTGCTCTTGCAGTGCCGATTCTTCCACACTTTCTCAGTTGGTAAGAACTATATTTAAATTGACATTAAAGGATATTTCAATGTTAACTAGCTTTAAAATTCAAATAGAATTGCGTCTTAAAGTTAAGATATTCGGGATTTGAAATAGGAGTGAATTGAACCACTAGACCAAACCAAAAACTAATTTGAATAGCTATAAAAACCACGTTAGAAACCAAAGCGGTGGCTTAAAATGTCTGTAAACCAGTGAATCGGACCAATTCGAATTCTCGAGCGGGTTGCATCCACATTAAATTTGTAGGAATGTGAAAACATTGATAAAACCATATTAGAAAATTTGTGGGTTACTTATTAAGCTTTTTAAATGTTTATCGGGCCTAATCCCAATGGAAATCGGAATTGGAAACTGTTCCCTTTTGTTCAAAGAACGATAGACTGATGGGTTTTATTTTTCAATTCTTGAATCCCTTTTTGGGTATCGCTTGTCTTACCAAGATTCCGATTGATTCCACAAATCTTTGTTTTATCAGCAACTTCATTTCGTACTGAGGGAAGGAAAAGGGCAGGGCTGCATGGGCTTAACGGGCCACTATTCTTAGAAAATTCATAATTATTTTTTTTTTTAAAGTTTAACATACCTTTTTATTTTGGGATTGTTGTTATTATGATTAGTATTGTTGTTGTTGTTGGTATTATTATTATTATTATTATTGTTGTTGTTGTTGCTGCTGCTAGTATCCACGGCTATGGGTTGCTGCTGTTGTTGTTGTTGTTGTTGTTGCTGCTGCTGCGTAGTTTCGGCTAATTTTCCAAAACAAATGTTACGGCTACTGTCGCGTACCATGTTTTGACGGAACACTCACGGAATCTAATATTGAGGAGCATTATGGATGCCGCATTGGAGGCGCATAATTTTAAATGGGCGCGCTCCTCCCATTGAACATATTTGATTGAAAGATTCTTTTGTTTGGCTTGCACTTTTCTCTATACATTTGATTCATTTATGAATAACTTTTTCTTCATCTTTGATTTCACATCAAACACCATTTAACACAAGATTTATTGATCCGCAGTAGGTGGAGGCTGGAAATGGATTTATTTTTATTTTGCACTTTAATTGAACATTTTTCAACTTCTTCACACACTCTCAATGACAACAACGGCGACGACAAAGCTGATGCCAATTTATGTTAATTTAGCATTAATTTAATTCAACGAGAGCAATTTAAATTTATTGAAATTTTGAACAGGAGACAAGTTCGGGCGGTATCGGGGGCTTGGGGCAGTTCTTAAGATGTGCTCTATAGGGTCGCTCTACAAATAACAATAACAACAACAACGAAGTAAGAATACTATAGAGAAGAAGGTGGAAAATGCGAGCAGCGAAGTCGGCGTCGTTATTATAATCCAGTCCAACAACCAACATGGCCAGCCAGGCAGGCAAGCGTGTCGGGTGGTTGGTGCGGTAAGCGAGGGGCATGTTAAAATTCCATACATTAAAGAACAACAACACGCTGAAGTTTGGCAACCTCGCGTGGCTCTCTTTCCCTCTCTCTCTCTCTGTCGCTCTCGCTGTGGCTCACCCTCAATAGCTGCTGCTGCTGCTGCTGCCGAGTGTGGCTGTGGCTGTAGCTGTGAAGTTTGGCAACCTGGCTTTGTTTGCTTATAATTGACGTTTGCACTGAACTGGTGCTGCTGCTGCTGCTGCTGCTGTCTGACGTGGTATACAAAGTGGGGTGCCTGATGTTAGAGCGAGATGGAGAGATGACTATGTACTTTAATGCTGCTGCTGCTGCTTCCCTCAGTCAGGCCGTTATGTACTTTTAGGTTTATACTGTATCTGTATGTACTTGGCCTGGGCATGGAAAAACGAGTATCTGCTGGCTGTGTACATACATACACACGTACATATATTTATAAATGCTTAAGAGGGGTGCTTTGGCTACGCGTTGTTATTTCTTTTTTTTCAGTTGATGACGACGTTTTCGTTATGAAAATGTAGTTTTGTAGCTAATGGCCCTTTTTTTTTGCTGTATGTGTTTGTCTTTTGGGGAGCAGCAGGAAATCGCACACATGTAGCTAGCAGCTAGCAGCTAGCTCCCTCTACCCACCTCTCTCTCTCTCTCTCTCGCTCCCTCTCTCGTACGTATGTATCGATCGTGAAAGTTTCTCTGCCTGTACTTAAAGTTGGGGCCATTTGACTTTTCGTATTTCAGTCGCTTTGTATGCCTGGTGGGGTGCGGTTCGATATCGCTTAGACAAGAGAAAAATTACACAAAATGTGCCAAAAAAAAATAAGAGAGCAAAAAAAACCAAGCTACATTTTTGATTCAAAAATTATGTGCGTTTTTTTACGTTTTTTGCCAGTTTGGGTCGGCCATTTTTGTTAGACATTTATGGCTTAAATGCTGTGACCATTTATAGAAAAACTAGCTACATGGGGGAAAAACCCCATTAAAGCAGGCGATTTTTGCCTAGAATTCAGCAGAGAAACCAGTTTTTTTTTTTTTCTGTAGTCAGCGAACTATGCAGTCATTTCTTTGTAGCAGGCTACGTGACCACACAGACCCAAGAGAGTGAGAAAGAGAGAGCGAGAGAGAGAGGGGAAGGGGGATCCGGGAAATGAATGCCACCACATGCCGAGCGTACATACAAAAGATACACCCATACTAGCGCAGGCGCATTTATACAAAACGGGTTAAATACAAAAAAGAAAAATACATCTTTTAGCTCGCTCTTACACTTATGCCCCCTAGGCTAACAGCCATCTCGCTTGTGCACGTTTCTGCAGCTGAATCGATTTTTTTTTTTTCAAATTTCTCTGCCACCTCAAAGCAGCAGCACTACGTGAGAACGCCATCTCGTTTTGGCTCGCTTAATATACGGCAAAGCTCTATCTCGCTCTCTGTAGTTTGGGGGGGCTCAGCGCCATGTTACTTTTTCGTTCGTTCGTTCGTTCGTTGTTGGGGGAGCTGTCAGGCCTGGATTTTTTTGTAGCCGCTGCCAACGTCGCTGTCGCAGTCACAGTCGCAGTCGCTGTGTGTATGTGCTTTGAATTTCTGATGAAATTCTTTGCTTTCGAGTTAATTGCTATAGCAAAAGCAGCGGACGACAGCTACGCTGCTGACTCCCCACCAACCGCCTTCAACGTCTCCTTAGTGTGTTGTGCCATTTTTCTTTGTGAGCTGTGTAAATCGGCAGGCCACTAACCAAACCGAACCACACACCAACCAATTGGCATAAACTTTGTGTTCGCTTGCAATTTTGTTGAATTTTCTTCTTTTTCCGATATTTTCGGGTGTAACTTTATAATTATTATAATTTTTTTTTTTTTAAATTTTTTTTTCACTTGTTTTTGAAACACTTTTTGGCACTTGTTTTTTTTTTGAAGATTTTTTTTTTGCTGAATCCTTACCAATTGCGTGAAGAGCTGAAACAAAAATGGAGGAAATTATTTTGGTTTCAAATTAGGACAGAAAGTAGGCCTTAAAATATCTTAAAATTTTCTTACAAAAAAAAATAAAAAATTTCTTTCAAAGATTAGCATAATTTGGCGAAGTTTTGGAGCGTCTCCCGATGTAGCAAATAAGTGTTTCCTTGAATTCTTATGATGATTCCTAATCTCATATTTCTCCTGAGCTTCTAGCCTTTCTTGCCAGGATCAATGCGTAAGCGGAGCTCACAGTTAGTAGATTTCCATGGTACTAAAGCCGCTACATACTTAAGAAACTGCTTTTCAAGGCGATAAATGCTTTAAAACATACATTTTGAGCTTGGCTATATTCTTTTCCATTGTTTTTTTTTACTATTGGTCAGGGTGATTCGGAATAATACTATTTTTCTTAGACCCGTTTCGCATCCCATGGTTCTCCGAACCTTGCTCTAGTCCATGTTTTACCCAATTTGAATAGAAAATCAATTAAACTGTTTTATTGTGAACTATTTTCAAAACTTTCGAATGAAAGAACTTAAAAAATGTCCGTTAACACGACTTGGGGCCGATTTCTTATCTTCTAAAAAGCTGCTATGTGTCAGATAAACTCAGATTTTGCTCTGTTATTTGCAGGTTTATGTAAGAGATTAGAAAACGGCCCTAAGAACGGGTTTTATATGGTGAAGTAAGCTTCATGAAGTTTTTAAAAAATGTTTCTCTTGTAGGAAAGAGTTGTAAGGGGGCCAGCGAATTCTATATTGTTGTCTATGTTTCTACAAACTTATTAATATTAACTTTTTTTAAATGCAATTGTTTTAGTAAATATCTGACACCAAAATGTCAGCCTTGAAAGGTTAATTAAGCTGCATAATGTGACTAAAATTAGTTGTAATAGTTTTTTTTTGGGAACGAATTGAAAACTTTGGTTTGAAATAGGTAAGGGTGTTAGTCTTTATCAAAAGTAGTTCAGCTTGGGGTTCGATTTACTGTAAAAAAAAGGTGTCAATTCTGGGTGGTTCTGAAAGAATTCAAGTATAATTGAAGTTAAAGGAGTAACCGTTAAAAAGTGGAATCTGGCGGGATGGGATGAAATTGTAAAGCCTATGGTTCCCCTTTATTGGATTCTAAATAAATATTTATAGTTTTGAAAGTGGAAAAGGGGTTTTAATATTTGGTTATATACTGAAATAATGTCAAACGAATTTTAAAAAGTAAAACAACTTTTTCTAAGTTTTGAAACTAGAAAAAGTTAAAAAAAATTCTAAGAAAACATTAGTTTTTAGATGTTTTATTTTGATTACAAATATATTCTTAATACAAGTTTTAGGATTAAGTACAACAAAACGACCCAGAAAGTGTTTTTGAATGCCCTTCGAACTATTAAGAATATCAAAAATTTATTTACTTACTCGATGCAAGAAAATATCCAAAACGTATCAAAAGTTAAATTTCTCACCCCAAGATTTTTTTAATGAAAAAAAAAACCAACCTAGAATCAATCTTGAGCTTATAAAAATTTTATATTTCCCCCTAAGTTTTTCATTTCCGAGAATTTGTGAAAAAAAATCGTGAAAAAGTTGCCCTAAGATACTTTTTAAATTGCCAGATTCTTTATTTTAAAAAAGAACCAAAACCAGGCCATTCCTCAAATTACTTGGGGTTTTTTGTTCGTTTCCATTTAAAGTTCCCCCCTTATACTTACACCATTGAAGTGATGTTCCTTAGCTGTGGGATCCTTCATCTATCTTGACGGCTGCCGTTGTTGTTGTTGCTGTTGTTGTTATTATTATTGTTAGAAATTCAAACCCGTTTTGGACTGTATTCGAAATTTTCGCATTTTCTGGTATCTTCCAAAAACCTCCAAAACGCGCCCGTAGAAAGTTCCGACCGAGCCGAGCCGAGTCCAAAAGCAATTTTCAATATTTCATTTGATTTTTTCTTAATTTTGTGAATTTTATTCACCCAACACAAAATCAAATTTGAAAACCATAAAAAAATTTTGTTTTATTTGATTTGGATTTTATTTCTTTGTGTTTTTGTTTGTATTTGAATTTGTATTTACATTAATGCATTTTCCCATAAACACACACACGCACGCACGCACACACCGACACTTACACATACACACATATGCAGATGCAGATAGACACAGGGGGGCGGGAAGAGCAGAGGGGGGTCGGGGTTGCGGTACGGGCAAAGTTTTTGCCGTCGTTTTGCCTTTTGCAGATAATATTTGAATTTTTTATTTTTCTTTGTGTGTGTGTTTTGGCGGCGTTTTGTTTTATCGCCCCGTCGTTATACACTTAAACTTTTTGTTTTTGCTTTTTTTTTTTATTTGCTACAAATAACGCGCGCGCTAAAGAAACGCGCTGCGCGGAAACAACTTCACAGTTTGAAAATCCATTAAATACTGAGCGAGGCCGAAACTCATAATGCGCTCTCATTGCTCAATTTGAGACATTCAGAAAATTGATAACGACTATAGCTGAGACTGACAATCGATCAACAATTAGCAAACATTCCTATCGTTATCGCCTATCGTTAGTGTTGCTAAGCTTTGTTGAGTTCGAAGTTAATGGCGGGCATTTTTGGATTAATTTGGACAGTTTAATTCTTGAAAATGTATAATTAAATAGCCAAATTAATACCCATAATCGGTCACACTGTGTTAATGTTCAATTTTATTGAGGCGTAAGCTAGGAGCAGTGGGATGCTCTATATTACAGCCTCAGCCTTTAATAAGGCAAAGAATCTCACGCTTCAAGAGCACGCTAAGTAATTTGCTGAGGGCGCACTCTGCGAGCTCCGTACCTTAGTAAGGATAAGTAAATTCCAAGGACATTTGACAGCAGCGGCAATGTATCACCTTTTTGTTTGCCTTCAAATAAATCACCAACTACGCTTCGGATTATTCAATGATTATTGCTGCTCGTTCATCTTGGAACCAGTTCTTCTTCGAGTTCGGTTCTGGTGCTGAGGGCAGCAATTATTTTTAGTGTTGCGGCTGCGAAAACAGAAAATATTTTCTGGCAATTTGTAAATTTGTTTAAAAACAAGCAATAAAATGGGCACAAAGCGTCCCAACAGCAGTGTGGTCTTGGCCCAGGAGGCAAAACGTAGCAAAAATGATATTATGGCCTATACGAATCGGGATAAGGCTTTAATGGAGTCGGTAAGCGTGGTGGCAAGAAGAAGAAGAAGCGTTTGCTTCTAATGTTTCTATTCCCACTCCCACAGGGCGTACGACGTACCTCCAATCTCCAGGCCCCCATTATGCAGTTGGAAGGACATGAGGGAGAGATTTTCACCACAGAATTCCATCCAGAGGGAGAGCTTTTGCTCTCGTCGGGCTTTGATAGGCAACTTCGTAAGTGGAGACGATTTGCTCTTTCATTGCTTTCTGCTTAACTCTACCTGTTTCCCAGATATTTGGCAAGTCTATAACGACTGCGAGAATGTCATGGCCATGTCTGGTCACAGTGGCGCCGTCATGGAGGCTCACTTCAATCCCGATGGTTCGCACATCTTCACCTGCTCCACAGACAAAACCCTGGCCATTTGGGACATAGTGACCGGACAACGTGTGCGCCGTCTCAAGGGTCATGGCCACTTCGTGAACAGCGTGCAGGGCTCGCGACGTGGCCAACAACAGCTCTGCTCGGGGAGCGATGATCGCACCATCAAAATATGGGACGCACGCAAAAAGCATGCGGCGCACACCCTGGAGTCATCCTACCAGGTGACGGCCGTGTGTTTTGGTGACACTGGCGAACAGTTGATTAGCGGCGGCATCGACAATGAGCTCAAGATCTGGGATATACGCAAGCAACAAGTACTACATCACTTGCGTGGTCACACCGACACTATTACGGGCATGTCACTCTCTCCGGAGGGTGATTTCGTGCTGACCAATGCCATGGATAATACACTACGTGTCTGGGATGTACGTCCATATGCACCTGGGGAGCGTTGCGTTAAGGTCTTTCAGGGACATCAGCATAATTTCGAAAAGAATCTATTGCGTTGTGCCTGGTCGCCGGGAGGTGATAAGATCTCAGCCGGTTCGGCGGATCGTCATGTCTACATTTGGGATGTGAACACAAGAAGGATACTGTACAAGCTGCCCGGCCATAATGGCAGTGTGAATGATGTGGATTTTAGTCCACGTGAACCGCTTATACTCTCAGGTTCTAGCGATAAGACGTTGTATTTGGGCGAGATTGAGGATTGATTGACTAACTGTTAACACAGCCAAATAAATATACAAAAATTATGCAAATTGTTACAAGCGTTAGAGTGGATCGGATAGAGTGAAGAATATATCGACAAGGCAGATTGATTCCCTTTCTAAATACCACTGGGAATCTCGGGAAGTCGACCCTGATATATATTTAGCCGTTTTATGGCTAAAACATCACTGTTGCTGTAAAAACTGGTCATACTTAATTCAACCTAAACAACTGTCACTTTGGAAATTGGATTTAAGCCAACAAAAATATGCAAAATGATGAGTTTACCCAAGGAAATCAGCAATCTCAATTCCTGATGATGATTTTATTAGTTGAATCATAATTACAGCTTGGAATTACGATTATATTCAATGAGTATTTCGAATTGTAATTACTTTTTACAATTACTTGCATTATTGTACCTAAAAAGTAGGATTTTTTGAGTAATTGTGCTCGAAAAGTTGAATTATTTATGTAATTGTATGTGAAAGATTCACGATTATTCAGTAATTATTTCGGATTGTAATTACTTTTACAATTACTTGCATAATTGTACCTGAAAAGTAGGATTTTTTTGAGTAATTGAGAAGAGCTTGAAGTGAATCGCAATTTGGTCATCTTTTCTGATAGCTTCTGTCAAATAACTTTCTTAAAACCAGGCCTTAAGTGTACAGATTCGACAGAGTTTCGGAACGGCATCATGGAAAGATGAGTATTTTCTGCGAAAACGTGAACAAAATATGTGAGTTTCATTTGCATGGTTTGGATTATATTGAACATTTTAACATACATAGTTGAGAAGTTCTTAGCATTCTTAGCATAATTCAAGAATTAGTTTACAGCTTCGTTTCACCCCTCAGAAACTAACTAACTACGATTAGTTTGGCAACAAGAGTTTCTATCTATGTATCACAAATAGGTTTTAGTTTTATTGAAATAAATATTCTCTTTTGAAATTTGAATGCAGAATTATCAATTATTATTATTATTACTATTGTCTCCTCAGTGGGTTTCACACGGGCAACGCACTGGACGTGGCCGACACGCTGCTCTTAAAGAGCTGGCCAAAGAACTTAAGGCCCGTTGCCCCGCCCGGCACCATGCCCAAGACCATAAACAGTAGTGCTATAATCTGAGCAACGGCAAAGAGTACCGTGAATGCCGTGCTCTTGGCCACCAGAGCACAATACAGTGTCAGGAGCAGACAAACGCTATACGAAACGGAGCTGAGCAGACGCGGCCTGGAGAACATTTGCTTGAGGAAAGCCCCAAAGCCGGATAGGAAACAAAAGCTTAGTATAAAGAACAGACTGCCCAATGTGTAGAGCAGTGCGAATTTGCGAGCCTTGAGGATCAACATGGGTATGTAGAATGTGGAGAGAGTCATGCAAAGTCCGCCCATGCCCAGGCAAGCCACGAAGCCCACAATACGCTGCAAGCGGGACTGAAAGGGAAGAGAGACCTATTAAAAAGAGAACTTGGCAGAACACTACACCACTTACCAGCTTGGGACAGCAAGAATCCTGGGTTGGGTCCTTCAGCCAACTATTTGCCTCAGGTGGCTCGGAATTGCGTGAGAATAGGCCCAGTCGGGGCACTTTTAGCTGTGGTATCTTTACATTGAAATTTTTCTTCTGATCGCTCTGGAGCAGCAGGTACTCGTCCAAATCCTGCTTCAAATTGCTCATGGTCCAGTCAAGAAGTCGTGTCAAAAACAAAAACACGGGAACAAAACAAAGCAATGAAAGTAAATCGGTGTATCGATAAATTAGGGTGAGGCCCTTAGAACCAGAACTGGATTCATTTGGATTCATTCACTGGATTTCATTTCATGCTAAAAAATCACAAGTATTTTTTTCCAGACTTAAATTTATGATAATTTAATTAATAACTAAAAAAATTTAATTATAACGAAACAAATAGCTTACTTTGAGTCTTGCAATTGTTAAGAGGCTGTACTATTACAGACTTAGGATTCATTCTACACTGATTACTAAAACCAGCTCGAGAAAATTCAAAAGTACACGTGATTTCTTCAGAGCTGCATGGTTAATGTGGAAAATGATTTTGTAATATATATCATTTAAACTCACACCAACCGGTTTGATTTTAGCATCCTAAAATAAATTTTCTCGCCTTGGAAGGCGATTGAAGAATAAAATCTACTTAACAAAATTTTACTCTTAAGACACGAGAATTTTTTTTTTTTGATCTTGATAATAATCGGTTGAGAAATGCGGCTGTGATTTTAATTCTCAGTGGATAAAAGAACTAGTTCCCGCATCAACTTGGCGAACTACTGCAAAGGGTGGCATCCCTTTGGCCCAGTCCATTAACAGCTGACTCGAACTTTGTTTTAATTTCTTTAATTTTTTTTTAAACAATTTCTTGGCTATACATTAAGGGAATAACCATTCTAATAGGCATCCACACGTGGTGACTGGGCAAAGAACTCTTCACTCTTGCGGTCTCCCTTGAGCCATTGCTTATAGCGTTCATTCCGCATGGCCTGCAAAAGGTTAAATGATAAGAAAACTAGTAAAAACTATATAAAAGCGATAAGTCAACTAACATGAAAACGCATCAGTTGCTTCTGCATGCCCACACACTCCTGGAAATCGGATATCAGATCGGCGCATTGCTTCTTGCCACGCTCCAGTCCATAAGCCTCCAGGCAGTCCATCATTTTCATTTCAAATGTGCCGCATTTGTCGTATGTTTGATGATTGATCAGGCAGCCAGTTAAATCTGTGAGCGGCAGGCGCAGGAAGGGCGTCAGAGACATGATGGCTGCTGCAAATGGAATACATAAACTCAACTTGTGACGTAACCATAACAAAACTGGCAGGCGTCTACTTTTTGACGTATGCCAAGCGCTCTATGTATTTTAAGTTACCTTGGGCTTTGTTAGGCCACTCAAAAGGCTTGATTTGGTTTTAATTTACCTTAAACTTATTTTTCCTGTGGAATTTGGATGTTATTTTATTTTGATCGAGTACAGTGTGGCCGTACTCTAAAATTACCCTCGACTGTCGGAACCTTAGCACTCGCTCGCGAACTGGTTGCATTGTACATCAAACAAGCGTCAGTCTAATTCAAACGGTAAATTTTTGGTTTTGAGGGGACACTGTCGAGTTTTCGCCCCCCGGCAAAAACAAATTATATTATTTTTTAACAATCTCAGGACCAGGTGGAGTCCTCGGCCAAACGAGCTGTCACATCTTCTCCCATATTGAATGCGGATCAAAAGTCCTCTGCCTTAAATTTTATTGATTTCGCACCTGATTCTGTGGATTTTCCATTTTATTTTTTGAGTGTGCGTCGATATCAATGGTGGCAGTCCGATAAGTATCGATAGAACTTACAAATAAACACTTGACTTGCATATCGAGGGCAACATTTTAAACTGTGGTCACCCCACAAATTGGCGCTAAATTTGAAAGCAATGGCAAATTAAAAAATGTTTGCATCTAAATATAAAAATTACACTTTTAGTATGATTAAAAATTCTGCAAAGGTTTGCAAATACTTTATTAATGTGTTTGGATTAATATTGAAGACGAAACTAATAAAGATTTGTACATAAATGAACTTTTGATGCACATAGACTTAGTTTTCAATAACATTTCCAGTAAGCTTATGTCAAAGAAGCCTCAAAATCTTTTTCCAGTTTTTTTAGCTTTGTGTTCGCATCCTTTTCATTTTTCAAATTCAGAGCCTGGTATACAGCCTCCAACTGTTGCTCATAGTCATAATCCACATTATTATTTGCCTTAGTGATTTCCATATTGCTCTGATCCACATTTTTCCCTTGGCCCAAAGCAAATGGACTCTTGCTGCCTGTTTTAAGGAAATATAAACCCTTCACGTCCGTCTTAACATGATAGCCCATCAGAGCCTGTGGCGCTTGGGTCGAGCACAATCCAATGAGGTAATTAGTAAAACTGGAACACTGACGAGCCCAGAAACCTACAGTTGTATTAATTGATTCCGCATAGAAGCGTGGAGCACGCTCATGACTGCAGCTGCCTGCATCTGCGGGCATGTCTGCCAAGCAACCCGGTTGCCGCAGTTGTCCAAAGTTGGGATAGAAGTCAACATGTCCCATGGAATGCAGCATGCCACGCTCCAAGGTATCCGTGTGTATGACATCCACAAACTCTGCATCAGCGGGGTCGAGAACTCTGGATGTATTGCCAAGAACGAAAAAAGGCTTGGCTGGATCAAGTCCGGTAATGCGTTTAAGTTTTCGTTTTAAATAGTTTGAAGTTTGCCCAGCCACTTGACCGCCCAAACTGAAGCCTATGAGGTGGATTAAGTCACTCTGTACTATGCCACGATCTACCAAGTTATTGATCAACTGAGCCAGACATTGACTGACCAAGGGCAGATGTTGAACCGCCTGTACATAGCAAGGATAACGCACCAGTGGACCATAATCGATGGAGATTACATACACATCTTCATGCTCCAGCAGAACGGGACGTATAAACGAACTGGGTGCATAATCCCGATGGCCTGTATAACCATGTATGAGTATTTTCAGTGGACGTGGAGGCTGAAAGTGCTCAGGATTAAGATCAAGTGGATCCAATAAAATGGGATTATCCCGTGTAGACCTGAAAACCACAAAGAAGTCAGTAAGAACGTTAATAGAAAAGGCTGCAAGCAGAAACGATTTGGTCCTGCGAGTCGGACCAACGGAAATATGTTTAAAAACTACTTTTAAGCCCTATACACTCAGAAAAAAAACGACTTTTAGAGATATAAATCGATTGGGGATTGAATTTGCATATTTTTGTACAAAAAATTTCAAGTATTTTGTGTATAAGTACAAAGAATCGAAGCTGTTCTTAAAATTCCCAACTGGTTAAATCTTATATCTTTCTAGTATTCTAGTATTTGAGGTCTCTGGCAATTCAATAACGAATTGGGAATACCTTTAGTATCTTATGGGCTTAAGCCAAGAACATTTTGTACTTAATATATTCGGAAATAGTCTTAGGTCAAGTGTTTTGTACTTGAATCATTGATTGACAATGTTCTTGTTACTTTTCTGAGTGTATTTTTCCCAAAAAAAACTTACTTTGAGTATAACCAAAAGGTTATATTTTTATTCGGACATTCTCCTTTGACTACAAAACAGGCAGGATCATCTACAAACAGCAGGGGATAGGCATTTGTGTGGTAGCCTAAAACTATATATCGGATTTTAGTTTCAATTCATCAGGACATCTATTTGTACTCACCCAGTAATGTGATTAGCAGCTTCATAGCATCAAGACAACTTTATCGAACTGTAGACCATCCATCGAACGTGACTCGTATTTAAGGCAAGAACTTATCGCCGGCAACAAAGTAACGAAATTCCCCACTGATTACCTCTTTGTGTAGAAATTCTAATATATGTCGTGAGTGACGATTTTATTGGTTGTTGTTCTAGATAAATAAACGTTGCTAATAGGTAAAACTATAATTAATAGTTTAGTTATCAACAACCAACCATTGTCTGGCGTATAATAATTACACTTTCCGATCTACGAATCACGACTTGTCGAGCTTGCAAGAGGTTTCCCATGCTGGAACAAATGGATCAACGCTTAAATCCAAATGTTTTAGTTAATTAGTTTTAATCAGGCATGACTACAATAGATTTTAGAAATGGTAAGAGCTACAGCTTCGATTTGTATCTAAAACTTGCAGGCAGATCAATGTGATGTCTCCCACAGATTTGTAGACAGTTGGATTAGACCTTCTAGAAATACATATTAAGATATCAGCTTTATTATACGCTTGCTGAAGATATATTCAAATGGTCCAGATGTTTGTAACGCATAGAGTATATATATTCTTGATTAGCATAATGAGCTGAGTTGATATAGCCTTGTCCGTCTATTTCCATGCTATCTCCTCCATCAGTTTCAAAAGCTATTGTAACCAAACTTTGCACGAAGTCTTCTGGTACAAATACGCTGCACATTTGTCGAAACCGGGCGGATCGGATAACTATAACATATAGCTGCCATAGGAACGATCGGTCGAAAAACTAGTTCTAATGAGAAAAACTTTTTTGTTTTCCATGCAAACGTATCCAAACTCCACATTTACTAGTTTTCTATGCCTCTTCATGATTCTGACAAGTTTGGTCAAAATCGTACATCTAAATAGTATAGCTGTCATGGAAAAGTAGAGTCGGAAAAGTAGTCTTAGTGAGAAAAACTTTTTTGTTTTCCATGGAAATGTCTTTAAAATTGTCATTTCATTATTTGATAAGCTTTGGCACAATTCTTCAAAGTTTTGTCAAAATCGGTTGACTATAGGATATAGCTGCCATAGGAATGATCGGTCATGAAACTAGTTTTAGTGAGAAAAATTTTTTTGTTTTCAATGAAAACGCTTCCAAATTTTGTATTTCTTAGTTTGCCATGCTTTCCCATGATACCACTAAGTTTGGTCGAAATCGGGCATGTATATGGTATAGCTGTCATAGAAAAGTAGAGTCAGAAAAGGATTTATGGTGAGAAAAACTTGTTTGTTTTCACTGGAAATGTACTTCAAATAAGTTAAAAAATCGTGCTGCAAGGTTATACAAAGTTTGGCCTAGCCGAAGTTAAATTTCCTCTATTTTTAAACTCTGTACCGAAGGGAGTATTATAAGTTTGTGCAAGAGTATGTAACATCCAGAAGGAAGCATCTCCGACCCCATAAAGTATATATATTCTTGATCAGCATCAACAGCCGAGTAGATATAGCCATGTCCGTCTGTCCGTCTGTCCGTCTGTCCGTCCGTCCGTCTGTCTGTCCGTATGAACGCACAGATCTCAGAGATGGTAAGATATAGAGGTTTGACATGTATGGGACATATGCTTCTTATGTCTGCAGGCAGATCAAGTTTATTTTCAATTTTGGCCACGCCCCCTCCCGCCCCCGCAATTTAGAAAAACGTCATATCTCTCACAGTTTTGAAGATAGATGGCTTGTTCCTTCTGGACATATTTAGTTATTAGGATAACTTATCGATCCGCCAAAGGAATGAAGAAGATCGGATGAACGGTTTTCGAGTTATGATTAAATAACAAATTTTCTTGGTACAGAGGATGTTATAGTCGGGCTTGACCGACTTTCTTTCTTGTTGATATCCATTTTTGTCTCTGTGTAGTTACTTTGCGCGCTAATAGCTTGTAAAGGTGACTGGGTGTGTAAGTTTTTAAAGATCCCGAGGCTTGATCGAACCCACACACTACCAGCTGCACCACAGCCTGCCACAAGTACCAAAAGCTAAAGGTAACTTGAAAGGAAGGGTAATTTCCTTGAACCCGAAACCTTGAGACTTCTTCGAAATTTCAGCATGTTCAAGAAAAGTTATGTGTAATTGGAAATTGTACAGAAATTAATAAGCGATTAGTTGTACTTAAGTATAAATATTGAATAAAACACTATTCTATAACTATATCACAAGTTAGTTGCTCACAGAGGCACCTCCAGCGGCTCATCCTCTGCTAGTTCATTCCAAACTAGCAGTTTTTCCAGCTCATTAAGCTTCCAGTCCACCTCCTTGTCATGCTCCAGTTCCAGTTCTAGAAATGCTTCCTGCAATTGAGGCTCATAGTCCTGATCGATCTCATTATATTCCGTACCGAACTTGAACTTGGCCAACAGTTTGCTATTATCCACATTCTTCATTTGGCCCAACGCAAATGGACTCTCGCTGCCTGTTTTGAAGAAATACGCACCTTTCGCCTCCTCCTCAACATGATAGCCCATCAGAGCCTGTGGCGCTTGGGTGGAGCACAGACCAAAGAGATGAACCAACCAACTGGAACACTGACGACCCCAGAAACCTACAGTCGAATTAATTGATTCCGCATAGAAGCGTGGTGCACGCTCATGATTGCAACTGCCCGGATCATTGGGATTCTCTGTCATGCAACCTGGCTGCACAGGTCCAAAATTGGGATAGAAGTCAACATGTCCCATGGAACGCAACATGCCACGTCCCAAGGTATCCGTGTGTATGACATCCACAAACTCTGCATCGCTGGCATCAAGACGTCTGGTATCGCTGCCCAGAATGAACAAAGGCTTGGCAGGATCCAAGCCGGTAATGCGTTTCAGTTTTCGTTTCAAATAGTTGGTAGTTTGGCCAGCCACCTGGCCGCCCAGACTGAAACCTATGAGGTGGATTAAGTCACTCTGAACTATGCCGCGATCCACCAAGTTATTGATCAGCTGAGCCAGACACCGACTGACCAAGGGCAGATTTTGAACCGCCTGCACATAGCAAGGATAACGCACCAGGGGACCATAATCAATGGAGATTACATACACATCTTCATGATCCAACAAAACGGGACGTATAAACGAATTGGGTGCAAAATCCCGATAGCCTGTATAACCATGTATGAGAATTTTCAATGGACGTGGAGGCTGAAAATCCCAGGGATTGAGATCGAGGGGATTGAGCAAAATAGGTTTATCTCTCGTAGAGCTAAAATCAAAAAGAAGTCGCTGAATAAAAATTTGATGATTTATGGGCTAAAAACATACTTGGAATACAGCCAGAAGGTGACATTTTCATTTGGACATTCACCCCTGACCACAAAGCAGGCAGGATCCACCAGCCCCACCAGAGGATTGCTCTTTGCGTAATAAACCAAAGCTAGGAGCAGAATATTTTTAATTGTAATTTCACTTGGTAAATCAATGATTTTTTTTTGCACTTACTCAACAAAGCGAGCAGCAGCTTCATTGCTGCCACAGTTTTCTAACCAACTGTCAATCGTCAAACGAAAGTGCTGGCTATTTAAAGTAAGAACTTATCACAGGCCTCAATCAAACTAACGCTTTTGCGATGGAAACGACCTGTCGACGGCATACATAAGCACCCACACATAGAGCTTAAGTCAAAACCACCAGCATTAATTGCCCACAAAATGATTTAAATAAGTATCTGAGAAAGAGCTTCAACACATGACCAGTAGGGAGAGAGATTTTGAACAGAAAGTGAAAACAAGTGGGGATTGAGAACCGGGGGGAAGAGAAATATGTTCACGATCTCAATCACAAGTGGAACTATTGCCGAAGAAACTAATTCCGAAACACTAACATTTATAAATCAATGACCTCCCGATCCTAAACAGGTAACGGTTCCCTTTGTTATGAAAAACCTTAGGTTCCAAAAAAATTGTTCAAAAAATACAAGTTAAGTTTCTTTGAAAGATTTCATAGTACATACTTTTTGAAGCCGGAAAAAAGTTCGTATTTCCAATGTCAAAGCAAAAAATCAGGGATTCAAAACCGGTTTGAACCGAACCGAACCGCTTATTCCAGCCGGTAAACCGAACCGCAAACCGAACCGGCTTCCTTTCAGAATTGCTGAACCGAACCGAAAACCACAAATAAAAACGGTTCGGTTCGGTTCAGTTCTCTGACTTAAATCATGCCTAAAATCAACTAAGGTCATGACGTAGTAGGACATGTCGGAGTAAAATCCATGGCTAAAATTCACAAAAATTATGTCATGAGTTCAGGACCAGCCCTTTCATTTCAGAGCTGATTCAGCTATGATTCAGTTCTGAGCCTAGCTTAAGGGATATGATAAATAGAATAATTACGATGCATAGTATGTATTCTTTTCTAGCAGACATTCTCAATTTTCGAGAGTATTCATCTAGGAACTTATAGATGACTCCTGGAAATCCGACATTCTTCTAAGGATTTTAAAAATATTTAAATGGATTATAAGAATTAAATTTTAAAAGTGTTCAACAAGTCACATTACTACAACAATCATAATATTTCATATTTCATACATTGTACATAACGGAAACCGCGGTTCAGCTAGCTCCAAAAACCATGTAATGAACCGAACCGGCGGTTCAGAAACTGTATGAACCACTGAACCGAACCAGTCCTTATTTTCGAGTGGTTTGCATCCCTGCAAAAAATAGAGGAAAGTTAGCTCGACACGGCCGCAGTTTGCATTCCCTTGCAGTACGATTTCTAACTAATTTGAAGGAAAACAAACAAGTTTTTTTCACTAACGGCCGACTTCTCATCTTCTACATGGCTGCTATGTGTTAGATAAACTCAGATTTTGCTCTGTTATTTGTAGGTTTATGTGACAAATAGCTCTATGTGGTAGATCAGAAAACGGCCCTAAGACTACACTCAAAAAACGAGAAAACTAAGCTAACTAAGCTAAGCTAAGCTATTTTTAAAAAATACTCTTTTTCTCATTTTCTGACCGATCGTTCGTATGGGAGCTATATGATATAGTCATCTGATTTGGCCAAAAATTTGTAAAATTATGTGAAAGCATGTGAAACACACAAATACAAAATTGCAAAATGCTACCATTAAAAACAAAAAAGTTTTTCTAACTAAAACTGTTTTTCAGACCTATCTTTTGTATGACAGCTATACCATATAGTTGTCCGATTTTAATAAAACTTGGTAGAATTATAAAAAAGCTTAGAAAACCTACAATTACAAAATTTGGAGAGGTTTCCAATGAAAACAAAAAAGTTTTTCTCACTAAAACTAGTTTTCCGACCGATTGTTCCTATGGGAGCTATGAGATATAGTCATCCGATCCGGTCGGTTCCGATATATTAGTATTGTGCAGCAAAAAGAAAACTCTGTGCAAAATTTCAGCTCGATAGCTTCAAAACTGAGAGACTAGTTAGCGTAGAAATAGAAAGGCAGACGGACGGACAAAGCTTAATCGACTTAGCTCGTCACCCTGATCAAGAATATATATAGTTAATGGGGTCGGAAATAGATATTTCTATGCGTTGCAAATTTTTGGGCGAAATTATGATACCCTTTGCAAGTGTATCAATCCGAAACGGTATTAAAAACAGGGTGATCCCGGATATTCTTGAGCCGATCCCGGAAAAGATTGATTTCATTACCACTTTTTTTTATTTAATCCCGAAAAACAGTATCACTTCAAACCTGCTCCGGGATTTCCCTGTTTTTATTCCCGATTTCTGATTATCTTTCTTTCTGTGTACTCTTGTGACTCTACTTTTGTATGACAGCTATACTTTATTGATGTCCGATTTCGACCGAACTTAGTGGAATCAGGGGAAAGCATAGCAAACTAAGAAATACAAAGTTTGGAGGCTTTTCCTTAAAAAGAAAAAAGTTTTTCTGACTAAAACTAGTTTCTGGATCGATCATTCATATGGCAGCTATAAGCCATAGTCATCCGATTTGGCCAAAACTTTGAAGAATTGGCTGAAAGCTTATAAAATAAATATATGCCAATTTTCAAGAGGTTTTCTTACTAAGACTATATTTCTAACCTTACTTTCGAAATCCGTATATTTTGATCGATTTTAAAAACCAAAGAAATTAGCTTGTGTCAATTTCAACTACAAGTTTCACGTTCAAGAACATCAGCCCTCTAAGTCAAGGCAGCCAATTGCAAAACTTACTTCTAATGCCACTCAACTAATCCACCCGCATTTAGCTTCAACCTCAAACTGACCTTGACACACTGTTTTGTTCTGAACCTTGACTCTCACATGTTATACATTTCAAGTAAATATGTTACCCTCATTGTTAGACTCTTTCCCAATGTCAAATGAAGCAAATTAAATAGAACTGTCGTTTGATGAATGAAACAGAACCATCTAGACTTTAGAAATGTGCGAATATCGTTCTAGGCTAATACCTGGACTTCTCCTACTCTGCCTATACTGGGCCTATACTGAAGCCCAGACGGAATTGCGTGGCTTACTGCCCGAACTTTGCGTTTTTGCAGAGCAAAAGTGTCCCAATACTCAAATAAGCTTCTGGCTGTACACCAAGTAAGTTCAGCCCCTAGCTACATTTAACCGGAAACTTAATACTTTTGCTGCAGTGAAACTCGAAATGAACCCGTACAGCTGGATCCTCTCAATCCTTTGCCGCAACTCTTTACACCGCATTTACCTCTGAAAATACTCATACATGGGTTTATTGGAAATCGTAGTCTAACGCCCAATTTAGAAGTACGCGATGTGCTCCTGCAGAGCCAATACGTTAATGTCATATCTGTGGATTATGGGGAACTGGTGCGTTTTCCCTGCTATTATCCTTGGGGTGTGCATAATGCGCCCATTGTGGCCAAGTGCCTGGCTCAGTTGATTAACAATCTATGGTCTCGGGGTATATATGAACGCGAAGAGATTCATTTGATTGGTTTCAGTCTGGGAGCTCAGGTGGCCGGCCTGACGGCGAATTATGTGAATGAACCGTTGGCCCGGATAACCGGGCTGGATCCGGCGGGTCCTGGATTTATGGGTAATTTGCCAGAGCAGATGCTGGATCGCAGCGATGCCGATTTTGTGGATGTCATACACACCGATCCATTTTTCTTCTCAATGCTGCCACCCATGGGCCATGCCGATTTCTATCCCAATTTGGATCAACTCAATCAACGCGGCTGCTCGTACATAAGCGAATGGCGTTTCTACAATTGCAATCATTACCGGGCGGCTAAGTACTATGGTGAATCCATTGTGACGACTCGAGGATTTTGGTCTCAACAATGCAGCGGTTGGTTGGACTTCTTTACACAGCGATGCAGTCAATACTCAAGTATGCCCAATGTACTAATGGGTTACTTTGTGGACGAGAGGTGAGGAACTTTTTGGAGTTGTGTTTCCTAAGCCAATGTTTGAACCTGCATTTGGGTAAGTGATGTGGCTTATCTTCAGTTAAGGTGTCACAAGAAGCACTTCTCACCCATTAACTTGAAAAGAAACCCTTTAAACTTATCTGTACAGGAATACAATGATTAGATTTGAATCTCACAAACAGGGATGCCCGAGCTACATAAGCTTCAGGCGCATTTGTTGTTGTTTCGATTGCTGAGCGTGTAGAGCTCGCGCATAATTGCAGCAACAACTTAGAACGTGACTCTCTTTCTATTGTATGACTCTTGCGATACTGTAAGCAACAAGCACAGATCTGGTCTTGATCATTCTACATTGTTTGTTTTAGTTGATTAGCTTAAAGGGAAGTGTTAGATTGTAGCGTATATACCCAGCAATGAGAAATTTGAATGAATCAGAATGGTGAGCCTCCCTTTACTTGAAAACACTCCTTGTATACCAAAATGAAGACAATGTACGTGAAAGATTCAAGAAATCAAGCTAGCAAATTTAACAAACATTTGTATACCCTTGCTGAGGGTTTATTTAAATTGTCCAAATGTTTGTAAGGCACAGACGGAAGCATTTCCCACTACATAAAGTATTATATATATATTCTTGATCAGCATGACGAGCTTAATCGATATGCCCGTCTGTTTCTATGCTATCTCCTCCGTCAGTCCTCCGTCAAACTTTGCAGGAAGACTTCTGGTACAAATACGCTGCACATTTATCGGAACTGGCCGGATCGGATGACTATAACATATAGCTGTCATAGGAACGATCGGTCGAAAAACTAGTTCTAGTGAGAAAAACTTTTTTGTTTTGAATTCAATCGTCTCCAAACTCCATATTTACCAGTTTTCAATGCTTCTTCATAATTCTGCCAAATTTAGTTGAAATCGGACATCTATTTAGTATAGCTGCCATAGAAATGTAAGGTTAGAACAATAGTCTTAGTAGGGAAAACCTTTTTGTTTTCAATATGAAACACTTTAAAATTGGCCCATACTTATTTTATAAGCTTTCACACAGTTCTTTAAAGTTTTGTCAAAATCGGATGACTATAGGTTATAGCTGCCATAGAAATCATCGATCGAGAAACTAGTTTTAGTGAGAAAAACTTTTTTGTTTTCAAAGAAATTGTCTTCAAACTTGGTATTTCTTAGTTTGCTATGTTTTATCATGATTCCACTAAGTTTGGTCGAAATCGGGCATCTACATAGTATAGCTGCCATACAAAAGATAGGTCTGAAAAACAGTCTTAGTTAGAAAAACTTTTTTGTTTTTAATGGTAGCATACTGCAATTTTGTATTTGTTTGTTTCACATGCTTTCACATAATTTTACAAATTTTTGGCCAAATCGGATGACTATATCACATAGCTCCCATACGAACGATCGGTCCGAAAATGGGAAAAAGAGTATTTTTTGGTAATATTTAAGCGAGCACTTGCAAGGGTATAAAAAGCTTAGTTTTCTCGTTCTCCTCTTAGCAATAGTTAACATCTTTGGGGAGAGAACTATTTTTCTTAAACTGCGTCCTTTGAGATGGTAGTTCATTATTAAATTGATTAGTCCTTGGTGCTAACAACAGGCTTAGGTAACACTTCAACTATATTTAGTTTAATAATAGATTTTACAATAATTTCTCTCCTCTTCCAGTGCCTACGGTTCTTATTTTCTCAAAACCAATGAAGAATCCCCCTTTGCCAAAGGACCCATAGTTGATGTAGAAATGGATGTAGCTGATTATAAATAAAAACCGTTAAAAACCAAAGCCAAAGCTTTCATTTCATACAAAAAAGTAGAGAGAGAGAGATAGAGAGAGAGAGAGCTTTTTTGTTTCAATTTCAAAACGAAAGACTTAAGACACGAACTCGAGCGTTCAGTTGCTTGCCAGCGCCTAATCGTATCGCACGTGTGTGAAAAGCTCGTCGCAGTGAAAGCCTCTGAGTTTGCCCAGATCGCGCGCGTGCCCGCAAAAACGTTGAAAAAAAAAAAGAAATATCAAATTAATTTATTTTCTCGGGACAGCCGGAATTATGTCTCGAACGCATCATCGTCATCTTGTTGTGCATTGAAAACGAAATCGAGTCCAATGACCAGCTCTTAAGCTGGTGTCTAAGCGAAGCAAAAGAAAACCTATCGAAACGAAACATATTTCAGCTCTTTTTTGGGGTTCAACAGAGACCTTGACCCATGGTCTACAAATAATAAACAACATAATTGTGCAGTTATATAACAAATAACCAAAAAAATTTGGCAAACAAAATGTTGTTGAACCTGCTGCAATTGCTGGGATTAAGTATTTTCTTTGCCTGCTGCGATTATGCCGGTTTGTATCTCATTGGGTTGTGCTAAAAAGAAACCGAACTAAACTTTTACTTTCGCCCTGGCTGGTTGGCACCTTTATTTTGGCCATGCTTGAATGGAATTTGGCCTTTCTTTTGCTCTTGTTTGAGGCGCGGCGGCGGCGGCTGCTGTGGACATTTGAAATTAGCGTCCAATGCTTAAATAGCAAATTGGTTGCACAATATTTTTCCTTTAAAACATTTCAAAGAGTCACTTGTACCATAAATAATCTTCCAAATTGTATGGTTTTATGGTTTTCATATGCATATTTTGGGGCTCATCCATTTACACACACACACAACACTTTGCCTTGTCATTGGAAATTTTGTAATTCATATTTTGCTTTGCCACTGCCAGTAACCCAGTTAATTAATTGGCATGGCTACCGTTGAACTGCATACAGTTTTAATTGCTCATTATTTTAATATGATTTAATAATCCGAGCCGCCCCTGCACCCTTGACACTCTTTATTATGCATTCGTTTCTCTCTCTCTCTCTCTCTCTGGGATGTTGCAATTGCTGGGCGAAGGTGTCATCAACCGAAAAATAAAATAATATAGTATATAAATTGTTTTTGTGTCTCTCTGTTATGATTATAACTTATGAGATGGGGCGTAAGCGCTTGGCCAGAGTGCGTGTCATTGCCAAACACTTGAACAAATAGGCACAGGGACTGAAACTGAGAGGGCAAAGTCAAGTACTGTAAGGTTAGGGATATGCAATTGACGGACAGTCTGAAGGCAAACAAAGTTGCACAGTTTGAAAATCGAATATGTACACATGCAGTTTTCTCTTCGGAACCTAAGTTGGGACTGACAATTGTGGCAAATTCAAACTTAACCAACACTCACCATGTTGGCTACAAATTCTGTTCACATGCTCTCAAAGGGTAACATTGATTGGGTGGGTGACAATTCAATTACGGAACCATATCCCATTGAAGCTTCCACTCGTTTCTTCAGTTATTGTCTCTCGTTCTCTCGTCTCACCCTCTTAAAGGCAACATTTCCCAAGAAGTCTTAGCGAGTTTTTGTTCTTCACAATTGTGCAATTGCTTAGCTGCTAGTTCGTGTTAGAAATTACTTCTGATCTCTACCAGCAGGTGCATCATTGAGGATAAATTACCCCCAAAGGATTGGAAAGCGTTTCTTCCATGTTTCCGTATGTTTTTGCTGTTTAATCCTCACTTTTAGTATCCCTTTGTATTGTGCTTTGTTGTGTCTAGTTGC
Source organism: Lordiphosa andalusiaca (assembly GCA_035044965.1). Lineage (NCBI taxonomy): Eukaryota > Metazoa > Arthropoda > Insecta > Diptera > Drosophilidae > Lordiphosa > Lordiphosa andalusiaca. Next base: position 906,234 of record JAWNNM010002261.1, read on the forward strand.
ATTTAAAAAAACAACACAAAAAAATATATTCTTTAACTAAAATGGGCTGTTTTCAGTACTAGCTGACCTGAAGGAGAGAGTGAGACTTCTTTCAAAGTAATAAGTCAACCTGAAATCATATTTTGTTGACTTAATTAGGTCGATACTTGCTATTTATGTATAACATAAGTCAAGTATTTGATTGGCAGATCGGTTCGAGCCTTAAAGCTTCTAACAAGATGAATGAGAAATTTCGAAATGTATTCTGGAGCAGCATCAACAGCCAAGTCAATAAAGTGAATAAGTCTGACTATATAAAAGCGTTGATCTTAGAGAATATAGATAGATATAAATAGAGCCTGGTGTATACCTTACCCAGATCAAATTTGTTTTGATTTGTATAATTTCTCCCCTTCCTCCCTTTAACAGCAAGAAACTGTCAGTCTTAATTTAAATTAACTTAGTTATAGTATCTGCCTATATCTATTCTGACTAACATAACAACATCCGAATACAGAAGAATGTTGAAAATGTAAGACAACACAAGAAATCAAGTGTTCAGGATATTTTAAAGCAGGGCTGCGGAACTCCGAATTTTATTTTACTGTGAACCGAACCTCTTTAGAAAGTAAAGCTGAACCCAAACCAGTTCCGAACCTAAAATATCGGTTCGGTTCAACAAAAAGTGGTGGACATCACAAAATTTGATCTTCTCTCTAGCGATTCTATCTGTTATTAGGTTGGTTTTGATCGACTGAGTCTTAAAATAGGCAGCAAAGTAAATTTTAAAAATCCTCGAACTGCATTCAGAGTTATTTACTATATCCCCATCTATAGTAGCCTGTGTTTTATAAGACCCTTGACTCCAAAGCTTTTTCAATTATTCAATGATCTTACAAAAACTACGAAACTTTACTTCATAGTCACTTATATTTCTAGTAATCTAGTAATCAATATATCAATGTGTTCCACAAACCGTTTTCGACCCAAAAACAACACGATTCCTATATGATTTAAGTAGTTTAGGATTTAATTACCTTCTAAAATGTAGTAATGTTTAGTATCTAATAAATTATTGCTTTGTTTTATATTAATATTGTGTCAAGCATGGACTGAACCAAGGTTCGAACCAAAAGCTTTTTACTCTAACCATTGGTGAATTTTGGTTCGAACCAGCGTTCCGGAGATCCAAAAAAAGTATGGGTTTGCAGCTCTGTTTTAAAGTCCTGACACTCGACATATGGCGTGAAAGCCTCGAGTAGAATGATTGAATTCATGTTGCCCAGGCACTTCCCTTAGCTCTTCCCGTTCGTCAAAGAATCAGTCTTTTCCAAGACTTTTGGATGATCAAAAAGAGGTCACAATTATGTGCTGCAAGTTATTGTGAGTTATTGAAGTAAGTCTCTTAAAAGACCTGCAAATGACTTGACAATGTTTCAAAACTGGTTGGAGGCACAGTTTAAAAACGACTTTTCACGAAGAGCCGCAAATAGGGTAGCATTTTCTGCCGAAATAGTATTATATTTGATCATGTCTATCTTTTTTCTGTGACTATCTCTGTTTGTACATACGAAAATGGCTAAATCAACTTGGCTGTTGATCAAGAACATATATATATATGCATGTATACTTATAATCTTTATGGGTTCGGAGATTTTTCCTCCTGATTTTACTCTATGGTTTAGACAAGAAAGAAAGTCGGTCAAGCCCAACTATAGCATACTCTGTACCAAGAAAATTTGTCTTTTGATCATAACTCGAAAACCGTTCATTCGATCTTCTTCATTCCTTTGGCGGATCGATAAGTTATCCTAATAACTAAAAATGTCCAGAAGGAACAAGCCATCTATCTTCAAAACTGTGGGAGATATGACGTTTTTTCTAAATTGCGGGGGCGGGAGGGGGCGTGGCCCAAATTGAAAATAAACTTGATCTGCCTGCAGACATAAGAAGCATATGTCCCATACATGTCAAACCTCTATCTCTTACCATCTCTGAGATCTGTGCGTTCATACGGACAGACAGACGGAGGGACGGACAGACGGACATGGCCATATCGACTCGGCTGTTGATGCTGATCAAGAATATATATACTTTATGGGGTCGGAGATGCTTCCTTCTGGATGTTACATACTTTTGCACAAACTTATAATACGATCAAAGTTCAAAATAAATTCCGGTTCATGCACCAAAAACCAACTATTCGCTTCTGAGTATGTCATAAGCCCTTACATCTGAGATACTTAAACAGCCAAGAGTAGACACTATCATTCTACTATTTAACCATTGATCAGTTGGCTATAATATGATCAGCAACATTTTTGCAAGCATTTCATAACCAGAACAAGTTAAAACTGCACCACAAAATACAAACACAAACACGGCACGCCCCACCTGAGCTCACCCCGTGTGCAAGACGCCGGCATTGTGCTTGGCATTTTTATGGCCAAATTAACAGAAATATAGTTAAAACAAAAAACCCGAAACTATTGAGAATCGGCCTTCAGGCTAAGTGGCAATTGGCACACTTGATATCACAGCTACCTGCTTGGGCAATTCCAACCGGTCTTTGAGAGTTTGTGATTGAGTTTGGAGTATCGAGGCCTTATAGGGTAACTAATATGAAAAATGCAATTCACCGGCTGGCACAGTAAACAAGACACAGAGCGGCAATTTGAAGGAAATTATATTTTTGTTACCATTTTGTGGTTTGGTTGTTTGTCATCTATGATGATGGACTGGCCAGACGGTTGGACAAATTAAGTATGCAACCTGTGATTGTTTTACACAATCCAACAAACAAACGAGACCTCAGCATAATTCGACTAAGACGGACAACCGCCCCCTCCGCCCACTCTTCAATTAGCAATGGGCAGTGGTCGTGGTCATGCCTCAATTGCGTTTGTTTTACACAATCGCTTATCTCCGCAGAGAGTGACTTACTTATGTAAGCCAACCTATCAGGCATCACGCATGCCATTTTGATGTCGCTTCACTTTTATTTGGTTTATTTAAGTGGGAAATATTTTGATAAACATATAGTTGCAATTCGTGGCCGGAAAAGTCATCGAAAGTAACACAAATCAAATTGTTGCAACTCGAAGTCAGTGCCATGAAATCGGAAACACGAGCCCAATGCGGAAGACACAGAGTCGACAGAAGTGCTCGTACTCGTTCGGTTAAGTGAAAGACGGTTTTTGGGGGTTTTGGCCCATTGCATTGTTTGGCCACGATGTTGTAGTTTTTACTCTCTCCTCCCCCTACTCCTTACCTTACCCTTTCTCTGTTAACCGACTGTGTTACTTGCGCTTTGTTTTTCTTACTCAAATTCGTTTAAAAATATGTTGGCTTTTTGGGGTTTTATGTGGTTGTGGTTTTCACGAAAATGGTTTTGCTATGACTCATCGGCATTGTTTTTAGTTAATGTGTTGGTTTGTGGTTTTTGTGAATTTATTAGCCAATTGATATGAACTCGATAACAACACTTTTAGGTCATCACCTTAAGATGGTTGAGGCAGAATGTTACACAATATAACATACATTCAGATTGAACATTTGGAATACATTGAATATTTCATTGTTCAAGGGAGTTGGAATACTTCGGAAGAACCCACGACAATTCTGGCAATACAAAAATGATTCAGTTATAATAGTACAATTCGGATTAGTTCCTTGTTCTTGGCTCAAATACCTCTTAAGCTTTTGAGAGGTTCGAAGACAATCTTTCAGTACTATTTCTTAAATGAGAACTAAGAACACCAAATTTTTAGCAGTCAAAATTTTAGCCAATACAGATTTACTTTTACTTCCCTAAAGTGAAAATGTAACGACGTTCTACTGAAAAAGAGGGCTTGGTAAAAATATCGATATAGCCATGTCCGTCTGTCCGTCTGTCTGTCCGTATGAACGCACAGATCTCAGAGATGGTAAAAGATAGCGGTTTGACATGTATGGGACATATGCTTCTTATATCTGCAGGCAGATCATGTTTATTTCCAATTTCGGCCACGCCCCCTGCCGCCCCCGCAATTTAGAAAAAACGTCATATCTCCTACAGTTTTAAAGATAGGTGGGTTGTTTCTTCTAGATATATTTAGTAATAAGGATAACTTATCGATCAACCAAAGGAATGGTGAAGATTGGATGAACGGTTTTCGAGTTATGATCAAAAGACTGTTCGCTGCTGGAGCGCAGTAGCAGCGCTGCTTTCAGCTGCTGCTGCAGCATCAAAATTTATGCTAAGCGTATAATTTCGTTGGTACAGAGTATGCTATAGTCGGGCTTGACCGACTTTCTTTCTTGTTAGTTTATAATAGCAGCGGGGAGAGTATCTCTCACACTATAAACGGCAAAACCATGGGGACCACACACACACACAAAGGCGACTGTCTGTTTCTACGCTGCCTCGCGATGTTTTTGCGCGCATTCTGCTTTGGGATTCCCAAACGGTTATGCCACCGCTGGCATGGAGAGACTTCTAAGAAACGTTCAGGTCCTCTTTGGTGGTCCTTTTGAAACAGCTGTACGATCTACCAGCCTCCTTTGTGGTGTTGTGTCTGTGTTTAAAGTTGTGCTAAAGCATAACATGACCTCGCGCCGGCTAAAAACAGGCAGGTTTATAAGTTTATACTCTAAACCAAAGGTCCAGAAGAATGCATCTCCAACCAGATAATGTGTATGTATTCTTGATTAGTATTAACATAGCTCCTGTTAACCCTTTTAATCGCAAAGGGACTTTCAATACTGAGCCAATGTGTGGACAAATTAAGCTTAAGTAGAGATGGAATCTCTAGCTAGGATGCCTCCAAGAGATTGAGTGGGAAGAGTGGCCCAATTATCCTGTCTCCTTCTACTCAAGACCTGGCCTAGACAGAAAAGACGTTGTGCCCTTTTTCTACTCTGCTTTATGTCTGCAACTTCTCAAGGCCCTATACGCGAAATATAAGTGAAAGCGGCTTAAAAAAGGCTTCAAATGCAATTCACCATGTAGTTTATAAAAGCCACTTCAGTAATTAAGAAACCAATTCCTAAGAGCCACAAAATATTTTCTATATTTTGGAATGTATAAAATATTTTCTATGCAGTAGAGAGAGGAATTTAAGTGAGGGCAGTTGAGTAAGAAGTGGAAGGAAAAATACCAAAACGCCTGAAGTAGCCTCCTATCTTAAATTGAAATGGACCTTATCGGGAGTGTTTCAGAAATCTCTACAGATTTTCGTATAAACGTGTACACTCAAATTAAGAACAATATGTTCTCTTAAATTTTTGAGTACTAATCTTCCAAATGCACCGAAAGGTTTAAGTAGTTAATGAAAGGTAAAATGATCTAAAACACCATTCCATTCGTTGTTCGTTGAGTGGAAAAGGTCCTCTGTTTGATCCCGAGACTTGTCGCCGCGATCCTAAGAAAGCGAGATCCATTTATAGACTGTTGAATTTAAAATGTACTGGAAAACTGGACAATATTAATATAACTCAAGTTTAGTCGCTCTCCAAGAATTGTTCTTGAAGTGAGAGCATATAGCTACATGTGAGAGAAACAGTTTGTAGAGTGTTTTTGATAACGTTTGTGCTAATCTTGGGTCCTTTGCTCTCGATTTCTAGTTTCTTCATTAACCATGACCCTGTAGACTCCTCTCAATCGATCTTTCTTCTTTTAAGAACTGCTTGCTTATTCACTTTTTAAACTCGGAAGATTTTGTTTTCCATCTTAAAAGTGAACCACTTGAATATTTTATGGGATTTGCAGACCTGACTTAAACGTTTCCTAGGTAAACTTCCTATAATAGGTCTTTCCATTTGTATTAGTAGTTTTCAACTGTTTTTTGACTAAAAGGGCCCATTTCTAACCATCTACATAAAGCTTAGCTCACCGCTATTATTGTCGTTCCAATTAGGAGGAGCACAAACCCAGCTCAAAGCATATCAACATATCAAATATGGGGTTTCCTTATGACCCTCATGATTCATACACCAGCCTGTATATGACCAGTTATATCATGAGCAGCAGCACAAAACAAAATCGCAACCGTCAACAACTTCCGTTTTGGGGCGCCTTGGCAGACTTTTACTTTTGCCTCGGAAACGCAAGTTGCAATTGTGTGTGGCGGTGGCGGTGACTGTGGCTGTTTCTGTGGCAGTTACTGGTGCAACAAGAAATGCAATCGCATGACATTTGCAGCGTGCCAAATTGCAAACTCAATTCAATGTCGTCGCCAGCCAGCGGCTTATGTAATTAAACGTAATAGCCATGGCTGGGCTGGCTAGAAACTTGTTTATCAACTCCAAAAAAAAACAAAACCAAATCCGAAACTCTTTTCTTTCCGATCCTCAGCCGCTCAAAATGCTGGCGTCTTGGCTGCCGCTGTGGCGGCGGGACAAAACCAAACTCAGGTCTATGTGACAGAATCTTGCCTGCAGAAACCGTATCGCTGTCCGCATCCAAAGATACAGTTCTATCTGTATACACGACGCACTCAGGAGAACGCTGAGTTTATTGATGTCCTGGATCCAAATGCCCTGTACTACACCCACTTCAATCCGCGACATCCGACGAAAATAATCATACACGGCTTTGGAGGAGGTCGCATGCTGAGTCCAAGTCCGGATTTGCGCGAGGCCTACTTCAGTGTGGGGGAGTACAATATCATTATTGTGGACTACAGTGATGCTGTGAAGGAGCCCTGCCTGAGCCAAATGGAATGGGCACCGAGATTCGGAAGTCTATGCATCAGTCAATTGGTCAAGTATTTGGCCAGACATCCGCGTGGTGTGCAGCCAGATGATTTGCATTTCATTGGTTATAGTGTGGGTGCACATATTGCCGGGCTGGTGGCCAACTATCTGAAGCCAGAGGAGGGCAAATTGGGTAGAATAACGGCGCTGGATCCAACCATATTTTTTTATGCGGGTGCAAACAATTCAAGGGATTTGGACACAAGTGATGCACATTTTGTGGATGTAATGCATACTGGAGCTGGTATACTGGGTCAGTGGCATTCCAGTGGACATGCAGATTTCTATGTGAATGGAGGAACACGTCAGCCGGCTTGTGTGGGATCAGCCACTTTGTTTCGTAAGTATGAAAATTAAAATGAAAGTTGAAAAGGAGATGCAAAGAGATGAAAAGATATAAAAAAAAAAAAAATGTTGATTGCTGTTCAATGCGAGGGTGGATCTAAAGGTAGCTGAGTAGTTGGATGAAAGCTGAAGGCTAAACTGCGTATCTTTGGGCAGCCAAAGGGCCATCAACCAGTTCTCGGCTCGCGTGAGAGAACTCAGATAGCCTTCTTCTCATGCAGCTGCTTAAAAATGTCTATTAAACTTGTCTGATATTTCATATGGGAAACCAAAATCAGATATCAAACAATTGGAAATACAGCTTATGGTTAAGAAATTGGTCTTTTGTTCAGTTTTTAAACAGTTGGAAGTGATTCTAAACGTTATTAAGTTGCGAAGTATATTTTATTTTATTGTCTTTTCTTGTGGACATCATCAGTTAGTTTTTATACTCTATACCATAGGTACATAGGGGTATTATATGATGATGCAAACGTATGTAACATCCAGAAGGAAGCATCTAACATCCTATAGAGCAGCGATGTTCAAGAAGAGATGCTCTCTGTAGCTCTCTGTCTCTCTCTGACACTCACTGAAGCATTACTTCGGCAAGCATTCGGCATGAATTGCCCAAAGTGTTCGGAATCTGGGGGCTATGGGTGAACATCGTTGCTATAGAGTATGTATATTCTTGATCAGCATCAACAGCATCAACTGTCTGTCCGTATGAACGCACCGATCTCAGAGATGGTAAGAGATAGAGGTTTGACGTGTATGGAACATATGCTTCTTAGGTCTGCAGGCAGATCAAGTTTATTTTTAATTTTAAACACGCCTCCTCCCGCCCCCACAATTTAGAAAAAACGTCATATCTCCCACAGTTTTAAAGATAGATGGTTTATACTTTCTAGACATATTTAGTAATCAGTATAACTTATCGATTCGCCAAAGGAATGGTGAAGATCGTATGATCGGTTATCGAGCTATCATCAAAAGTTTGTTCGCTGCTGCAGCGCTGCGTTCAGCTGCTATTGCAGAATCAAAATTTATGCTGAGCGTATAATTTCGTTATTATACAGTATGTTATAGTCGGCCTTGACCGACTTTCTTTCTTGTTTTAAGCGAAGATATAACATTTTAATGTCTTAGAGGTATGCAGCTGCCTCCGACTGCCTCAGATCTATTCAAAACTTTAGCTGTTGGGGTATACTGGGTTATACCAGGGGTATACTGGGGTATACTCCCCATACTGCCTATGTAGATGCGTTTGGTCTTCCATCACAATGTATTAACCCATTGTTCTGTTGAAAAATCCATTCATCGCCATGCTAGTATTTAGCTAACTTTATTTGGACAAGCGACTAGAATGAAAATGAATATTTATTTGTAACCTAGTCTCTTCACTCAGAAAACATTCGCCCCAAAAACCAGAAATTCTCCTATGAAATCCGTCCTAAGGCGATTCACCCTAAAATTAAGAAAAATATTTTCTCATTAATGGAAAATTTTCAAAGTTTCAGGAAATTTTTCCATAAATGAGAAAAAGTTTTCTTAATTTTAGGTTGAATCGCCTTAGGACGGATTTTATAGGAGAATTTCTAATTTCCAGGGCGAATTTTTTATGAGTGTTGGTATACATTTTTCTTTCAAAGTAATGAACAATGCATTACACAATCTTCACCCTTTTGAAGTTTGCTTTATTGAAATCTATTTTTGGGTGACCTCTGCACTTGAGTTGGAACACAAAAGCTTTGATAGAATCACAGCAATCACATCTCATCAATACTTTGGGGATTTAAAGAAATTAGTTGTAATATATCGTTCAGTTACTTCACGACTGTCATAACTCCAAATGATCCAGTTTGAGCAACGCTATTTGCGTAAAGTTCTCAAGGAATTTGGTCTGGTGAATATAGTTTTGGTTCATTCTAGTCAAACACTTTATATTTGAAATGCTTAATGTCTTAACAGAATATCAAAAGATATTCGAAGGATATTCGCTTTTGCTGGAACATGAAATTGAACCTGTAAAATGATATACATATAGAAATATTCTCTTCTCATTCGGCAACAATACAAGATAGCAATACGAACGATTAACTCAATATAGAACACGACACAGGGAATATTTCTGCATCATTAACTCAAAAAGAGTTTTGCAGTAAGAGATCATTCGAAGACAATACAAGATAGCAATATGAACGATTAACTCAATATAGAACACGACACAGGGAATATTTCTGCATCATTAACTCAAAAAGAGTTTTGAAGTAAAAGATCGATAAGAGAACCCTTTCTTTCTCCAATTCTTATAATAAAATAATTTTTCTTCTTCTTTAGAAACCTTAGCCTGTGATCACACCAAAGTGACTCCATATTTCATTGAATCAATAACCTCAACCCGTGGCTTCTATGCCGGACCCTGTGCCAATCTATTTACCTACCTGATAGGCTGGTGCGAGCCAAAGGATTCAGAATATGTGCTAATGGGAGAGCATTGCTCTAACAAGTAAGTTTGAATTTAAAATATTGTTAAAAATGCGTTAATTTTTAAAACTCTTTTATGCATTTTTAGAGCACGTGGCAATTATTATGTGACCACCAATGCAAAGGCGCCCTTTGCGCGAGGATTTCCAGGCAAAGGGCGTTCAAATGGCGAGTACCAGGGTGTACGAAGATGAAACTTTAATATAAGCATTAAGTTTTGTTTCAATTTGGAGAGGTGAAGCGGTTCAGAGTGGGTTTGAATGGATTATAGGAATAAGGATTGCCAAGTTAATGCGATGTGGGTCCATGTGGAGAATGAATAATGTCAGGACTATGGGACAATTGTCCACATCTTACCCATCTATAAAGTTAAGTTTGTGCCTCAACTTGGCATTGTGTTTGGAAACATTTTAAATATATGTGATTTGAGTTCGTTTCGTGTCGGAATTACCCATACAATTTGTATACTTTATGTCTTTATACTTATTATTATATCAAAAATAATTTAAAAAAAACATATTTAAAACCCACCCAAGTTGTTAAACTGAATACGTGCCGATCCTAAACTTAAACTCTTCGAATGTCAAACCAATTCTGAACCGCCTTTGCATACCTGATTCTCTGTTAATTAGCACGCATGTGATTTTAGTTTTGTTTCCTAACTCTAGAGTTCGTATTTATTTTTTGAGTTTGTTGTAGATATTTAGTTTTTACTGCCGCCATTCAATTGTCCGGATTCTTGTACAAATCTTCGAAAAAGAAATCTAATCATTAAGTGTTAAGCAAAAAGTTTTGTTTGCTCATTAAAAACCATTTTGAATGCATCGATTATATTTTTAACATGTTCTTTTTTTTATTGAATTCCAAATACATTTCATTAGGTTTAGATATACTCCTTTTCGTAGGTTTTTCTTTTTTTAATGCTGGCCATAATCAAAGTAACATAAATCATAATTAGTTCTATGGCATATTCGTTATAATATTGTGTATGTGTTTGCTATATAATATAATATAATATAATATATATGTGCTGTTGTAGTATGTACTTTCATATTAGCATACATTGCAATATTTTGTTGTAAGTTTACTATATCATATAAATAATAATATTTAACATGGGCGGGTGTTGCCAGAAAAGGGAGTTTCAATTTGATTTCTGATTAATTTTGATTTGATTTGTAGCTTACGAAATGGTAAACAGAATTTTCTTGATAAACACAAAGATTATTCAAATTTGTTAAGATATATATATTATATACACAGTTGAAATATAATTATTTATTTGGTTTGATTATATATATATTATATATGTATAGGGTGCGGCTGGCCGAAGCTTATTAAAGTAGTTAGCTTTAGTAAATGAATTTTAAACAGTTTAGTATGTGGTTTGTGCGCCTATAAGTCGATTCAAATGGTTATCATGAGAACAAAGTATGTTTACTATTTTCAAAACTATAATCAAGGATAAGAACTGGATCTTCGATTCTTTTCTCAACTCATTTTACGACTCATTTAAGAGTTGAACCTAAGTAAAGGCAACATTTAATATAAAAATTTCGATCAGTAAGTGTGTTCGCATAGGTTCAAAAATCCTCCGAAGTTAAGTAGCAAGGTTTAAGATGCTTTTATTTCTATGCTCAATCCAAAATCTCTACTATAAGCAGAGGTCAAATTAAGAATTATAATGAATTTCTACGATTTTTTGACCAAGTTCTAAATCAATTTTTTCAAACTATTAAAAAATAGTTACAAATAAGATTTAAAAAGCTTTGAATCAAGTTTCGAACTAAAGTCTAAGGTTAGACAGTTAAAAGAACTTGTGTTGAAAGGTTTGCAGCCTTGACACTTACTTCACTTTGGGAGTTTTTAGCAATTTATTGTTTCTTCAGTCACGGCAAAGTGTTTTAAAACATTCTTCTGGTACTTGAAATTTGTTTCTATAAGTTGGTAATAAAGAGTTGAGTCATATTAAGGGTTCAAGATGGGGTTTTGAATCCCTTTGAACCGGTTCAACAGTTTAGAGTTTAGAGTTTAGAGATGTAGGTCCAGCTTATGTTTGGGTTGACTTTATGGAGTTAAATATTATCTCTCAACTCTAAGCCATGTTTCAGTAATGATTAAGGCTATCAGCTTGAATTTTTCGAATTTAGATTAAGAACTCAAAGTTAGAAGGTTTTCATTAATATTTATTTCCGTATTCGGTATTGAATGAAGGGATTTACACAACAGTTCTGAAGGTAAGTTGTCTGTAGATGGCCCTATCAGCAGACGACTGCTTTGTAGTCGTTCAAATCATCATTCTATTTTCAGGTTACTGTAAGTCTTGATTAAGGGATGAGGCAAGAAGGAACCTAGTTTACAGTTCTTAGCTGAAAAAGAGCGATCTACTTCAGTTTTCATCATTGCTCAAGTACGAGCAGTGCCATAGCTGCTTAATGAGTGCTTGAACTCGACAGTCTCACGTTAAGTCGCTACATGTCACGAGGTTATCGTGAGAAAGCCTGGAGGTTCGTGCGTGCTCACGATTTCTTATCATATTTGTCTCTGACTTTTCGCACCGAGCGCTTTTTTTTAACCAGCGAGATTTTTTTGTTCATTTCTTTCCATTACTTTCAGCTGCAAGTGTGTATGCGAGCTTGTGTGTCACCACAAAAATGAGACTGTTTAAGCTGTCTTTCGGCTCCTTTTGTTCCGCTGCTAAGCGTAGAACAAAACAAGAAAGAAAGTCGGTCAAGCCCGACTATAGCATACTCTGTACCAACGAAATTCTACGCTCAGCATAAATTTTGATGCTGCAGTAGTAGCTGAAAGCAGCTCTGCTTCTGCGCTGCTGCAGCGAACAGTCTTTTGATCATAACTCGAAAACCGTTCATCCAATCTTCACCATTCCTTTGGCTGATCGATAAGCTATCCTTATTACTAAGTAGAAGGAACAACCCACCTATCTTTAAAACTGTAGGAGATATGACGTTTTTTCTAAATAGTGGGGGCGGCAGGGGGCGTGGCCAAAATTGAAAATAAACTTGATCTGCCTGCAGACATAAGAAGCATATGTCCAATACATGTCAAGCCTCTATCTCTTACCATCTCTGAGATCTGTGCGTTCATACGGACAGACAGACGGACAGACGGACATGGCTATATCGACTCGGCTGTTGATGCTGATCAAGAATATATATACTTTATGGGGTCGGAGATGCTTCCTTCTGAATGTTACATACTTTTGCACAAACTTACCCACACAGCCTCGAGAGCTTGAGTATCTCTCAAAAAACAAGCAAAAAAAATAAATATAGAATGAGCACATGACAAATGAGAGCCTCGTTAAAGTTCATCTCTCCTGTGACAAACACATATATAGGTATATATATATTATATATAGTATGTATTATTATAGATTTGCTTTTTATATACAGTATGTATTGATTTTAACTATGCTAATATTACACATACGCCCCAATGGCCAAAATTTTGTTTTACTCAAAATTTTGTCTAAAATTTAAATTAAACAAATTATTGAAATTGATCAACTTTATCAACTAGGTATTGTCGCTTTCACAAGCAGTTTGTATTTTAAATAGTTGCCTTAAGCAAAACACATTTAAAATGTTAAATTTACTTAGTATATTGATTATATATATATATATATATATATAATATGTTGCTGCGCTGTACAAATTACGGTATAAGAATTGACTCTTTTAGTTAGAAAATTTTCACAAGTTGTATTAATACATAGTGAGTTAATTGTGAATAATTGTATGTAATATTAAATTTTTAATACTTTCGACTAGGTACATTTTAATTAATGTACATTTGGTATATAATGAATGTGTGTATATATGTTTGTATATATAAGTGGGTATACTAAATACGTTTCAATAGTTCTAACAAAGTAAGTGCGTCTAAATCAACATAAATAATGGGTGCATTTGTAAAAAGAAAGTATAAATTGAAGGTGCATTCTAATTTATATTTTAAAATACAGTCGAACTTTTTTATTAGGCTTATACATTGTGATTAGTGCCCTTTAAAGTATGCAAGCATTATTTTCTTAGGTAATTATCTATTGGAACGAATGGCTTCGCTGATCAGTTATGGCCACTTTATGTATAAACCACACTGCATATTCAACCAGATTGTTGGGTAAGTTATATTAAGTTATATTAAGTTATATCCTTGACTAAATTTATTAATTTCATAAACCGTAGCATACTTTAAAGGGCATTAAGCATAATATATTTTATGGCTTATGTGTTACAGACTTCTAGTAAAAGAAAATTACAAAAATAATAGTATAGTATTGAAATTTCCTAGTCATACTCAGAAGGATTTAGAATAGTTACAAGAGAAGATTGTATGATGCTTGCCTACTTTACTCCCTAGACATTTTGTTTGTCAACTGTTTGCCCTTAAGAATGCTCGATTACTAGAACAGACAATGAAAGTAGAGCTAGTTGATTTCATTCATCGATCTCTTCATATTCTCCGATTATTATTCTTTTCAAATTTCTGGGGACATCCCTGATAATTGAAGCCATGCAATAAGAAAGTCAAAGTATATAGAATTTTTGATTTAAAATAAGAAAAAGTTCGACTGTAATTTAGTGCCATTAAATAAAACCATTTTCTAGTGCATAAAATAAAACTTAAATTAAGCTAAAGTCGCAGTCTACACAATGGAGAATACTTCACGAAGTTTTCTCAGTAAGAAACAGATCGGGTTAAATTTTTAACTTAATTATCCCTTGATCCAAGAAAACTATTTGAAGCATGCTTCATTGTGTAAGCCTTGGCTAAGTTAATTGTGCTTATATATAATATGTATATTAATGTATATTATATTATGTGTAAATGCTAGTTATATGTACATTAAAATCTTTGCTTTATGTGTGTAATATTTGAACTAGTACACATTTATAATATTGAAATGAACATAAGATTTTGTTTTTAAAAATGCATGATGCAAATTTTCGAACATTTCAGTTGGGTTCCATATCTTCAAAGTCTTCAATTGCCATTAACAAAGATGTTACAAAGGTTATTTATCTGGATATGACAACATTAAGCGTTTCCTGAACCGTCGTTTCAAAAGGAACATGCAAAACGGCTTGGAGTGTGTCTGGAAAATGTCTGTATAAATATCAGTTGTAACTATGTGTACATTCTTACGATGCTAAAACCCAACTGAACTTTGTTTGAAGTTTTTAACTATATACGTACATGACTTTGATAAGCATTTGTTTGTAAAAATTTAAAGAGAAGTTATAGAAATGTTCTTCTAACGAAGGAAGATCAAAATATTCATGCATGGTCTGTTCAAAAGTGAGTTGACTATTTAAAACAATCTCTCCAAAACGGGTACATCCTAAATATCTTTAAAAAGCAAACTTAAAATGTTAACAAATATTAGTTTTATTAGTGTAAACATAATATTAATAGTTTTTTTTAGCAGTATTCCTACTTGGATACGTTCATTTGAAGCTTTGAGTGCTTGAAAAGTGTGACAGAGCAGAGTTGTACTCGTTTATCCTCTTCGGGTACTACTCGCAGTGTGCGATTAATTTTAGGTTAACTCTTAAAACAAGTACATTATGTACTTTATTGAAGTCTAATAAATTCAAGACAGGGTCATCTGTTATTTAAAGACCCAAATGTTATTACTGCAGTTCAGTTATCTATCATCTTTCCAAAAGCAACATGTTAAAACCAGTTGGGAATTTTACGAAAAGATTCTTTCAATATACTTTAAAATCATCGTTGCACACTTTAAGGAGCTTGCCATTGCCATACATTTTGTAGCTGAACGTGATTTTTCTTGGAATTTTTACGGCTCAGTGCAAGTACGAAAACTTCTTAATTTCGCACTTAATATAAGAACTTCTAAGCCCACCAATCACTTGAAATATTAAGTAAAATACAGTCTGAGTGGTTTCCAACTCTGCGAGTCGGTTTTTTTTTGAGTGTATTTAAGGTTTTAAATAGAAATCGAGAATAACCATTGGCATACATATCAAGACTCACTTTTTAGGTATATATTAATGGGTAGTAGTGCCAAATAGGATCTTCTAGTCGAATCAGACTAGTCGAAATTCGAAAGTACTTGGCTGATGTGAGTACTAAGACTGAGCAATGTCAATTAGGGAGCCTTCAGGTGCCACTTGCTGCCATACATGGATGCACACCTGGCAATGCAATGCCCGTTGACTGCAGTGATGTAAGATCAGACAACTATCTAGCTATTTAACTTGTCTGAACAGACTGCCAGATAACTGGCTTCTGAAAATCTGTCTGTTAGAACGCACCCTTCCCAAATGGAACATTTCAAATACAAATTTTAAACACTAAACAAAACTCAACATTTTTGGAATAAAATGTTTCATCTGGGTATTGTAAAAGCTTTGATAAAATTTTCTATATTCCAGCTACTTTTTGTCTTTTAGACTGAATTAGAACAGTTCTCGTCCGATTCTCCTTAAATGGTACAAAAACTCTGTTTTATCAAGAGATTGGAATGAAAAATGTGAAATAGATGGAAACTTGAAATTTTTTGTTCTTAAAACAATAATAATGATATTTAATAGTTTAACAAAATGTGGCACTAGTTTGAGTAAAGGTAAATTCACTTATGTGAACATGTGAACTCAACCCCCTTAATGTCCTCAGTTGGTAGTCAAAATGTAAATGCATATCTTGTAGTGTGCAATGTGAACAGCATTTGAAGACCAATTCTGAGGTTATATGCGCCTACCGCTAGCTACTTAACTCTAGATATATATGTTAATGTATATATATATGTAATTTGTTTAGTACCTATATCATGCCTTGCTCAATTCATTTTTATGTTTTTTGTTTTTTTGTGTGTGTAAAACAAAAGCATATTCTGCTATAGCATATTTAATCAGAAACATAACCAAACTTTATATGATTAATTAGTGTGTAATTTGTGCCGAACATCAACAATTGCTTATGGTTTTAGAGTAGTTTAAAATTTACTAATACTTAGACATTAATGCCATTTAGAGCTTTGACTTTACACAGAAGAATATCATCAACGGTAATAAAACTTGCAGTTTCCCATTTGTGCTACTTGCATAGTTATTAACAATTTTCCATTCGCTAGATAAATTTGTAGTATATTTGGTTTCTGTGCCACTTGATGTCTGACGTATGATATTTGAGGGGCGGGGGAGCTTGTAAATAGAGATTCGCTGAAGCGGCGCTTAAAACTAGGCTATAGATGGGTCTGGATGCGTGTGCATGTGCGTGTATGTATGTATGTATATGTAGTTTCTTTGTTAGGTACATTGGTTTCATTGTGTTAGTGTGTGGCATGATGTGAGAGTATTGGCTAGATGCAAATTCGTTTCATTTAGTTGAGTTTAAGTAGTTGGCCTACATATTATATATACATACATTGTGGAAAAAACTTTAACGACACACCAAGAGAACAAACAATAACGAAACTAAATTCTAAGTGGCTCCTTTACTGCGACTGCTGTTGATACGGCGGCTGTTGTCCTTGCGTCACATCGTCATAGGTCGGCGGGTAGGACTCCTCCACAATGGGCGCACTGGCGGCCATGGCAAATGGATTGTTGGCCACGTGCCCGGTGGCGCCATAGCTAATGGCATTTGATTGCTGCATTTGGCTTTGTTCATTGTACTCGGGTGCGCCCTGAAATTTCATCATAGATTGCATCAACACACACACACATATGAAAAAGGGGTTAATCAAAAGGTTAATGCCATTCGCGTGAGACTTACAAATGAGGTTTCCTTCATGTAGTTGCCCAACATGCCCGCCTGACTGGGATCGGCATTGGTAATGGCACCCGCCGGTGGTGCCCAGACTTGTTGCTCTTCGGGTGGTGGCTCAGCCCAGGGTTGGAGTTCACCCGATGCAAAGATGCCATAGAAAGAGCAGCCAATTAAATGAACGCAAGCGGCCAATGTAAACACTGTCGTCCAGCAGCCAGTTGGCTAGAGGGAAACCAGAGATGATGAGCGGTTAGAAGATGTCAGGAAAGGTAATTCAATTCAATTCTATTCGACTGATTGATGGATTGAGAGCAACTGTTTGACAAGAGTTGGAAAATGTAAATAAGTTCTAAAATTCTTGTAACTTTTTGTGTGTCCGCTTCAACTTATTATACTCATTGCAGAGGGTATATTGAAATTGTGCAGATGTTTGTAACGCATAGAAGGAAGCATTTCCGAACACATAAAGTATATACATTCTGGAACATCACGATGAGCTGAGTCGATATAGTCATGTCCGTCTGTCCGTCTGTTTCTATGCTATCTCCTCCGTCAGTTTTAAAGCATTCTTTACCAAACTCTGCACCAAGTCTTCTGGTCCAAATACGTTGCACATTTGCCAGAACCTGATCGGTTGACTAAAACATATAGCTGCCATAGCAACGATCGGTCGAAAAACTAGTTCTAGTGAGAAAAACTTTTTTGTTTTCAATGCAAACGTCTCCAAACTCCGTATTTACTAGTTTTCTGTGCTTCTTCATAATACTGCCAAATTTGGTCGAAATCGGTTATCTATATAGTATAGCTGCCATAGAAAAGTAAGTTTAGAAAACCATCCTTAGTAAGAAAAACTTGTTTGTTTTCAACGTAAACCACTTTAAAATTGACATTTATTTATTTTATAAGCTTTCACACAATTCTTCAAAGTTTTGTCAAAATCGGATGACTATAGGTTATAGCTGCCATATGAATAATCAGTCGAGAAACTAGTATTAGTGAGAAAAACTTTTTTGTTTTCAAAGAAAACGCCTCCAAACTTTGTATTTCTTAGTTTGCTATGCTTTTCCAAGATTCCACTAAGTTTGGTCGAAATCGGTCATCTATATAGTATAGCTGTCATACAAAAGTAGTGTCAGAAAAGTATTTATAGTGAGAAAAACTTGTTTGTTTTCAGTGGAAATGTCCTTCATATATATATCTCATAGCTCCCTTAGGAACAATCTGTCGGAAAACTAGTTTTAGTGAGAAAAACTATTTTCTTTTCAATGGAAACGTCTCCAAACTTTGTAATCGTAGGATTTCTATGTTTTTGTATAATTCTACCAACTTTTATTCAAATCGGACAACTATATGGTATAGCTGCCATACAAAATATAGGTCTGAAAAACAGTCTTAGTTAGAAAAACTTTTTTGTTGTTAATGGTAGCATCCTACAATTTTGTATTTGTTTGTTTTTTATGCTATTACATAATTTTACAAATTTTTGGGCAAATCGGATGACTATATCATATAGCACCCTTACGAACGATCGGTTGGAAAATGTGAAAAAGAGTATTTTTTTTAAATTTGCACTTGCAAGAGTATAAAAACTTCGGCAAGCTGTTTACCAAATACTCCCATTACTTAGAAAGGGCTTTCCATCTACACTCTTGCGACGGTCTTCAAAAAAAAGAGCAACCATTTCTTTATTTTCCGTACTCTTCCCAATTGTTGTACCAAATTCTTCACTCACATTCGCTTGTATGAGACCATCCAGTGCATAGGGTACTATAATTCCGGCCAGTGTACCAATACCATTCGACAGACCCATCAATATACTCGCATAGCGTGGAGCAATATCCAAATGATTGACATTATAGCCGGAGATGGCAAATCCACTGAAGGCCACACCGCAAGTTAGGGCAAACATGGCGCCTGTCTGAAATTGGATTGAGGATAAGAAATGCTTTGAAAAATCCCCGACCCTTAACTTACCGCCGTTGAGGAATGCGCCACGAATAGAAAGAATAGTCCCTCCATGCCAAAGCCACCGCAATTGAATAGTTTCCTCACATTTGTCGTCGACATTATACCATTTTTTCTCAGATGATCCGCCAGCATACCGCCAAACGGCACTATGGTGGTCATTATCAAATGAGGCAGTGAGCCCACAAAACCCGCCTCCTCCACTTTGAAACCAAATTTGTGCTTAAGGAACGAAGATTGAAATAAAACGAGTAGATAGAAATTCCAGGAACGACAAAAGTTGGCCACAATGATGGCATACACCGGCATCGAGCGTATCATCTGGCGCCAGGGCGTGGTCTTTAGCGATGGCATTGAGGGATGTGCCGATTCGCCCAGTGATTTCTCTATATACTTCAGTTCGGGTATACTAATGGCAGGATGTTTGCGTGGATTCTCAAAGCACAACCAGATCCAGAACATGTACCAAATGATGCCAAAGACGCCATAGGCATAGAAGGGAGCTTGGTAGCCCACCGCATCGGCCAGTAGACCCGACAGGGGTAAGCCCACCACAACTCCAGCATAGGAACCAGAGAAGGCAAGCGTGGCCAGACGGGAGCGTTCCATGGGTGGGGCCCAGAAGCGCCAAATGCCATGACAAGCCGGATATGTTACACCCTGGAAAGAAGAACATCATCATCATCAGCATCCACATCATTATCATCAAGATGAAGCCGAAAAAGAAATCGCATTAAAATAAATGCTTTTGTTATTTTTTTTTTTTGTCCACCCCATCCTTCAGCTCTATTCCTGTTGCCAGAGCTTAGTAGATGTTTTCATTTCACATATTTGCTTTATCATAAAGCAAAATCCCCCCTCCCCCCTCTCCCCGCCCCACCCTCGCTCTTATCCAACCCTCTTTTGCCGCATCACGCACTCCTTAATCCTTGGCTTTGATCTGTTGCCAAATCGAATTTGGCGATTTCTGTGAATTTGCTTACTTACCTCAAAGAGTCCTTGCAGCACGCGCACACATATCACCACATGTCCGTGCATCAGTGTCATGGCAAACGGGACAATCAGATGCAGCGTGGCCGAACTGACGATGGACAGGCCAAATATTTTGTTGGCTGGAAATTTGGATGCAATAAAACCGCCGGGTATTTGTGTTATCAGATAGCCCCAGAAGAAGGATGAGTCCACATGGCTCTCCACGGCAACCGTCCAGTTCATAAACACAGTCTGCACAAGAAAGGGAGAGATGCAGAAGAGTGAGCAAGCAAGCAACAATCATTAAAAAGAGCCGCGGGGCTTTATTAACGAGCTCCAAAACGGGATGACACAATGCTTAAGCGTGGGCGTGTGTGTGTGTGTGAGGGGCGTGGCTTTTTCTATGTGACTTTTGAGTTATATAACGCACTCACACACTAATTGACAGTAGCTTTGTGGGCAAATAAGGCTAATGTGAAGGATATCTTGCGCTAGGTTCAAGGATAAAGGGATTTAATTTTAAGTACCAGCTGAGAGCTTTAAGCATTTATTCAGTGAAATTGTGTATGTAAATGTTTTAAGTAATTCTGAAAAAACTTCTAGATAGCTGCTATGTGTCAGATAAGCTACGATTTTACTCTGTTATTTGTTAGTTTATAGTTAAGTCTATGTGGAAGATGTGAAATCGGCCCTTAGATGTGTAAGTCCCGTCATGAAATTATTCGACAAGAAACCACTTTCAACTTTATCAGTTTAAAAACTGATGAAATCTTCCTTAAAATTGTATTATTCATTGCGAAAAGTACATAATATCCAACCAAGACTTATTCTTTTCCGTACAGCATCACCGATTTTCGAAAGCTATAGGTATAAAATAGCAAAGCTATAGGTATAAAATAGCAAGAAAGGTAAAAAATGAGTCTAGTAATCAGAAGCCGGTGGCAAACTATTTTGTCATTTTGTATTTTTCCCTTAAACATTGCATTGTGTGATGGCGGGTGTGGTGCAGCGGGTAGTGTGTGTGCCTTTTGTGCCAGAGCTCGTGGGTTTGAGCCCATCACATGATATCTAATGAAAACTTTGTATACCCTTGCAGAGTGGATATATTAAAATTGTTCTGATGTCTGCAACTCATAGAAGAAAGCATCTCCAACCACATAAATGATATACTATATATATATATTCTTGGTCAGCATGACGAGCTGAGTCAAGCTGAGAAAGCTATCTGTACCAAACTGTGCACGAAGTCTTCTGGTACAAATACGCTGCACATTTGTCGGAACCGACCGGATTGGATGACTATAACATGTAGCTGCCATAGGAACGATCGGTCAAAAAACTAGTTCTAGTGAGAAAAACTTTTTTGTTTTCAATGCAATCGTCTCAAAACTCCGCATTTACTAGTTTTCTATGCTACTTCATGATTCTGCCAAGTTTGGTCGGAATCGGACATCTATATAGTATAGCTGCCTTTGAAAAGAAAGGTTAGAAAAATAGCCTTAGTAAGAAAAACTTTTTGTTTTCAATGCATACGTCTCCAAACTACGTATATACTAGTTTTCTGTGCTTCTTCATGATTCTGACAAGTATGGTCGAAATCGGACATTAATATAGTATAGCTGCCATGTAAAATTAAGGTTAGAAAAATATTCTTTTTAAAAAAAACTTTTTTGTTTTCAATGTAAGCCTCTTTAAAATTGGCATATATATATTTTTCAAGCTTTCACACAATTCTTTAAAGTTTTGTCACAATCGGATGACTTTGGGACATGGCTGCCATAGGAATGATCGGTCGAGAAACTAGTCTTAGTGAGAAAAAATGTTTGGTTTTCAAAGAAATCGCCTCCACACTTTGTATATCTTAGTTTGCTATGCTTTTCCATGATTTTGCCAAGTTTAATCGAAATCGGACATCTATATAGTATAGCTGTCATAGAAAAGTAGAGTCTGAAAAGTTACTTAGTGAGAAAAACTTGTTTATTTTCAGTGGATGTGTCTTTCAAATTAGTTAAAAAAGTGCTGCAAGGGTATAAAAACTTCGGACGAGCCGATGTAAACTTTGCTTTAAATTTTTTAAAGTTGTTTTTACTAAAGAGCTTACAAATTTTGTCAAATACATACAAGTGGATGGCATATGTGGAATGCATAGACGGTAAAATGAACTATATTCTTCTGTCTCAGTTGTAAAGCTATCAAGATTAGTATATATTATATATCGATTATAGCTGTCATAAAACTAAAGCTCCTAAAACTAGTTCTAGAGTGAAACTATAGTTTTAGTGTAAACATTTCCCATTTCAAATTCAGAAATTGCTCTTAAACCTGATTAAAATCTGGAAACTTAGTCGGGATTTACACGATGCAGCTAACTTCATGAAGTTTTTCAAAAAGCTCGTGCTTGTAAGAAAGAGGTGTAGAGAAGAATACTTCACCGCTACACCTCTCTCTCTCTCCTAAAACCGAAAGCTTTTTTAAAAACTTCATGAAGTTTGCTTCATCGTGTAAATGCCAACCAACACAATGTTTAGTAAACTTTCAACTTCCTGAGGGTTCCACACTTATTTAGATAATGAAGTTGGAAAATAGCAAACTTTAATCTAGTATTTTATGTGTCAACCTTGTCCACTTACCCCATTGTGCTCGCCTTTAAGTTTCGCCGCGGACATATTGCATCTCATGCCGAAGGCAATCATAAATCCCACACATGCCATGGTGGCAATAGTATAACGTGCCGGCATACAAGGACACTCGGCTTTGCAGTATTTATCGATCTTGCGCAACGGTGGACGTTCAATCTCCTCAAAGGAGGCGGGCGAGTCGGGTCGATCATCGTCATCATCGTAGGCATGTCCACCGCCAGGTCCACGTCCTTCACGTTCGGCACCCTCCATCTCCTCGTAGCCACCGTGACCACCATGATAGCCCTGGGATATTTCGAATTTCTCCACGTTTGGCTTGAGGCTGTAAGAACATAATTCATGCCAATTAGACCAAAAGTATGCCGTCATATCAACAGGTCAACGGGGGGGAGGAGAGAGGGCGTGAAAACACAAATATTTTCAGCTTGTTAAAGGAACAACCCTCCCGGTTGGGCTGCCTGTTTTCCCAAAGGTATTGCGGTAGCTCAATGTGTTGTTGGGGGAGGAAGGAAATGAAATGAAATTCAATTTTATCGAGTGCTGATAGCTGGCAGGGCTGGCAGTCAGCGATGACAACATTTAAAGTTGATTTAAACAGGTAGCAATCTGGTCCTCTCAATTGAGACCTTTTGTGAGGTTTAAATACAATCAAAGACCTTGTCAAAGACTGATTGACTGATGACTGTGCGTAAGCTGAGAATGTTTTATCCCATACCAGCCCCCGCCATTACCGGGATAAGTTTCTCTCTTTGCCGCTTGGCATTTTTCTTCATAAATATCCAGACAATCGCCCCAAAAAGTATGCAATACAAACTAATAAGCAGTCACCAGCAAACCAACAAAAAAACAGAAGAAGGAAAACAAGCCACTTCCACTACCGTGAACCACACGATAAATTCGCAGTCGTCGCCGTTTGTCACATAACTCAAACTGTCTGCCGCCGAAGCCACCCTCCGTCTGGTCACGCAGAACCTTGCTAGGATGAAGACTTGGCTGCGACTTCCATCTGCCTTGACCGACTTTAATGCCGGCATGTCTGACGCCAAAATTTTATGCGCTATTTTTATGTGCTCTGCCTGGGACAGAGTATGTTAATGCTATCATTATGTTTGTGCGAAGAATTATGGCCGAGCATCATCGTTGAGTGAATGGACCCTTAACAAAACGGAAAAGAAATGTCAACTATTTCGATGGGCAGAGCTGTTAACTAATGAGAATTAATTCAGTTTTGCAGGCTTTACACTTGTCCTTCCATTCTTCGGTTGGTAAAATCTGTTGGCTTAGCTGGGAATCAACGCAATCCGGTAGAATATTCCACCAGTATTTTCCATTCATTGTAGTAAAAACCAAATGCAAACAGCCTTCGGACGAACCGCTTATGAATTTATTTAAATTTAGATAAATCTATCATGAGTTATGCTGACAATGAAGAGTAAACCTTACCATATTCATAGCCATTTTATGTAATTTTCAACGGACAATTTAGTCAATTTTTGGCTGGAATAGTTGGTAACAAAAAATGATGTATCCAACTTTTGGATTCACGAAAGGCGACCAACCACAAGACCTTCTTCTTGGCTCACCCTAAATGGATGTTTCCTTTTTTCAGCCCAGTTTTGGTTTGTTTTTGCCTTAAAAAAATGTATCCTTTTGTCCCTAATATTGAAAACAGAAAGGTCCTAGCTTTCAACTAATCAATATTGCAAATAAGACGTTCTAGGAACACCAGAAAATATTTAAAAACAAAAAAGCTAAGCTAACTTCGGCTCTGCCGAAGTTTTTATACCCTGGCAAATGCTCGCTTAAATATTTTCAAAAATACCCTTTTTCCCATTTTCCGACCGATCGTTCGTATGGGAGCCATACGATATAGTCATCCGATTTGGTAAAAAATTTGTAAAATTATGTAAAACAAACAAATACAAAATTGCAGGATGCTACCATTAACACAAAAAAAGTTTTTCTAACTAAGACTGTTTTTCAGACCTATCTATTGTATGGCAGCTATATTATATAGTTGTCCGATTTTAATAAAACTTGGTAGAATTATAAAAAAGCATAGAAAACCTACGATTACAAAGTTTGGAGACGTTTCCATTGAAAAGAAAAAAGTTTTTCTCACTAAAACTAGTTTTCCGACCGATTGTTCCTATGGGAGCTAGGAGATATAGTAATCCGATCCGGTCGGTTACGACATATTAGTAGTGTGCAGCAAAAAGAAGACTCTGTGCAAAATTTCAGCTCGATAGCTTTAAAACTGAGAGACTAGTTCGTTTAGAAACAGACAGACAGACGGACGGACAAAGCTCAATCGACTCAGCTCGTCACCCTGATCAAGAATATATATAGTTTATGGGTTCGGAAATGATTATTTCTATGCGTTGCAAACTTCTGGGAAAAATTATAATACCCTTTGCAAGGGTATAATGAAAGTGTAAGTTCGTAAGAATAGAGAAACTTTCTTTCATGAATGCAAGCCACTTGGAACTAAGAACTGGTTCGTTTGAGTAGTTCGCACAGTCTTCGAACCGTACCAGTTTGGTTCATTGCATCGTTGGAGCTAACTGAACAGCGGTTTCGGTTCGGTTCAGTCAATCTGTCTTAAGACTTTATTTATTATACACCGGCATGCATTCCCGGTTTCTTCTGCCTACTACAAACATTTCCATCACTTTAATGGGTATAAAATGCAAATTCAAGACAGCAAACCTCTAAATAAATGTAGAAGGTTCGGTCCGGCTATTCTAACTCATCAGAAAGACAAACAAAGTTAATAAAGTTCTTCATAACTAAGTTTTTCGTACGTTTTTAATGCTTAGTTCGTTAATTATTTTCCCTCTACTTCCGTTGAATATAAGTTGTTCAGTAAAAGCCAGGTCTGAAAGTGCATCAAAAACCTGATATTGCTTACAATAACTTTTTCGGGTTCAGGTTCTGGGGTTAAAAAGTTTAGAGCGTGTGATTAATGGTCCGATTCTGGACCGGCCTGTAGCCATGAATTTAACACAGAATCAGCTGTTGAGCAGTTCTTAGAAAGAGTAAGGACGAGCCCGTTTGCTTTTTCATAGTTTGTAACCAAATGTCTCCCAATCAAATGAATATGCCATTTTTTCCACAATAGATTAACATAGCTTTCTTGAATACCCTTGAAATGGTCAGTGTATATCTGCTTCCGCATATTCTAAGACCCGCCAGTCCTTCTCATTTTTTTTTTTTGTCGTCTCGCCAAACTTTCGCGCTTTTGTTTGTGAGTAAAAATTTTGTAGACTTTGTGGCGTCGCCAAGATTACAGCTAACTGGCGCCACCGACAAGATTGAGGAGTTGGCTGGGTAGCATCGCTTTAACTTGGCCACAAAGGCGCGCCCATTAGGCGGCCATTAGAATTTGAATGGGTCACATGTTTGCCTTGGCAACTTGGGAATACTTGGCTTGAAGTGTGGTGGGTGGTGCGGGGGATGCTGTCAGTGTCAATGACAATTCTAATTTCATTTTCACTCGGCAACTCCTTTGCACGCATTTCAATTTCTTCGCGCCACCGCGCGTTTTTCAAGTGCCACTCGAGAGCTCAACTCAACTTCAACGCCAGAGCAGGATCTGTGAGAGTTGGTGTCCTGGCAACGAATGAATAAAATGGAATGAAAATCAATTTCTTTCCGCCTGTCGGTATGCAACACTTTTGCACATTCCTTAATGAAAACGAGATGCTGCCACCTATTGTTCCAATTTCTAATTTACGTCCAAGGTCCTTGAGAAATCAGTTATCCTACGTCCCTCCGGTCTGTGTGTGCTCATATATAAAAGTAAATACCAGAGATTCTCCCATTCACCGCCATTCAATATGCTCTCATGACTTTATTGTGTTTCTGGGACGTCGCGTCGACGGGCTTCCGTGTGGCCACGTGCTGGCAACGTGCACGGAATTCCTGAGGCAAACGGTAAGAGAGTCCTGGCAAATGCTTGGGCGTTCATTGTCAGCGGTGGCACTGGAACTGGAATGGTTGCCTGACGTTGCCATTAATGACTTGTTAAGCATGCCAATAATTTTACAACTTTCCGGGGAGCGCGACACGTGCCAAAGTTACGCGACGCGCCGGATGGTCGGAGGGGGCGGTGGTGGATTTAGAGTCCTGGCTAGCCTGGTCAAGTTCAACCAACCACGAAGAGTGGATACTGCCGATCAGCGTGGCGTTAAATTAAATTTTTTTTATTTCAAAATTCTCAACTTTTGCATTCATATTTCATTCTGGGCTTTTGGCACTGGTCAACAGGATTTTGGTTTGAGTGAAAGTTTGGGACAGGAAATTTTTAAGGGAGAATCGGCTTCAATGAATGCAAATACACTTCGAATTTACCTCTCAGCGGGTCACTGAGTATCGAGTTTTGAGTATGTGTGTCGAATGAGTATCGATAACTGATGAGTAAGTAATGATTATGTCTAAGGACTAAGTATTGAATGAGTACAATCAAGTACTGGGTATAGAGTAATGCTTATCAAGTACTGAAAATCGAGTACTGAATATCGTATATTGAGAATCGAGAACTTAAAATCTAGTACCAAGTATCTATAGGTAGTATTTAGAATACAGTATAGGATATTGAGTACTGAATATTGAGAAGTGATAACTCAGTAATGAGTTTCTTTTACTAAGTATTGAATGAGAATGAGAATCAAGAGCTAAGTATGGGGCAAGTTTTGACACGAAGAGTCCAGTACTTATGAAGATTATGAATATCGAATTCTGAATATCGAATACTGAGAATCGACTTTTAAATATCAAGTAGTATGTATCTAGTAATCAGTATCTTATATTATACTTAAAGAAGAGTACTGAGCACCGAGCATCGGTTATCGAACACTGAGTATCGATAACTGATAAATAAGTAATGAATATCTAGTACTATTTATTGAATCATGGGAATCATCGAGGACTGAGCATCGGGAAATGTTGAGTATACTGAGTATCATATGCTGAGTTTCAAATAGTAAGTATGGAGAGTGATTATTGAGTACTGAATATTGAGCAGTGAGTATCGAATGCTTAGTATCTACTACTGAGTATCGAATACCTAATATAACAGAATAATAATTTTTATGTTTTAAAGACTGAGATTAGAGTACTCTCCATTAAGTACTAAGTATCGAATATAGTCCTTGGGTACTGAGTATTTGTATAGACTTTTCGATCCACTCATCAGTATGCTTAGCTATCGATTTAAGACCAGTAGATGACGCTAAATCTCCGAAACTTCACCAGATAAACTGCAATGTGAGAAAAAGCATGTAATTTTCTACTTAAATCCAGAATTTTCCTACTCAAATGATTAATGGGCCATGAAATTTATGACGTATGTCAAAAAATCTTAAGCAGAAATCATTTATTAAATTCTTGATTTATTTCTTTTGGAATTGATTTCCTTCATAACTTTTAGATCTCAATGTAAGCCTGTCACAGACTAAACGAAGTCTTCTTGGTGCTTAGATTAAGAACGAAACATGCTTGAATAAAAAACATTAATACTAAAACAAGAACCAAGAACCAAATAAACTAAAATGAAGACTAAAATAATTTGATCTGAGTCTAATAAATTTGTTGAACTTATTTCCGCTCTGTTTTGCTTTCAGATCAGTACTGTTTAATGCTCAAGTCGGCCCCGATTTATTATCGAATTGCGTTTCTATCTCTAGTTCTGCTTGAATCTTGAAGTTCCGTTGCTAAAGTCCTGAAGCTAAGATCGATTTGTATTAAAAGTGGGGTTTGTTGTTGCTTTAAGTTTTATCATAATTTTATGTCTACTTTAAAAAAGTTAGAATACACAAAAGCTAACCGTTTTGAAAAAATGCTAGAATAAAACAGGATAAGCTTGAGTTGTTTCCGTTCCATGTTGTCTAGTGTTCATTTCAAATATCATATTTGATTCGTTCTGCTTATCTGATTTGCACTCACCCGCTAAAAACGCCTGTCGCCTTCTCCTTAAACGCCGTCAAGCCCTTCATGGTGATGCCGTGTGTCTGGGCCTGGACTCTACGTTGTTGTTGCCGCTGCTGCTCGTTGAATCCTCTTCCTCTAGGTCTGGCTGTTATCACTTGTGCGCATAAATATTTTGTTGCCTACTTCACGGCAGCTTACCGTGGGTATATAAGCGTAACCGTGGCGAATCGGCAGGCGGCTAATTTTTTTTTTATGACTCTATTTTGGTTGGTTCTTTCGCAGCGGGTGGGAGGGGGGTTGATGTGTTCACTTGGCCGCCATTGAATTTCGTTTGTTGTTGTTGTTTTACTTCGTTGTTGTTGTTGCTGCAGCCGTCAGTTGCAATTGCCATTCACAGTCACTGCAAAACGAAGATTTGTTCAATTATTAATATGTTCAGCAGTTTTGTGTTTTGTTGCTGATAAGGAAAACTGGTACAAGAATTTGCACAAAATTTGTTGCCACTTCCTAAGCCGCTTATGTTCATAAATTTGCTTGGGGTGGGGGGGTAATGAAGGAAGTCGGAAGGGTAGGGAGGTAAGCCGTCAAACAATTTTGTTCGAATTTTGTGTGGTTTGCAAGTCGATTTTGATTGCCTTTTATGCTTCCTTGGTTGGGCAATGGATATATGAGTCAATTTGTTTTTGAAAATATCTTTTTACAAGGGTTTACATACAAAATTTAAGAGGTTAGTTTTATTTCGGTATGGGTACAGCGCTCCTAGGACCACTTTCTCTACAGTTCCGGTTAACTAATCGAACATTAAGAAATCGAGCCTTACTTCTTTTTCACAAAAGTATCCATTAGCTTTAATTATATTAAAAACTAGCTGACCCCGTCAGACGTTGTCCTGCGTTAATATAATTTTGTGTATTATTCAATGTCATTAAATTCTCTTGCTCATAGAGCGGCTTCCCAATGTCCATTCTCCACGTTTTTTTGCACAGACACTTTTCGGAGCCTCTACTATTCTGATGCCAACTTTCATTCAAATCTGTTCAGTACAGAGCATAGCTCTCATACAAAATTACCAAAAAAAAAACATATATGTGTTTGAGAGGTACCCGAAAGAGTTGACCGATTCGGACCATATTTGTTATCAGCCTTCCTCTATTCGTGACGAATGTCTTTATAAAGTTTCATCCAAATCGGTTAAGTTTAGGTCAAGTTATGGTGCAAAAAAGCAGAGGATGGCAAATAACGCGATCCCTGTGTGACCTACCAGAATCAGCTATAGATATAAACCACCTACGCTGTTACTACTACACTCACACGAAATTTCATCGAAATCGGTCCAGCCGTTTGGGAGGAGTGAGGTAACAAAGTCATGTACGGAAGAATTTTATATATTAAGATAAATTTAATTGAGTCAAGTTGTGAAATTCTATGCACAATTTTATTGAGAAAACCTTATGAAATTCCTTTGTGACAATATTATTTCTAGTTTTCCTTGAATCGGAACTCAAAGAAGAGTTTTTTTGGGAAGTCTCCACCAAAGATTACTGGCATAAAACTCTCGATTAATTTAGCCTAATTCAAATAACTATAAAAGTCGGTAGACAGGCATTCCAATAGAATTTTTAGTTGTTAAAATACTTACGATCAGATGGCAAACGAAACCTTCTGACAATACAATGTTCAGCAAGAGTTAATCCTTTTTAAAAGTTTTTCAACGTTTTCTCTGCCCACAAAACTTGAATCCATTAAACCCCAAGAAATCGTCGAAGTCGTGGAAGTCGAGGGCTGTTAATATATTCCAGGGCTGTTAACCTATTTTGAAGCCAACCGGCTTAAACCTGAAATTCCAACTTTTATTTTATTTTGAACCGAACCTTCTTTTGGTATCCTGACGGTTTTGAACTACAGAGTCTAACAAAGGGCTGGGAAGTTTAATGAAACAATCTATTCAAATATTCACTCTGTTTTTGCCTCTGATTTTAGAGATCCTTAACTCCAAAGCTTATTGAACCATTGTCAAAATAAGAGCTTAAGAGTATTTTGGTGATATTTTTCATATCAAATGGAATTTTACTTAACCGTTATTTCTTGTACAAACCACTTCGAACCAAAATCGGCACAATTCCCATTAAGTTTGTGTCGTTTTTAGGTCGATTACCATATAAACTTGTATAAAGCATGGACTGAACCAAGGTTCGAAACAAAATCTTTACCCAAAAACCCTGTACTTCCCATTTCTGAACCTTAACCATTGGTAAATTTGGTTTCTTATTTGTGTACTTCTAAGATAATATATAGTTTTCTATGAAAATCAGGTAAAAGTACTCATTGTAAGCAAGCCACAGGCAACGCAGAACCTCTCCGATGAGCATAGTTTGTTTATAGAGGCGGGAGATAGACTGGAATAAAGTGTCGATCTAAGCTGAGTGGGTCTAACCTATGGATAAGGCTCAAAAGACATTTGGTCTTAATCTTACCCGCAAAAACCTTGTGTTTAAAACTGACCACATGACTAATTCTACGCGATTTGAGAGAAGGAAGTTTAAAAAGTCGTATTCTATGTTCATGGGGAGGTAGACGTCAGTTGGTGTTCCAGTTTAGGTCACGGAAGGCAAAATTCAGAAACAGCTTCTAAACTAATTCAATTTGATACTGGTAAGTCAGATATTACGGAGACGAGATACAGATTTGATCCATTTAAGCCTTTGTTCCTAATCAACGAAGCTTTAAAGGTAGCATTAAGGCTCAGAGAAGATAAGAGATGGAGGTTCGAAATGTATGGAACAAAAGCTTCTTATACACAGCAAAAAAAGTGCAAAAAAGATCCATTAAGACTGGATATGCCTATAATATCCCCTTAAGCATCGAACGGAGCTGAAAATCCTACAAAGAATAATCATCTTTCATGTCCTTTGGATGATTGTAATAAAGGAGCTGAAAACCACACAAAGAATGATCATGTTTCATAACTTATGTATGGATTTCTGCTCCGTTGGATGAGTTTGGGGATATTTAAGACAAAATCCAGTCCAAATGGATACGGGAAATCAACCAATAGATAATGCTTTTTAAAATGCTTTTTTTCTCTCTGTGTACTTGCAGCCAGATCAAGTTGGAATACAAAATCATAATCTCCAATGTTTCATACTTCATTCATAATCAGCATTATTTATTGATAGTGGCCCGGTGTGGTATAGCAGGTAGTGTGTGTGCCTGCTGCGGAAGATATTGTGGGTTCCAACCCACCTCAGGATTTTTAATGAAAAAAAGGTTTCTTCTTCGGAACACTTTTACGTTGGTCACCTTCGCCCGCTGTTGGCGCCAGCATTTAAGTAACCAGCCATGGAAATGTGAGAAAACAGCGATAGAGTGCATTTTAGGTAAGTAAACTTGATAAACCTGGCACTGATCGCCTTTTTTTAGTTGATTTTACATATTTTTCACATTAATTAATAAACATTTTGGTTGGAAAAAAAATATTTATAGTTCTAAAACGGTTCTTTCTAAGTGAAAACGGGTTTGGGAAATCAAAATGTGAAATATTATGTCCTTGAGAAAGGTCAAAAAGCTAAAGTAAACATAAGCTAGTAAAAAAAAAGTCGGTCAATGGGTCAGAAAACTAAAATTCAAGACTTGCTAAAGTGCATACGTGCTTGGGAATATGCCTTTCGTGCGCTTTACGTGATTCTGCACGAGGCCATCTCTACTATGAAAATCGACAAATAAGATGAAGTTCGATTCTGACTTAGAAAATGGCAAAGTTTTCAATAAGCAGCCCCAATATTTTGATTTGAAATTGCTTTATTTTGAATGTATCAAAAGTTTCTGAACTTCCAACCTCTCCATCCTCCTTCCCTTCTCAGTTTCGGTACTCACATGCCACATCAATGTTGCGTAATCCATTTGAAGGCTGTTCCTGATGATGTAAATGCTCTTTTGGTTTTCTTTTTTGCCAGCACACTTATCGTTTTAGTAAAGTTTAAATTATATATTTTAGTATTTTAAAATTATGTTTAATATATAATAATTTGTCGTTTTGTTATGATATCACAAATAAGGTACACAGATTAGAGATGACACATTACACAATAGGCTGGGGGTGAAAGTTATATAAGATTAGACACGGAATTCCAGTGGGTTAGGATGATGATTTTCTCACATTTGCTTAAGCCACACTCGCCACGTTGGAAATTTAAAAAAAAAAAAATGATATTTATATACAAATAACTGAAACTCTGAGACGACAACATTCAGACAGAGTTGACCACGAAACCGGCGACCAGGCGAGCACGAGAATGACGGCAACGATCCGAATCCAACTCTGTCTGAAGACTGTGTGGCAGTCAGGTTGAGTTCGGGCACCAAGTAAACCTCGCTGAGGATCAGACAAAGCCAGGTGACTTTGAGTCAGAGGGCGATAGAGATGGTATATAAGCAGCTATCTCAGTCGCCAGCAGGGGAAAGGGGGAGGAGTGACAAAGAAGAAGAGCCACGCTTATATATCGACTGGAAATTTTCGACTATGGGAAACTGGAAGGGTATTTTTCAAGGGTATTACAGCAAAGATTCCACTTTTCACACACTTTCTTTCATGAAAACAGCACCCTTTTTGTCAACAACAATTTCCCACCCCTCAGTACGTTTATTTGTTTATTTATTTATTATTTATTTCTTAAACTATTGAAACTATTACGGGCACTAACTCAGCTCCAGGCTCGCTTTGGCCTCAGCAGGACAACGCACGAAGTGAAACTAACATCAATGGCATGTGCCTTTCTTGTCTGCCCACAGTTGGATGACGACGCCTTGGTCCAGATTATGCTGTGGCAAAGCATAATTCCATAGGCCATCTCGCTCCCACTGCCCGGCTGGCACTCGACTGTGGTGAAAAGCTTTCCGTTCCGCGATGGAGCTGCGCAGGCTCAGACCATGGCTTGGGCGGTGTGTGTGTGTAGGAATTTCCATATGAAGGCATTGGTCGAGGGTTGGTTTTGGCAACAGTAGCCAGATGTGTGTGCCGTTGGGTGGGAGGGAGGTGGGTTTTTGAGTATCCCACCTGGTTGGCCTAAACCAATCAGGGCCAACCACTGCCCACGCTCTGTACATAAGCAGCGGGAGCTGGTGGCTTGGAGCAAGGGAATGCTGGTTGGCATGCCAGCCATAGCAGAGTCAGCCATCCAGTTAGCCTGGCCAAAAATGTGAATCTCAGTCGTGCGTGAAATGCTATTAACATGTTGCCAGGCCATTTTCCATTGTTTTGCTCTGCTGTCGGAATATATACACATATATATATAGGAGGCATATATACGTACCATTCTGCTGCTGTCTGGATGTCGGCCATTTTGAATATTTACTTTGTGCAAGTGGATGACTCCACCAACTGCGATTTATGACCCGAAAGTTGCTTATTAACAATGTCCAGCCAATATAAATGAGACTCTTGTCGAAGTTTGGAAATATTCGATTTTTACGTGAGGATTGGAAACAAAATATTGAAGCATTGGCTGGGATTGCTTGCAATTGATGATGGCATATTAATCTACAGATAATCTGAATTGGGGTGAAAGTTTAATGAGTTACGAAATCTGTAAAATTAACCAAATAATTCATTTCAAATAACCATGAACGAAAATCTGACATTTTTATTTGTCAGGTAAGTCTGAGGCAAGACCAACTTGTAAAGTAATAGTGGATAGTCCTGAGGCGAAGCCACGCTAAAGAGTAGCTTCTGGCATATTCAACAGGGATTTGATAGCATCTCAGATGAAGACCTACTCGTTAAGCTTAAGGGAACAGCTAATCCTTAAATCTTCTTAATCATTAAATCATTTCCTACTCAGCTTCGAGTGGTCCAGGATCGTAGAAGACGATTATTACAGCAAAAATATCTGAAGTTGGCCTGTTACGTTCATCTTTAAGGAGTCTTTTCACCTCAGGCATGACATATTCATAAAAAACCTTTCCATATTACACTGAAATAATGTCAACTGATAAGTTTTTCCATGTAATGCAATACAAAATGTCTTAAGAGGTTCGAAAACTGCACAGAGGGAAAACACCTGTTCAGAAAATAACTTGATTTCAATTCAGCATAGGTTCCAAATGCTCTCGAAATGAGAATAATATAACTCAACTCAACTCTCTACGGAAAAGTATAAGTTATCAATTAAGACATGCGTCTACAAATGTGTGCAATGGCGCAGTGAGCTAACACGTTGCCGAAGTTGCGTGCTTTCGGGAATTTTGTTTGTCCCAATTCAATCGTGAATCAGTAATCGCTATATTCAGCAGGGAAAATAGGTAATAAAAAATTACCCGCTGAGTGCGCCCATTGTCGCACAATATTGAAGAGATAAACACAAAGGCGATTGAATTCAAAAAGCTTATATTTCATGTGTAAATTCAGTTAAGTTATAGAGTTTAAGTTGCTTAAGCCCAGCAAGATTGTTCTTATTTTGATGTACATTTGATGTACATTTCTATTTGGTTGTTGATTCGACGACGAATGACATTCGGTGTTAAAAATGCGTATTTTGACACTATTTAGGCCAGTTTTATTCGAAACTTGTGCTATAGTTTTAAATATCTTATATGTTTTGGTATATAGTTGGTTGTTAGCGTTTAAATAAACTATCACAGTCAGTTCTGCGGTTTTCTTAAGCGAAGATAGACCAGTTTGAATACAACTGTACAATTTTTATCGCGGCAAATAAGAACGATTTCGCATTGATATTACCCTTTCTTACCTTTTTATTCTTATCTTCCTTCGGGAAGAAGTGTACCACTCTGTGATACTTCTGGGTGGTAAGGAAACGATATTTCTGGAAATCTAGAAATCTCTAGAAATCTCCTCTAAGCGATAAGAAATGGTTTTATTTTTGGGAATAAAAAGGGCTCTTCTGAGGGATAAAAAAGTTTCACCCTGGAGTTAAGAAAGCGCATCTTCCTAGAGATAAGAATATGTTTTTTCCTAACTTTATGAAAAAGTATTGAAAGTCAACCAAGTATTTATATTTTCATCCTTTTACCTAATCTAAGATGTTGAATCGGTTTCTTTGGAGTGAACACAATTGGAATGTCATCTCAAACTATTCCGCCATCTTAAATGGAATTCAATCTACCAACTGTCTAAAAATATACAACCATATATTTCTTGCATATTTCACAGAATAGGTAACTTTTAACTCTCAAGCTTAAATTATGTACAATTTCAATAGAAAAGAAGCCACTGAAATTCGGATCTGCTGATTGTATGTTAAGCAATGTATAGCCAATTTTCAGAATCCATAATAAAAAAGCGGGACCAATTAATTGTAATTCGTGCATTCAAGGTATTTTATAAGGGATATGTTGCCCATTTGTCGATTAGATGGAAAAAAGCGAAAAAGCTCTCTGACGAGGGAGAGATAGGAAACAAGACAATATTAATTTGTATTAAACTTCTATTAGTTTTTTTTAAACATATTTGTTGCATACCTATGGGCTCAAACATGTGTTCCAAATGGTAAATCTTGGCTTAAAAAAATCTCCGAAATATTGGGGATAGTTTATTATAGAGCTAAGAAATATCACTTTACGATAATACCATACAAAACGAAAAAGTTCGTCTCAAACTATCAAAATTCTATAGGGTTCCACTCACGAAATTCCTTTACAACCACCATCAACCCTTCAATAAACTGCACCTTCTTATCTAAAGTTATTAAACTGTTTGAAAATGGTATCCAAAGATAAGTCTGACCTTGTATTTAACAAAGTTAAGCAATTTTATATCGTTTCAAGTTTCAAGCAGAGTATAACTAATAATTTTGTTTAACAAATCTAAGCCGAACATATCCAACTGAGTTGGTTTCGCACATGTACGCATACATAGCAACACATTCCATAATCCAGCAAAATAATCTTTGACTCAGTTATTCCTTCTCTTTTTTGGGAACAACTGTCCTGCCCTGCCCTGCCCTGCCCTGCTCTGGCGACGTTGCTAATACGACGCTTTGGCCTAACCCTCATAAGCATAAAGCAAACATTCTCAAAACAGTTGCAACTCAGCCAAAAGCTATAATAAAGTTGCGGAAGTAAACAGCAAAGCGAAGTAAACAAGGGAAATGGAATGAAAATCAACAAAACAGCAGCTAGCCGGCAGCCGCAAAGGATTTTTGTAAGGATACATGACAAAGCATGGCGAAAGGTTCGGGCAGACAAGACGGCGTCAACAAAAGTGATATTAAATTTCAAACCAAAAAAAAAACCAAAACGAGATGTTTCTCTCCGCCGTATTTAAACAAAGCGATTAAGGGTGCGTGCCGAGAACATTGATTGACATAAATGAAGAATAATCGAATCATAAAACTCAAAAACTAAGTGGTAAAATCTTTGGCAGCGGCTCGAGTGTCCACCTTTAACAGTGGTTAGAAAGTTGATGTACTCAGTGTCATTTCCTTTAAGTCATTTTTGGGAAGCTTTAACCACAGTGGCACCACAGTAGGACGCACCCTCATAAATTGTGCCAAAAAAGTGTCAAACTTGAGTTGACAGAAGCGCCCCCCCCTCCATCCTGGAATGGTGCTAACGTCAGCGGTAATTAGTGCAGCTTCGCCTAAAAGTCGACTTCAATTTCATTGTGGATGAAGATGATGACGATGATGATGATGTTGCTGCTGTTGTCTCTGGCTCTGCACTAATTACAAAATAACTTTTGTCATCTTTTGCCAGCGGGATTCCCCCGCGGTGGTCCCCCTGATGTATGGCTTTTCGTTGTATGATTTATGTGGCGATGTTGCAAAAGGGTTTTTAATTAACAACCAAATAAAGTTTTTCTCAAAAAAAAAGAAAAGGAAATTGAAGCCTGAGCCGAGTCGGTTTTAGTCACGTATGGCTGAGCTTATTTATTTAGCAGATTCAGGCTGTCAATCGACACATCCACCCACTCAATCACAAAACTAAATGCTGTGCCCGTCGATAAGCGTGCCAAGTAAAATGAAACCCAGAATTGGAGGGGGCAGAGAAACGTTTCAGAGATTTAATATTTATTTTTGTTTGTGTGCAAATAGCTGGAAGCGACTCAGATAGGAATTGTGTGAGGGGGAGGAAGTTGTCTCGGTTATGAGTTTTTGCTCTTTAATATGGCAAAATGTGGCCAATTCAACTTGATTTTGGGTGCAAATGTATATATAAAAATATTTCTCTTTTAATTAGCATATGCCTCCATTTAGGAATGCTTCCCCCCCCCCCCCGATATCAACATCCATTAAGGACATTTGTATATGAAATATATTTCTCCTTTTTCCACACAATGAAAAACGACACAAAAGCCAAAGTGCCAACAGCAACAACAACAAAAGCCATGGGACGGCCGCTGCAAAAAATAAAAGCTGCAACTTTATTTTAAGCTAGAATGCACACACGTTTTGTCCTTTCCTACTCACCCCCCGCACAGCGACACAAATCCTGCCAACGGCGACACACCGGAAGCAAATGCTTTTGCGCCCGGAGTGTGTCCTCGTAGGCAGTTGCGGGTGTGTTTTTTACTCCGAATGTCTTGATTAATGTTGGCGTGCGTTGGCTTTTACCCCTACTCCCGCCGCTCTACTTGCAAGCTGGCAATAAAAATCTTGTCACATCTCATTTAACAATAACGCGGGCGGTCCTATCAACTTTTAATTCTTAAAACTCCAACTACACCTGATACTACTCAAATCCACCCAGTAGCGAGTGCCATCTCATCATTCGTTGCCAAATGCCTGCCAGGCATCATAATGAATCTAATCACTTACGCTCGAGTGCATCAATTATGTTGCCATCAAGCATCAGAGTCTGGGCCGACATCCAGACAGACAGACAGACGGGGCCTGACAAGCGTGGCGAGAAGGGCGACAATAACAAAAAGCCAACGTGTCCATTGTTGGCTCTCAAAATTTGTTTGCCACGTCATCAGAACAGAACAGAGCAGCACAGCAACAACAAGCTCATCAACATCAAGTTGATAACTTTATGATGATATAAATATATACATACATGTAGCATGCACCCTAAACTGTCCATGGCAAAATGCTAAATCTGTGACATATGGAGGGGGAGGGTGGTGCAAAAGGCCAATACAAGTGAGGAGTAGGCTTGAATGGAAGCACTCTGAGGAGTATTGGGTATTACCAAAGATTTAGAGATATTATATGAAAGAAAGTAGCTGACATTGGCTACCAATTTGCGATTGGTTCCACATGCGTCATCCATAATATCTAAAAGTCTTTGATAATACCCAATACTCCCCGTGATTTCATTCAAACCTGGACCTTTAATAACCTCCTAATCATCCAAAGATGCTAACAATCATCCAAAGGATCATAATTTTTCATACCCTTTGGATGAGTTTCAGCTGCGTTGGATAATTTAAGTGATATTTAAGACATATCCAGCCCAAGGGATATGGGAAACCATTCAATGGATATTTTTTGATAGCCTTTTTATACTCTGTACATGGGTAGGTAGGTACATATAGTATGTATTATAAGTTTGTGGAGAAGTATGTAACAGCCAGAAGGAAGCATCTCCGACCTTATAAAATATATATATTCTTGATCAGCATCAACAGCCGAGTCGATATAGCCATGTCCTTCTGTCCGTCCGTCTGTCTGTCCGTATGAACGCACAGATCTCAAAGAAGGTAAGAGATAAAGTTTTGACATGTATGGGACAAATGCTTCTTATGTCTGCAGGCAGATCAAGATTATTTTCAATTTTGGCCACGCCCAGGCTATACAGATAAAAGTCATATCTCCCACAGTTTTAAAGCTAGATGGTTCGTTCCTTCTTCTTCTTCCTTCTTGTTTAATATCCTCTTTTTTTCTCTGTGCCAGCTTTACCAAACTTTACAAGAAGTTTTTAAATACATATACGCTGCACATTTGTTGGCACCAGCAAGATCGGATGACTATAGCATATAGCTATTATCGGTCCGATTTCTAATCTTCTACCGAGAGCTATCTGTCACATAATCCTATAAATAACAGAGCAAAATCTAAGTTTTTCTGATTTGGAAGATGAGGTTTCAGCCCATAGTTAGAACAATTTTTTTTTTTTTAATGGAAACGCCACCAAACATCAGATTTGTTAGTTGGCTTTTATTTTCCCAAGTTCTATTAAGTTTGTTCGATATCGGACTTTTATATGGCATAGCTCCCATAGAGAGGTAAGGTCGGAAAATTAGCTTTAGTATGAACAACTTTTTTGTTTTCCATGAAAATGTTGTAAAAATTGGCATACATTTATATATATTATTCTTACACATTTCTACAAAGTTTTGTCAAAATCGGATGACTATAGCAAATAGCTGTCATA
Source organism: Lordiphosa andalusiaca (assembly GCA_035044965.1). Lineage (NCBI taxonomy): Eukaryota > Metazoa > Arthropoda > Insecta > Diptera > Drosophilidae > Lordiphosa > Lordiphosa andalusiaca. The sequence goes on from JAWNNM010002261.1 coordinate 946,358, forward strand.
TAAACGATCATTCGAAAAATTATTAAAATTATATTATTCTAGTGTGAAAAACTTTTTTGGTTTTAATGAATACGCCTTTAACTAAGTTTGATCGAAATCGGACTTCTATTTATGTAATATATTCTACATATATTATAGTAAAAAGTAAGGTCTGAAAAAGAAGTCTTTATGTAATATATTCTATGTATATATATTATAGTAAAAAGTAAGGTCTGAAAAAGTAGTCTTAGCTAGATAAACACTTTTATCTTTAAAGGAAAATTTCTCTGAAATTCACATATCTTTATTTTATTTCATCTTTATTTCTACAAATTATTATCAGAATCAGTTGACTATAAGTCAGTTTGGAAGATCACTCAGGTAGATCACTCAGTACTGGATTCTAGTACAAAGATTTTAGTTTTTCTGGCTGTATGGAGTGAATAGTGGATGTATTTATATCAGACTCTATGGATGATTCAAGGCCCTTCTTTTTATTCAACATTGGTTGTCTGAATACTAGAATAAACTGGGAATATTTTAACAATTTGGTGATGGACCAAGAACATTTCGTACCTCCTTTTGCTAGAATTTATAAGACTTTAATGAAGAATATATTCTACATATTTGAGGCGATAATTGGGTTTGTAATTTAACCGAGAAGTATATTTCAATAGATATTGAAGTAGTTCAAATATCCCCAAACAGACTTTAATCCATTAATTCAATATTGAATAAGATCCGTCATACTTTCCATACTATTAACCTAACCAACCATACAAACATGCCACACAAAACCTAACATTTTCTGCCACAAAAAACCTTAGTTAAATTTCAGCCACACTTAAAGCCTTCTCAAATTATTTTTTTTTTTTTTGTCGGTCATCTGTGTGACGAACCCACAAAAGTTGTTATTCCTGTGTGGACTTTTCATCATTAGAGAAATATTAAATTTCTTTGGCTTGGCCTTTAATTGCTGTGAATGTGAAGACTTAAAAGTTGTTGCCTTTTATGCGGTTGCCGTCAAAGCGAAACTCAATTAAGCTGCAGCCCGCCCGACCGCCCCGTGCCGCCGCTGCTGCTCAAACACTCCCCGATTTTAAACTGCTGATACGGCACAACACACACAGGGACATCAATGAGGTGGATGCTTTGTCATGGTTGCCAGCGAACGACAAAATGCCTTTTCAAAGGCAATTTTTAATTGAAATTATCTGGATGCTACCTTTTTCTGGGTGCAGTTTGAGTTTTACGTTTTTCTGCTCTGTTGCCTTGCATTTGATTTTGATTCCGATGGATAAGTATGTGAGCTGCCTTGCAGGACTCGCAGACTCGCAGACAACTTGTTTACATCCTTGTGCGCTAATAGCGGCTTAAAGTCGGCCAACGATACGCCATAAATCCAAGTTAATAACGCCAAGCGAAGCTTCCCCCCTTTTGCTTGTGGGGATGGCCCAATGTTGCTGAGACTGGCAAGAAATTTCAAATTCAAAGACATTTAAGTAGATTAAGCGACTTTCATGTTGTGTCGTCCTCAGTCTTTTGGGGCTATCAACCCAAATGAACGACGACAGTAAAACAATTCACGAGGCACGCCCGGTGCAAAGGACTTGAGCACAACGACGACGACAGGATGGATGAAAAGCCAGCAATATGCCTTGCCTTCGCTTTGCCACTCGAAAACGATTCTCGAAATATGCAAATATATAGAGAGCTCGTGCACGGGGGGCGTGGCTGCAGGGGCGTTGCAGCAGCAAACAATGAAAGTAAATGCCAAAACATTTTATTGATTATCAGGCAGAACGGAAGCTGAGCCGAAGCAGGTACAGTGGGGCAGCGTAATGCATGGGAGAATAGCTAATGTTCACTAACCTTAGAAATGAAATTATGTATAACGCCCGAATTCTAATCTTCCACCTACAAATAACAGAGCAAAATCTATATTTATCTGACACATAGCAGCTATGTAGAATATGTGAAATCGGCCTGAATTGAATTTCCTGAATTAAGCAAGATATAGCCAAGAAATATTAAATTATATTGACACGAAATGGCCTTAGGATCTATAGGAAAAGATCCTTGTAAATAGTCTAAGACCTTGAAATTTTTTATTTTTTATTCCCTTGGAAAGGGTATTATAATTTTGCCCAGAAGCTTGCAACGCATATATAATATATATTCTTGATCAGGGTGACGAAAGGAGTCGATTGAGCTTTGTCCGTCCGTCTATCCGTCTTTCTGTATGTTTCTACGCGAACCAGTCTCTCAGTTTTAAAGCTATCGAGCTGAAATTTAGCACAGAGTCTTCTTTCTGCCGCACACTACTAATCTCACTACTATATCTCCTAGCTCCCATAGGAACAATCGGTCGGAAAACTAGTTTTTGGTGAGAAAAACTTTTTTCTTTTCAATGGAAACGTCTCCAAACTTTGAAATCGTAGGTTTTCTATGTTTTTTTATAATTCTACCAAGTTTTATTCAAATCGGACAACTATATGATATAGCTGCCATACAAAAGATAGGTCTGAAAAACAGTCTTAGTTAGAAAAACTTTTTTGTTTTTAATGGTAGCATCCTGCAATTTTGTATTTGTTTGTTTCACTTGCTTTCACATAATTTTTTAAAGTTTTGGCCAAATCGGATGACTATATCATATAGCTCCCATACGAACGATCGGTCGGAAAATGGGAAAAAGAGTATTTTTTTAAAATATGTAAGCAAGCACTTGCAAGGGTATAAAAACTTCGGCACAGCTAACTTAGCTTTCTCGCTTCAATATTATTAGGAAACATAGCTTTCTGTCTGAAAAAACAGATCTTATTGATGGTATACAATAGAAGTTTGAAGTGCGTGGGCAAACTTTTTCATACTTTTACATTCACATTATCGAAAAACCTTATATCTCCCACAGTTTTATAGATAAAAGGTTGATACCTTCTGCACAAATTTATTAATAAGAATAATTTATCGATCCGCCAAAGAATTGGTAAGGTTCAAATGAACCATAGTCAATTTATAAGCAAAATAATATCTTCAGCTGCTACTGTGGCATCAAAATTTATGCTGTGCATACACTTTACATACATTGACTGACATTCTTACTTATTTTTAAACGCCATTTAGTTTGTTCTTAGATGAAAAGTCATAAAAACTGTCTTTCTATTCTGTTTACCTTAAAAATGCACTTCATCCCACTGTCCACTCAGGAGCTCAGTTGCCATTAGGCGGCGCCGGCGAGTGTGCTACACTGTTTTTTTTTTTTGTCCTGTTGTCTGACAATGAGAGTGCGAGGGTATGGGTAAGAGCATTGAGCATTTTAATAACCGCAGTGGAGAGCCACCGAGAAGATGTTGGGTTGAATGCCATAAATTATGCCGCCCACCTTCGCTGCGGCCCGCCCGTTGTGCGATTTGTAATACACAATTCTCAAACTCCGGATTGCGCTTTTTGGCACGAGGCGTGGTGCCGTGGACCGGCCGCCCCCTTGATTTTTGATACGTTTGATATATGAGCGAAATTTAAACTTTGCGCCATCATCAGTTTCCATTGTCGTGGTGGCCAATGTGGCGTCATAATGCAATTGTATAATTTTCTTAAAAGCTCAACGACCGTTGGACAATGTCTCGAGTGCACTGAAAGATCATAAAAGGCATTACAGAAATTAAAAATGCCCCCCCCAAATGGGCAATGGACCCCGAAAGGACACACACATTTGGTCAAGCAATCGGGCAAATGGTGTGAACAGGACATTTTAGCTAATTGAAACGAGTTCGCCATGCAAATAGAAACTAAGCAAATTGTTGTAAGTGGACATAAAAGTGCAAATCCTGAACAGCGTGAGGCAGTCACGTTTCAGCCAGAGGCTTAACACAAAGCTTTGCCTTCCATTTTCTCTTGCCCGGGAGCGGAGGCCACCTGTGGCGCACACCACGGCCCACGGCCCACAGCTCACGGCTCACGTCTCAGGTGCGAAATGAAGATTTATAAAATGGCAAATTGATTTAACGTGCTCGAGGTTTTTAATTCAATTGTGGGGCCAACTTAATCAAATTTTTATACGTCCGCCGGGTATACTTCTGGTTCGTTTGTGGTTCAATTTCACCCCTGAGACTGCCGTAATTGAGGGTTAAGCTAGCGTATGGCTCATCAACAGGTAATTTCTGTGCAGATTTTGATGACAACTTGTGGCTTGTTAGTCCAACTAAATAATTCATATGCCATTTCCAACCCCCCAATTGGTGCTCCCTTCGAAATTTGAATACTTGTGTCACGTTCTGCCAAACGCGCGTTACGCATTTTTGATTATTTTCATTTCTTTTATTCTTTTTTTTTTGTTTTTTGGTAATATAATACATTCAATTCTTCAGTTTTTTTTTTGTGGAAAAAAGAAATTCAATTAAATGTAATCGCATCTACTTTCTTATTTTTATACCCATGACTGATTGTTCCGAGGGGGGTGGAAAGAAAACTTGAAATTAAAATTGAATAAATAGCTAAATAAACACGCTCTTTTGAAAATACATGCTAATTTTCTATGCTTTTCCTCCGCTCTCTTGTTTCAATTGACACTTCAATGTGCGATTTGCCTTTTTTGTTCCTTCTTTTTTCTTTTATATTTATCCCATTTTCGATGGGCAGGCACGTGCCAGGGCAAATCCTTTTAATGTGGCGCCAAAGTTGGAAATGCAATATACAATTTTTGTTTAGTTAAAAAAGAAACTGCGTCTCTGGATTTTGGTCTTAAATATTTGTTGTATTTATATGATGAATTCTACACTTTAGTTGGAAATGCCTAATAAAACTTTCTAATGAATTTCGTGTTTGGAAATCATAAAAAATCATTTCTTAAAATGTACTCCTACTTTATTAAGCTAGCGAATCCACCTTTCGATTCCGACTTGCCACCTGGACTATATGACCTAATAACTATTAATTGGTTATAACTATAAATTTTTCCAATTATCTGAAAACAGATTTGTGAAACTCTTAAACTCCATCCCCCCCGTTCCGCTTCTGTATTCTCCCCTCCGTCAAAAGGTTTCACACCAAATCAAATTACGTATGTTGAAAACTTTTCAATTAGAATCAGATTCAATTAATTATACCTTTATCGCGGGTATGAATGAAGGACCTCTATGGCTAACTGCATTTTGCTGTCTATTATGAGTTTGTCTAACCAGCTTAAAAGCGAAAAAACGTTTTCAATTTAGCAAACGGCAAGGACGCCAAAGAAATTCAATTAACCTCGAGTGGATGCCACAGCATTGTGAGGCATAAAACAAAGCGATGGCTGTGGCTTCGATGCGGTGGCATTCACACCTCATCAACATCATCCTCATCATCATCATCATCATCCCTTGTGCCCACGCTTGTTTGCCTTCACCCACACACACACACACACGCCCAGTTTAACCTCCCCCAGAGTACTGCCTACAGGTTAGCCTTTGGGCCATCTCGATGGCTATATTAAAACCCACTGCAGTCAATAAAAAGTCTTCTGAACTTGGTCTGATTAAGAGCTGAGCAAACAAATCATGGTCTAGGCCCGTCGACAGTGTTTGCTTATCCAGTGTCTATACATTACTCACGAATGTTTTTTAAACTGTTTGCCCAACTGCCCCGCCCCCGAGTGGGGGACTGGTGTAATTAACATTTCAATTTTGTTCATCAGGCAAATGTATCTCTTGTGCTTCAGTGGGTTCGCCTCCAGTGCTCTGGCAATAAATAAAATTGTGTTCCATTCCCGGGCAATTGTTGACATATGCAAATTTTAAACGCGTGCCCAGCGAAAGTTTTTTGATTGCTTTTACAGCGTCCTGGTTTTTTTTTTTTTTGGGAGGGGTTATGGTAGCAAAATAGGCCAGGTTCATTGGTAGTTTGTGCAAGCACTTCAAGTTGATGAGCTGACTTATTTGCTTACTTTTGATAACTAAACACTGCAGGATCAGATAAAAGGAGATCAATTTTCAGACATTTAACTAGAATGTTTTATAAAAAAATTCAAATATTTCCTTATTGTTAAATTAAAATCCTTAAAAGTTTACAAAATTGAAAACTGAAACCAAAAATAAGTGATTATCTTTGACTCAAAGACTGCCTTGGTTAACTACCATCTGACAATAGACTGAAAGGTATATATTAAGCAGTATTTTCCTTTAAAAACGTATACATCCGGTCTTTTTGGCTTTAATTAATGATTTCTAACATTTCGCACCAGAAAAAGGGACCTACAGCTTACAGCCGGGTCCGAATGGCAAAGTTTTAGAAGCTGTTTAATGGCTAGTTACTTCACACAGTTGGCACAGCATTTGTGTACAAGTTTCTTGAAGAAAAAATTTCTTCTTTGATTTTCTATCTAAGGGGGATCGAATCCTGGCACACACACACTGCCGGCTGCACCGAAACCGTCCACATAATGAATATGAAACAACAGTAAAATCTTGTAGAAAAGATAGCTTAGAATTATATAGCACACTTAGCGGCGTACTCTGTCGGGGCAACAGTGGTTCAAATTAAATCATCTGCCAAGAGATTGGTAAAGATGTGATGAGCGGTGGTCGAGTTATGAGCTGATCTAAAATTTTCGTTGGTATAGAGTATGTTATAGTCGGACTTTATGGCTCTTAACCTAATAGCTACGTTAGGTTGGGTAGTTTCGGCACATAAACCTTAGGGTCCTTAATGAGGTCGTGTGATCTGGTGGTAAAATAGCTAAGCTAGCAACACTGATCTATGTATGCACACAGCTTCGCTCTCGACCATTGCTGTAATTAAAGAAAACACAGCATTAGCACCGAGAGAGAGAGAGAGACTGCGGTCAGTTGTCTGAGGCAAGGCATGTGACTCGGTCGGTGTCTGGCAGCGTGGTTTCAATTCTAAGCGAAAAAACGGGCAGAATCTAAGTAAAAGCTAACATATACCAGAAAAATAGTTTGTGCAGTTAAACAAGTTAAGAAAGTGATCAAAAGTGATAAAAGCGATAGAATTCTCAGCATTTTATAAATCTTTGCTGCAGGCTGCTGTGTGTTTTTTTTACCGTTCATTCTTTATGCGTGCGTTCGCTGTGAAGCCAGGCTCTCACCTCACCTAACCTGAAAGCTACAAATTTGAAAAGAGAAAGAAAGTGAGAGAGAGAGAGTGCCGTTGGTTTTTTTGTTTTGTTTTTTTTTGGTGATGTGTTGAAGTGTGTGTGTTTGTTTGTCTTGAAGTGAGAAGAATGTTCTGGGTAAATGATTGGCTCTGTTGGAGTTCTGCTTTGACTATTCTTATTACAGGGTATAGAATATGTTATAGTCGGGCTTGACCGACTTTCTTACTGGTTTTTTGATGATTTGATTTAAGTTCTCAACAGATAACTTAATAACCAAATTTGTCTGAATTGAACCGAAACAAGTCGCTCCGAACCGCTAATTTCTGCTCACAAACTAAAGAGCAAACCAAAGCAGCAAATGCCAAACAAAGTAAAAACCTCAAATAATAATGGCTCGGTTCGGTTACATTCTTCAACCAGTTAGATGACTTAGTGAATACCTTAAGCAAATTTACTTAGGGTTTGTTTTCCAAGACATTAATTGAATATTCTTCTCGGAACAGAACCAGCTTACGGCTGAGTAGAACTGAACCGAATAATATAAAGATTGATAGATAAAGTAAAACCGCGGTCTCAAATATATCGTACTGGTGGTGTAAAACCTCTCTGAATCACTGAATCCAACCATTTTTAACTCCGGAACGGTTCCCTGGCGGCATCCCCGGTACAAAAAGGAACTGTAAATACAAAGTACTTTGAAACTAATCATATATTTTAGTACGATTTCACTTTAAATATAATCTCTGTTCTAGCTTCATTGCTGTAGCTATCTTCAGGAAGAAATATCCTTTATACATTCACTTCTTTAAAACTGGCGCTACTTTCAAAGTGTATTCAAAGCTTCTCGCTTAAGTTTCCCAATATCCTAAACCAAAACCAACTTGGCGAACAGCACTCGATAGCAAAGTCTTCTGATGAAACAGTTGAATAAAAGTAGTAATTTATGAAAATAAATATAACCACCGCCATCTTTTACTTTTCACTCATCATGAAAATTCCTTTATTTTTTTTATATTAAAATCACATTTGTTTTCCAATTGAGTTTAAATTAGATATACATTTCGCTAGTCGGAGCTAATAAATCGATATGAATTGATATGATGTTGCTATGATATTCTTTAGGTTCAATTACAACTGTTATTCAAATCCAATTTAAAGAATACGCTGATATCGGCGATAGCAGGCCAACTCCACACTCCAAGCACCCGGTAGCTGAATCCCAGATCCACTCAGTTTGCCACGGCGCCAACTCCGACGGCAAAACTGCCACAGTGCACGCCCGTTAAAGGGCATGGCGAAGGGGGGTTGCTGTTGATGATGATGATGTCGCCTGGTCTGGGTCTGGTCTGCTCCCCTGGCTGGGTTGGTGGTTTGTGTGTGGCGCCACTTGCTGAATCAGGGCTTTTATACCTAACGTTGACTCTGACAGGAGGCAGAGCTTTTTCACCTTCTCCGCCCACACCAAAGAAAACTTTCGTGTTGAGTTTCATTTGTCGAGTGTTGAGTTTCCACCCATGAAAAGCGGCTACAATTGTAGCTGCCTAATTGGGTGTATATATATATGGTTCTATGTGCAGTGTAGGTAAACAGCTGTCTATATACCCACTCCTGTGTGTGTGTGTGTGTGTGTGTGTGTGTGTGTGCGTATGACCTTATGCACACAAGGACATTGTAAAGGAGGAGCCAGAACTTAACATTGCAATGGCTGCCAAATAACTTGCTGAGCTTGGCCCAACAAATTCATAAAAATTAAACGAAATTTGAATTTAAACGAATTTAACCGGGCTTCTAAGCCTTTCCCAGTGCCTGTGAGTAAGTGATTAAAACCATTAACGAAATTATCAGGGATTATAAAGATTTGTTCACATTTTGGGATGCGCAGCCACGGCACCAGCCGACGCCGACGCCGTCGCCGCCGCCGCGGGTGTTCATGGCTGAAAGACAATGCAATTTAGCGTAATCCAGGGGCTTCAATTAATGGAGTGTCGACGTGGTTCCTGGAAAAGGGTTGCTTCCCCCCCCCCACGCACAGCCGGCTGAGTAACCGCCCTCGTGCAGAGCTGGGTCGGAGGTGGAAGGAGTTGTTGATAAGTTGGAACATTTTAGGTGTGAGGGCGTTCGTTTTGAGTATTGCATTCCCATTTGTTGACGTCAATAGATCAAAACTACTCAAACTGACGTCAGTGGACAGCAGTTTTTATGAGTTTTTTTGTGAAATATTTGTGGTTTTCGCCGTCGCCGTCGCCCACTCTTAGCCATCGCTGCTGGCTGTCCAAGCTGTCCAACTTTTACTGTGAAAAATGAACATAAATGACCAAACGAGGTCAAAGGTTAGGGAAATCATATTAAAGTTGAACTAAATGATATGAGAATAATTTATCAACATTAGTTTTGAAAGCATCTAGAATGGATACATTAGTCTGTGTCTAAAGTATAACGAAAAGTCAGAAGAGGGGGTATTAAGATGATTATAGCTCGAGTCCAGGTTGAAAAAAGCACAATAATTGTTGTAGGGACCCCGAACTTCTGGGTCTCTGGGATGCGATGTGTAAAGCAAATTCGATTCAATTCGTCGATTTGTCGCCTGCTTAGACGCTTCTGCAGATCTTAACCTGCCCTGATGATGCACTTGTTAATCGCACCGCAACTAAGTATATAAGGAAGTCTCAGCAGCTCAAATTTTCAGCCTTGCAACAGGCGACTTGATCATTAGACCGCAGATCCGGCTGATCCGAAATCTCAACAGTACGCTGCGTTGCGTTGTGTTCAGCAAACTATTTGCCGTCGATTGCTTGACTGTTATGACGTTTGTCAAATAGTACACAACATTAAGCACTTCTAGTCACTCAAGTATACATACTCATATATACATACGTGTCAGATATACTTAAATATACAAAATATATACAAAATACTAGACTGCAACACGATGGCAGAAAGTGTTGCAGCAAATGAGGCGGTAGGGCAGGAAGATATCATAGCAGAGGAGGATGTAGAGCCGAGGTCATCTATTGAGTTGACGGAATTGCCGAAAACCGCAGTGGGAAACGTTGAGTTAGGAGATACTGTCATTGATGAATTCATGGTGCAACCATCTGATAGCCACAAATCAATTGCTGGAGACACCGTGTCTTTCGGTACCGAAATAAGTAGTCAATCTACCGCTCTCGCTTCGGATCTTGATGCCCAGCTTGAGGAGGGCGAAGAGGAGCATATGCCTAAGCCACAGAACCTAAAGCGAATAAGTCGAGAGAAAAAGAGAGCAAAACGGGAGCAGCAGAAACTGGCACGTGAAATGGCGCATGAGGCTTTCTCTGAATCGAATCTGCGCGGAGGCCTTGAGGAGGAGGATGACAAATTTAATCTAAGATCTAGATCGCAACTTTTGAGTGGATCCTACGAAGAGGGGTTATTGAATGATCTGGATGCCCATTATTCAACACCTTCGTTAACTGAATATCGCGCCAAGCCAAAAACCTGTTCGGTGTCCTTTAAAGGAGAGTTCTTGATTCATTTTGAACAGCTGCCCAACCTCTCGGATATGTCATCGGACATGAGTGACTCTTCTACTGCATCCTCAGATCGAGCGCCACACACCGCTCGACAAACAGGCGATCCCGAATTGATAGGGAAATTCGTCAATCCGCTAACAGGAGAGACTGAGTCCTCATCATCAACATCAGCCTCAACGGGGGGAACCTCCTCGTTGTCGGACAAACAAAATGCAGAGGAAGACGAGCGGGAAAGCCTCATCTCCCTGACGGAACTTCTACTACCTTCCAATGAAAAACAAGTCCTATTCTATGATGATCTTGATTTGGACTTTATGATGGAAATAAGCCGTCTGGACGATGCCCGTCTGCTGGAAGAGTCGGACTCTGAATCAGCGATAATTGCTCGAAGACATGAACTTCAATTGTTTGAAATGACCCAAGACTTCCTTTACAAATTGTTCGATCATGTGGTCACTGATCTCGAAACAAAAAAGACCATGGAGAACAAGTTGGACAAGCAGAAAATGATCAAGGAGCTACTGGAATTGGTGACCGAGCACACGCAGGAGAAGTCCCACAATATTCTACTCAACTCCAAGGCCGTCGAGCATTTTCGGCGCACCCGACTCAGACGTAACTACGCTCCACTGCCCACCCATGTGGAGCTGGTGGAATATCAGCGATATAAAAAACACCTCCATATGCTCGATCATATGAACAAACGAGCATTGATGGCCAAGCAAACGGCCAGCAGTCTGATGTGCAGCGTACTCATGGATATGGTGTATGAGCACAAGATAGATCAATCCTCGTATCAGCATATCGAGAATCGTATACGTAAGGTGCTGTTGCATAGAGACTCGGGTCTGCTGCGTCGAGCGGTGGATGCGGATTTGGCCACAATGCAAAGAATGCGCAACGAGATAAGCGACACTCGACAATGTTTGATAACGACAAAGCATACACTGGCTCGCCTAGCTGAGGTAGGTCAACCCGGAGCACATTTATCAGAATTTTGTTAATAATACACTTTTTTTGTGTAGCGCACGGCGAATTTACAACAAATCACCGATCATCTGACCATGGACAAGTTCTTATCGGTCCAGAGAGAGGTTCTATTGACGCATAAACGAATTGAAGGTAAGTTCAGGACTCGTTTTCATATAAGTCGAACCGATTTTGAATGCCAGACTCTTGAGTTTGAAACTTGGCAATACCATTTTCCAATAATCAACTCCTTCCGCAGAACGCGCCACGGAATTAAAGCACTTGAATTTCCAGTGTGACAAGAATCTTGCAAGAATTTCCTTCATTAACGAGAAAACCGAGAGGATTGCCGCATGCTTGGTCACGGAAAAAGAAAAACTAAATAAGCTTCAAGAGAAGCGTGATGAACTACGAAGTCGCCTTTTCAATCTCAAGCTGGAACACGGCCGTCTGAAGAACCAAAAACGTGAATTGGAGGCCCGTTCGGGTATATTGTCGAAGCCGGCGCTGATGTATGACTACGACAAGTGTGTGGATCATATTGAAGAAAAGCGAAAAACTATCCTCGAACTGCGCACCACATTGACGAACATCGAGAAACGCATCTCCAAGTACGAGAATCTTAGAGCGAAATCGACTGCCTACTTAGCCCAGTTAAGGAAAACAACAGATATCTTCTGATTGAATTAGTTTGAATTGGACTTAAATTACTTTTTCAAGAAGGATTTTTTCTACAAAAATATACCTAATTACACACTCTCACCGTAGAACCGAACCGTGTTTCATTCCTAGCCCAGCTCGGGCACTTCAAAGTCTCAGCCATTGCCCGAGCAACCAGTTGGTGGGCAACTTCATGACGCTAAATTAACTCGCAGACATTTCTATTAGCTTTTTCCGAAATGCCAAGCCAATTTACGCTCTTAATATATGCATGATGCTGTCCGCCTGATAACACTTGAAGAATGCCAAACAGACGACCGGGGTGGGTCCCGGAGTTGGGGGTTAAAATAGAGAAAGGAGGGCCGGTTGCTGGGACAACCTTTGCTGCTGCCCCCTTGTTGTTATCTAGTTTTTTTTTTTTATTTGAGGCGCAGGGGAAATTCCAAGCGTTTAACTTTTTTATTTAACTAAATGATTTTCAGCTTCAGAGTTCCCCTGCTCAAATTAGGCTTAGAAAAGTTAACAAGAATTAAAATTTATAGAATAGCTGACACGGCAAAAGTTGTTCTTCCATAGATTATGTGCTTATTTCGGTTGTTTATTAAAAAAATAAATGAAATTAGTGTGAGTGATATACGACAGAAAAAAGTCAAGAAAAACCTTAAAAAAAAACATAGCAAAACGGACATTTGCATTCGTTGTTAGAAAAAAAGTATTAGTCAGTCCTAAGCCAACACAAATAAGCTCGATGCTACGTTTATATGCATGCATGTATATATATATTCAAAGAACATGCTCTGCCGTTTTGATTATCATTGCGAATGCCAATCTAAAAGGAAATTGAACGCCTCAAAATGGTATTCTCATTGGTATTCTTATCAGAAAATCATTTTGGGCTAGGAGGTACAAGCCATTTTTTGAGTTTGGAAAAAGACAAGACATAGGAATAGGCAGAGTTCGCCAAGACCGGAGAGTATTTCGGGTGTGGAATCCAATTGGGTAACAGAGAATGAATTAAGGCAACAAAAAAAATATCAACATGGCTTGCTTCCTGGCCTTCATTAGCGTCCACTCGTCGATAGCGCTCCAAGTTTTTATTGTTTTTATTGTGCAAACCAGTTTTGAACCGAATCGGTTCAAGCCCGGGACTCCGAATTATTTTACAGCAAATCGAACCTCTTTAGAAATGAAAGCTGAACCCGAACCTGCCCAGAGCCCTAAATTTAAGTTCAGTTTGGCAAAATTGGTAGAGATCAGCAAATTTGACTAATTGCACAGCGTCTTCATCTGGTTTCTGGTAGATTTTAAAAGACTTCTCGCCGATTTATTATATTCAGCAAAGCTTCTATGTGTCAGATGAACCAAGGTTTTTCTCTGTTATTTGTAGTTAAGAAAACGGCCCTAAGTCTTATAATGGGAAGAAAAGGAAAACCTAAACTAACGCTTATAACTACTTATAAAATTCCCAAAAATATTTGTCTCTGTTTTTTTGAGATCCTCGACTTCAAAGCATTTTCACAAAAGCAAGAGCTTAACCTTACATTGGTAATATTTTCCACAGAGATTACGAAATGGAGTTTTACTTAACAGTAAAATATATATTGAATATTCCCATGTGCGTCACAATCCACTTCCAACCCAAAAACGATATGATTCCCATACCACTTAAGTAGTTTATGGGTCGAAAGTTATTTTTGGAACACATTATTTAAATTTACTACTAAAATTTATTAATACTGTGTTAACCATGGGCTGAACTAAGGCTTAAATCTCAACTTTCTCCCACAAAACTCGAACCAGAAATTTTGGAATCGATCGATTGGTAAAATTTTGTTACGAACCAGCCCTGATTACAACCTAGTTAAAATATTCGCCCTTTTCAAAAAATTGGTCCGGTTCGGGCTTAGGTTCGAGAAGTCAAAAATATAAGGCGCCTGGCTCATGGTACGGTTCGCGAACCCCCCAAATACCCGAACCGAACCGGCTCTCAGTGGTTCGGTTCCGTACCGGTTTGCGGCCTTGCTTAAAAATAGTTATCAGGACTTGTTTTTAGTAGTCATACTTACAGCGGTCCAAAGATGGTTCAAGGAATTAAATGACACCTACTTCACCAAGAAACTAATGGTCTTAAAAATATCCAGATCTACTGGACTCGGTTCAAAAACAGTTCTTTAATTGGAACCCTTACACCGATCTTCCTTCTTACGATGACATTTTACCCTTTATCAACCTGCCTTCTATTAATAACCTCCAAATTTTCCATAGTTAACTTATAAAAAACCCTTTGAAAACAAGTTGTAATCAGATTTTTCATCAAAATAATGTTGGTTGAACCAAAACTAGGGGTTAACAGACTGTCGCACAGCAAGCTTCTATTTTGTATTGCGTACAACCAGGAGCTGACAAAATGCAAACGCCACATCCACATTGGGGATTCCAGGTCTGGCACAGTAACACTGTCAACTCCCAAAGTACCTTTTCACACATGAGCGCACAAAATCCGAGAGGGGTGGCTCGCTTCTGGCCCTTCGCTCCCCTCCCAACGAGCTGTTGTTCAAAATCACAAAGTGAAACCGAAACCGTTAACGTGTTGCGGTTACGCTGCTGGCTTTGCTCTGTGTGTGTGTGTCTGTGTGTGTGTGTGAGTGATGCGGCAAGTCATTCCATTTGGGAGGCTTTATTAAATGCGTCAAAGGGGGGAGGTAGGGCAATGTCCTGTCTCAGATTTTTTATTGCGATTTCTGTTTTTCTTTTTTTGCAATGTTTTTTTTTTGTTGTGGTGTGTGTTTGTGTGTGTGTGTGCGTGTGTGAGTTTATCAAACTCCCAACATTTGTTTTGTTGTAAAATGGGCACTGAATCCCCGCCCCCAGGCAAACTTTCTTATTTAATGATTGCTTTTGCTTTTAGAAAGTAAAAAAAAGAAGGCAAATCGATCCAAGGGAGGGGAGAAAAAACTGCGAGCTGGTTTCGCCTTACAACTTGAGAAATGTGAAATTGTTTCAATTCCTTGACACAATGATGCATAACGTTATCTGAGATTTTCGGAAAAAAATAACAACAGCTTTGCTGAATTAATCTTCTTAATGTTGGCTCTTATAGCCATGGGTACTAAGTAGAATGCTTAGTCTATTGAATCACTTAATGCCCGGCCGGCCTGATTGGTGGGGGAGGGGGGGATTTTGGGGACGAACCACTTTTTTAAAGTGGTCGCTAATTGCTGCACTCCTTGTGTCCCATGGCAATGGTTAACTAGGAAACATCATGCATGGCCACGAATAATCATATCAGTTTCCGCACGATTTAACAGCAACGCAATTGCAAATGCGTTCGCATGGCAACTAAACCATCTGACTGCCGTTTTCCTTCTGCATCCAGTTTTCTATTTTTTTTTTTTTTTATCAACACTTTTCTGGTTTCGCATTGATGATTGCAGGAAAATTGCGCAATTTCACTCACTAAAAGCCTGGGGAAATATTGAATGGAAGGGCCCAGAGCCCCATTGAATAGTGCTCTGCGTTCTGTTGTGGTGCTTCATTTGTTTGCTGCCATGACGCTTAAGCGGCGATACAAATTTTGTTGTTCGATAAGCATTTTGTTTGCATTTTGATGTGAGTTTATTGGGGAAAAATATGTCTCAGAGGGTATTGTGCAAAAGAAAATCAATTATAGTTGAGGGAACGAAGCCGTGTTGAATAGTCATAGATGTAAAGCAAGCAGAGTTGAAAGTTTCTAGGAAAAATAACACTA
Source organism: Lordiphosa andalusiaca (assembly GCA_035044965.1). Classification (NCBI taxonomy): domain Eukaryota; kingdom Metazoa; phylum Arthropoda; class Insecta; order Diptera; family Drosophilidae; genus Lordiphosa; species Lordiphosa andalusiaca. The sequence continues at coordinate 962,316 of JAWNNM010002261.1, forward strand.
TTGAAGCAGCACTGTAGCTACATTGCTAAGACTGGGAGCACAAACAAACAGAAGAGGACTAAATTTACTTACGACTCTAAGAAGTTCTCAAAGGAAATACACCTATCGGAGAGGATAACCAACAATTTTAGCGGCTGCAATAGAAATAAGAAAGAATCAAGTCCATTTCCTTCTTCTATTGTGAGAATAATTTGGAGTCCTTCAATTATATTGTGCTCAAGGGCTCATTTTGGAAAACACCATAGAAACTTAGATACTACAAAGCTTCGTAGATTTTAAGAGTAATTAGTGCTGCTAGGGGGGTTGTTTACAGCTATAGATCAACACTGGTCCCCAAACAGATATTATAATACTTCCAAAAATCATCAGAAATCAGATGAAACAAACCTTACCGTTCCACTAAATTGAGCTCATACCCCTCAATCGCAATCCTTAGCGGTGAATCCAAACTAAAAGCGCCATACCAATTGGAAGAACTGGTTCTATTAAGAATATGTTTAAGCAGCATGCGAAAGTTTGAAAGGAAAAACATCAGTCAGGCTAGCTAAGCCACCAGAGGCAGAGCCTTTCCCCTCACTTCAAGTCTCAGCCAGTGACCGGCCAAAACCACAAACAAACTTTTGGCCAGAAAACATGTTCTTAGTTTCAAAAAATAAAGGTTTTTTTTGTAGATTTCAGAAAGGAAAAAGATACTTAAAGTACTACACAAGGAAAAATGATTATTTGAAAACAACCATTGAATGATTCCGGTATCCATTTTTAATGGGTTTTTCTTTATATGCCATATAATGGTAAATGGATCTTAAATTTTTATCCAAAGGAGCTGAAAATTACCAAAAAAAAATATGAAAAAACGAATATTTTATTGTTAAGAAAAGGAAATTACAAAATATCCATTCAAAATTGATCTTTTTGGACCTATTTTGTTTCTCTATAGAGAGGAAAGAAGTGAGGGCAGTAGAGTTAAGGACGCGACTTTAGGTTTTTTCGATTTGATTCATATGGTTGACAGTTCGAGCTTTCATTTATTGAAATTGAAAAAGGCATTAAAAAAGCATTGAAATTGATGAAAAAACTGACAAAAACGGGGTTTTTTTAGACCGTTTATGTCAAAATCTCTACATGATGGCCACTTTTGGAGGCCACATTCGTGCTTAGCAATGAAAGTCCTTCAAGTATATTCTTATCCGATCCTTGAATCATGTTGGGTGCCGACCAGTGTATTTTCAATGAAAATGGTAAAGTCCAATGGCTTTTTTCCAAATATCGGAAATTTTTAAACAGGAACTGCCCTGAATAATAGTTAATAACACTTGGTTGACCGTTTTAAATGCATTGAAAACCAATTCTCTCCATGCCCCAAAATGTATGCTATGCATTTGGACACCGAATTTAAAGGCAGCAAAAAGGTTTCTGTTTTGCAAATATCAAGATGTACTCTTCGCCTGCGTTCGTACCACATTCATAATATTCATTATGAACGGCTTAAGCGATTTCCCCTGGGTCTGTACTAAGCCTCTTCACAGTGATTGTGACTCCCACACACACACACACACCCTCCCACACACACACACATCGAGACACTCATGCATATGCACAAATATATTTCTGCTTGTACTTTTTATGAAACGAAATCCGATTTGTGTGGCAGCAAACAAAACAAAAATAACTACAAAGTCAGCAAATTGGCAAACCCAATTCTACCCCTCATGGCAGTCAGTTCCAAAAAAAAAAGACAGAAAATACCAGCAAAAATACATGAAAATAATAATTAACATTCCTTAATTTTTACCCTGACACGTGATGTTCCACGCTTTGCTAATGAATATAATCTGTCATCAAAGCCAAAAATAATATAACCACCACCGAACAGCAAACAGGTGTTCACATGTACGGGTATATGATTACGTTACATTGACTCCCAACTATTAACCCAAAAGGGTTGCGACGGAAATTGCATTTGTGCTGCCAAATCAGATAAGAATTGGTGAGTTTCTCGTCCAGGATATGACATTAAAAGCGCATCAGGCATGACAAACGGCAAAGCTAAGCATAAAAGGCGAATCAACAGCGGAAACTGTTGCTGTAATTACATTCGACGGGGAAAAGAGGCATGAAAAAAATTGGGAAATTTGAAAGGTGGCTCGAAGGGAAGTCTGAATACTCTAACCAAGATGTTTTGAATGTTTGCAAAACATTTAACATGTTTTTCTAATTTGGTTTGGCTTTTATGAGACTTTCAAACCAAACCTCAGCGAACAAACTTCCAAGTTCTGTTCAAAAAATTTGATTTAAGAGTTTTCCTACTGTTTCTTTGCAGTTTCAAACGATGTGTTACTGAGGAACTGAGATCTTGAGTGTATTTTTTGTATGTAGTTCTAAATATACCAGGACATAAAGTCCTTCTTAAGCATATTCATCTATAGAAATGAAATATTCGGAATTAGTTCGGCTTAGGTTTCGATTCAAAGTAAACATATAGTTAAAATTCCGGTTTGGAGAAGGTTATAAGATTATTGGAATTTCAATCCACCAATTCGTAAAACTAAAATATTTCAAAATTTCGATTTTGAAACAAAATTTTGAAAACTTATAGAAAAAGTAGATTTTTCTATGTCACAGGCTGGAACTTATCTCAAAATCCATCCAGTTGATTTTCTAATCCTTGCTAAGTTTCTTATAAACTCCCAACATTCTAAACTTCTGAAACTTGTAGCGATTTCCATCACCAATCTGTACAACCCCCAGTCAGGGTATCAATCAGAACACATTGATGGTCATTTACGCCCCTTACTTTTTTTGCCCCACCCCCCAGGCCAAGCATCAAGTCCAAGCATCAAGCGTACTCACCCCCCTCAGGCTCATCAGCCTTGACTTGGCCTTTGTTTGCGCCATTAAATTAAATATCCTTGCCCAGTTGCTGTCGACCTTTAGCTGCTAGCTGTCTTCATCCTGGGGACAATGCAAGCAATTTCTGTCATTTCCTTAATAGAAATCTTATCTCTTTTTGTGACGCCTTCTAGGAGTGAGGAGGCAGTCGGAGTAGGCTAAGCCGGATATCGCACCTTTGACATCTGTTCGCCTTACCTGAACTTAGAGCATTGGGGCTAGTTTTGCAAGGGGAAAACATTTAGAATACCAGAATTTTTATTATTTATAATTATAACTTTTATGATGAGCTGTGGTGTTAAACCATCAGAGGCCTGTGGCCGCCAAGAAACATCCACCACCGCCAAGTTTGAGAAGGTGCAGCAGCCTCCCGTATACGATGCATTGGGTCCATATCCAGATGAGGCTATTATGACCATATTGGATCGCATACTCTACTATGCGGGGGCCACCAAGATAAAACACATGATGGAAGTGGCTGCCATTGGTGGGTAGCACAACTCCTTTCCATAAGATCCTCATAATGGTTAATTCAAATCCAACAGCTAAGAGTGTCTCGGTGGGTAAAGTGGGATCAGCCTCGGCTATTCCCACCGGCGAGCGGGCCAGTAGCTGTTCTTTCTGCAGCATGATATGTGCCAGCACTCCCAAATCCATGAGCTGTGGCTCCTCAAAGGCTTCCAGCAGTGCCACCAGTTGTGGCAAGACCGTTATTAGCACAACTACCTGCTGCAATTCCAAGCGGGCTTCGAACACACCCACCTGCTGCCATTGCAAGCCATCTTTTACACCCATTTGCTGCAATTCCAAGCCGACTTGCCTTAAGCCCAGCTCGGCCTCTCGCATAGTCGCCGCTGCCAGTTGCCCACGTCAGCGTACACCACGCGTGGATTTTGCCAATCCTGTACAGAAAAACCGTGAGAATGCCGGTGGACCCACACTGAGCGCCCGCATGAAAAGCTCCCTATCACTCTGTTCCTTGGCCTGTCGCCGTCTCAAATCGAAAATCTCTGGCGTTAGCTGCTCGTCGGAGGGTAATAATCCTAAATGGTTGTGGACCAGATTGGTACGCTCCAAAGATGGCTGCAAAGTGTATGAGGTGTACAAGGACTCCAATGTGAATCGTTCACCGTGTGAGATGGCTGGCTCGCAGGAACCTGTCATCATATTTCTGGTCATGCCCAATGGATATATTATGCCATTTGAATCAATTTCATGCTAAGATTCTCGCCAAATTATTGTGTCTTTGTCAGATTTTTTTCTTATTTGCGTCTAAAATATGTTTAACTGTTGATTAAAAACCTCAGATTGCCCGCAAATATGAAATATTATTATTATATTAAAGAAATAACCAGCCCAAATGGTTCTTTTTTGGAACCTATGTTTTCTGAAAAGTGTGGAAGGAAAAATGAGAGTCTCTTCTTAAAATTCCCAGCCGCTTCCAACACTTTTGTCATGAAGTGATGGTAAGACCTCGCTTTAGAACAAACTGGGAATAGCTTTAGAATTTTATGGGCTCATCAAAGGAATACTTGTTTAAAGTTCTCTTAGAAAGTTCTGCTAGAATGTTTCGGATAGACATTAGATATTACTGGACTTAAAGAATTAATATTTTGTACTTGTTTGAAGAGTTAGACGGGCTTGACTTGAGACAATTATAACCTAAAGGTATATTGAAAAAGATTTTAAAACTTCTAAGGGCTTAGATTCGGCTGAGCGGAGATTCTTGAAGAGCGAACTTTGAACTAAATAAAGTTTTTGACATCAAAAGTCTGGAAATATGACTTATTAAGCAGATTTAAGGAAATGACGCTATGATATACTCAAAGAATAACTGTAAGAGATGATTTGGGGTGAAATTGGGGTTCTACCAAGTTCAAAGATTGGAAAAAGTACCATTTCTGGGGAGATTAAATGGCAAGTCGGGTGTAGCCCCAACTTCAAAAGTCGGAAAATTCCAGTTCTTATTTCCGATCGGTTTGCATCCCTGGTTAGAATGCATCCCTGGTTAGAAAGTATCTCTGCAAGTTCTCAACCTCATCATATTACGTAATCCTAAAGTCGTCGAAAAAAGCGTATAGTTAACTATCAGAAACAAATGCTTCATATTTTAATATATTTATTATTCCATAATAAATTGTCAACCTTTTCACATCAGTTTAGCTCCACATTCATAGTAAGTCAGAGCAGACATCGTATCACATTTAAAATTTGTCATCTTTGGCATTCTTTCCTTAGGCTATGCGTATGCGATTCCTGTACAAAACATACACAACTCCCGCATTGGCCAACATATAGAGTGAGAGTATGATCACACATTCCATTTCATCACGCTCTTTCGGATTGAGGAACATATTCACAAACCCAGTAAGGAAATTAGACAGCAGAAAGAACACCAAGCCGTTCATATTGAGTGCCTCTGCAAAGGCTGGCAGTTGGTTAGTTGAAGTAGCCGCTTGCTGGTGCCCATCTCCCAAATGTAAGTGCTTGGGTTTCTCCTCACTTTTCTTGGCAAAAACCAGCTCAAAGAGAAAGGCATAGATGAGTACTAAACTGGCGCACAGTGTAGATATCCATAAGACATAACCAGCACTGAAAGTGACCCGAGCAATGCCCAGTATATAGGCAGAAGGGACAACCATCAGCCAGCCCAATGTAACCCACATAAGCAGCTTTGTTAGTTTGGAGCCCAATTGAAACTGGGATGTATACCAATTGGCAAACCAAATACTGAGTAAATACAAAGCAACAGAGCCCGGCAGAGAGCTAAGTCCTTCCCGGTTAGAGCTGAAAAAACCGCTACGGATTACAGTGTCTGACATGACCAGTTTGGCCAGGCCCAACTGCAGCAAAAGCTCGTGTAGTAACAGCAGACCTACAAAAATTCAAATTAGATCTAGGGAAAACCAACGAAACTGGTTTACTCACCCAGAGCCCAGCCTAGTAGTTGTCCGTTTGAGCCAGCTAGGAGGCTGAACAAGCTGCCCAGTAGTTTGGTTAGGCCCAATATAAAAAATGCATTTAAATGCTGACCATATTCATGCTCATCCTGGTGATAGTTGATAAGGCAGATGACCACGGTGCGGGCCAGACCCAGCACTAGCAACGGTCCAACCACCTTGCACAACTTCTTCAGGTCCTTCCATTGACGTGTTCGTTGTGACACCAGGCCCATGGTAATCACAAACATGCCAATGCCCATATCCATGACAGCAGCACCATAGCTTTTACTCTTGCGATAATCCTTGGGATAAGCACCAAAATCCACTGCCAATATAGCCGCACAGGTGCCCACATAAGCATTTGCTCTTAGCAGGGTGAAGACTTGAGGTCGCTTGCCCAGATTTCGGACTAAGGAACAGTCCTGCCAGAAACGAGAGCTGAATATGTACAAGACAAGGGCGGAGGCCACCAAACCGCTATACAGATCACAATAGTCATTGGCAACTGTGCTAAAAAGTACTGTAGGCACGGCTATGAGTAGAAATTCGAGAAGAAATCGTGTCAGGGATTCCAAGGGCAAACGTTGACAGAGCAATTGAGCCAGGACAAAGCCCAGCAGAGTGGGTAATATGGCCAAAAAGCTTCGCACACTCTCCTCAATACACCTCTCGGGAATTTTGTCCAAGGGATCGATATCCTCATGGTGCACCATAAGTTGCGGACTGCAAATCGATTGAAATATGTGCAAAGGAGTGGACAGGAAGCACTTGTTGAGGGAGTGGTAGACGTCGTAGTACTCAAGCGAATAAGTATCGGTGGAGTAAAAGTCAAACATCATCAGATTTATTGGCCGGCTGCCAGGAATTCGGCGATTTGAAAAACAAACAAACAGCAGGAAACTCAATCAGCTGTTGGTTCCGCACGGTGGTCACCCTGTTGAAGGCTATCGTTATCGAGTGTGCAAAGCATATCGCTGCTAAAGTGTGACCTTGCACTCTGTTTCACTTCAAATGGCGGCAAGTTTTAAATTTTGAATTTTAAAATAAAATCCATTTAATATTTGGGTCTAGCAAATACTTCAAAATAAATGCAGTTTTTGCGCATCACATTGGCTCCTTGAACTACAGTTCTTCATGATGATTACTTTCCTGTGGAAAATCATGGTGTGCACGCACTTCCTTTCCTGCTTGAGCCACCAATCGTACAAATTCCTGCTTATCAAAACGATAGTTGGTAAATTTAGCATGTGCTCCACCCTCGGGATGATGTCCCTGGTCTTGGGGATAAACCAAATCACGTTGCTCCCAGGTGACATAGTGTACACCACGTAAACGTGCCAGATCCTTGTAACAATTTGGATCCTCGCAGTTGTACAACTCAAAAATGCAAGCCCAATTGGGTAAGAAGAGCAGGTGCGTCAAGCCGGCGCCATGCATGCCAATTAAGATATCGGTGTTGCGCGTTATAGACAATTGCTCGGTGAAGGAGAGTCTACGGGAGAGTTTTGTAGTTTAAAAACTGAGAGGAAATACATAAATAATGTTACCTTTCATAGGACACCCGCTGGACTAGGTAGTCTTCCTGCTGTTCCAGCTGCTCCAATAGCTCCAGCTCGTTCAACACCTGACGATACTTAGTGCGGCGAGAGAGGTAGGTGATTCTTAATTTAGGTTTCGGCGGCTGGAAAGGAATCTGCAGACGATGCAGTATAAACTCGGAGAATGCCCGAAATAATCCAGAATTGGAGCAGCCTTGAATCTGTGTGGGAACATAGTCAATTAACAAAAATAAACTAAAGTTTTATACAAATACTCACAATGGGCGTATTATAGAACAATCCAAAGATCATGCGAGGCAGCAGCGGCAAGACCACATTCCTAAAGCAAACTCTCTTACCCACAACCTCATTTAAAGTCCACACAGGTCGCTGGGTGAAGGCCTTGAATGTGTCCCTAAATGGTGAATCATATGGATAAGTCTCCCATATAATTATTTGCACATCCGTGTTAAAGGCCGCCGGATGAGATTGATTCACAAAAAGCGAGGCATACAGATTGAAAAAATCACAGAAATGATGATACATATTGTAGGTGGCATCGATTTTCATGATAAAAGTGGGCGTGTCCACTATCACATCACAGAGGCCACTCTCCATTACGGGCTTGGGTGAGATCTCAAAGTTACGTAGCTCTGGTCCCCAAGACTGCAGGGCGGAACCCACATGCTCCAATTCTCCAGTAAGACGAGTACGATTCAGCTCACAGTGACCCATTACTTGGCCCGGCTTAAGTACATCCATGTGATAGCGTATGCGTTCCTCTCGCTCCAACAAGTCACGAAAATCGATAAGTAAATTGCGGCCACGACAGAATCGCAGATACCGTGTACATTCCAATGAGGAATCCATCACATATTTGGGCATACACTGGGGCGTCAGTTCGGCCAGTTGTTGCTGGATGTAGCCAAAATCCGCCTGGTAATAGAAAGTCTCCACCTGAGCCTCCTTACTCTGCACCCAACCGGTATGATCGCCGGGACACAAAGGAGTCTGGAAGCGAGATTCAGCAGGGCAGTCACGTTCATGACCCCAGCAGGCCGAGGGGGTTGAGATCGAGATCTTGGAGGCATTGGCCGGCAAGTGTTGTTTGAGTTTGGGAAATGTGTTGAGGTAGCGTACAAGATGATCGCTGGGCAGATTGGGAATGGAATGTTTCGCCAGGACCATACACACAAGTCCATTGAGTATTATAAGTAGCATGGCCAGTTCCATTTTGTTTAGCTTTTTTTAAGTACTTCGTTGCAGTTTCACAAGACTTTCACAGCCAAAGCATCTTCAACACCAGCTGCATTTTTTTTCATGGCCAACAATGGTTGGGCGGCTTTTGCTTGATGATCTCACTTGGCTGCTCTCAGCCCAGGTGTTTAAGATGATTATGATTGAGTTAATGTTGATTTCAGCAGCCTGTCCATCATCGGGCTGTGGAGTGAAGAGCAATACAAAAAAAAAACTGGTCCAAACCAGCAGCTGGTTGATAAACAGCTGTTTAGAATTCAGGGTGACCAGACTGCCAGAATGCAAGTCACAGTGTCACAAAACAGTTTTATGGGGAATTTACTTTTTATATGTTAAAATAAATCTAAATAAATTAACGAACGACAGCAGCTATATTTATCAGAACATCAATATGCGGGTATAATTGCTCAGATTTAAGTTCACATGGAAAATTGCTAAGATTTTTGACAGTCTGTTTGAGTGAATGCTCTAAACCTTTTGAATGTAACTGAGAATGTTCTCTATACCTAACATTCTATTGGGAAATACTTCGTCCTAGTGTTTTCAAATAAAAATTCATTCCAAACAACTAATACATACTTAATTTTTTGTACTACCGTTTAGCATACATCTTAACCACTGTACCCTAAATTGCGGTAAATGTTCTTCTTGAAAACAAGCAACTAAATAGCACTCTCTGTAACTTAAAAACAGCTTAACTACTTTGATTGTCAACAAATACCTTAGTTGTGTGTTATTAAAGCATTTATAAGTATTTTATCCCCCACTCACTTCAGTGCGCACACTCCGCCAGCCGCAGCGATGGTCACCCTAAATTCTGCATTTGACTTTTCTTTGACTTTTCGCTGAGCTGTGCTAATATGTCTATGAAATTTTGCAATTGAAGCAATTAATTGAACTCAGCCACCATGCGTACTGTGCCGAAATCGTAAGTGTTCAATCAATTAAACAAATTATTAATTCAAATAAATCAAAATACGCTTCCAACCTGTTGCAGCCTCGGTCTCACGGTCACCACAACAACTAGCGGTAGCGGCCACCACAACAGCTTGGAGGATATCAATTTGGATCAGTTCCTAAAGACCTCCAACTATGAGGATACGGTCAAGCAGTTGGACATTTACTATGGGATAGGTAAGTAAGGGGGAGGCGAGAGCCGCAGAACTTTATATAACCTTGGAGGCGGCGTTGTAGGGCAGGGGCAATTAAGCAAATGCTTGAGGCTGATGCCGATGCTTCGATGCTTCTATTTATAGACTTGGCAAACTGTTTTCGCGTCTTCCTCTTGCTTGTAAACATTCCGCCTTTTGTTTTGTTTTTCATTTTGTCAACAAAGTTGTTCCGGTTTGCTGCCCTAATCTTCAGGCACTTGATTAATGAAACTATATTCACTTTCTTCTCTCTTTGCAGTTAAACGACAACTTTTGCGCTATCAGAGTCCCATAACGGGTCTGTTCCCGGTGATGAGCACGGATCAGGTGGTGGGCTCGGTTCGTGACAGTGTCTATTGTGCGGCTGCCGTGTGGAGCTTATATCAGGCCTACAGACGCATCGATGATGATCGTGGCAAGTCCTATGAACTGGGTCAGAGTACTGTGAAATGCATGAGAGGCATACTGGAGTGCTGGGTGAAGCAGGCCTCAAGAGTGGAGCTATTCAAATCCCGGCAGTCCAATACACATGCCTTGCACAGCAAATTCCAGTTGCACACCGGCGAGAAAATCTATCCGGATGAGTTCTACAATCATTTGCAAATTGATTGTGTGAGTGCCCCATGATGATGACTCCTGTAACGAATCACAGTTGATAAGTTTTCTTTCTACCACTTCAGGTCTCTTTGTATTTGCTTTATTTGGTGCAGATGATAACCTCTGGCCTGCAAATCATCTACACCCACGATGAGGTGGCTTTTGTGCAGAACCTGGTGTATTATGTGGAGCGTGCGTATCGTACACCCGATTTTGGCATGTGGGAGAGAGGTTCCAAATATAATAATGGCACACCTGAGATTCATGCTTCCTCCATAGGTAAGATTAATTAAACTGCATCATTAAGTAAATTAACACCCTCCTTCCTTAGGCATGGCCAAGTCCGCTTTGGAGGCCATCAATGGCTGCAATTTGTTTGGCGAAAAAGGCGCCGCCTGGAGCGTTGTCTATGTGGATATTGATGCACACAATCGCAATCGGAGCATTTTTGAAACCATGTTACCTCGCGAATCCAGCTCCAAGGTAAGCCATGTTGCATTCAGCTTCATCCCATGCTCACTCTCTCTTTGATTTCAGGGTGTGGATGCCTCACTCCTGCTAACGCTGTCCTTTCCAGCCTTTGCCTCGCATGAAGATCGCCTTGTCGAGCAAACCAAACAAAATGTGGTCAATCGTTTGCGCAGTAAAATGGGCTTCAAGCGTTTCACCCGCGATGGTTTCCTCTGCAAAGCCGAAGACAAGACACGTCGCTATTATCATTCGGGCGAATTGAAAGACTTCGAGGGTCTGGAATGTGAATGGCCACTCTTCTTCATCGCCATGATAATTGATGGTGTGTTTAAGAACAATAACGAACAGATTGAAGAGTTCCAAAACGATTTGCGTCGTTGTTTGCGCAGCGATGCCAATGGTGATCCTGTGGTTACCATGTACTATGCACCAGATGGCGATGGTTCCTATATGCGTGCCCCTTCACAATCACTGTTCCTGTGGGGTCAATCCTTCTTTATCATAGCCCAGTTGCTAACAGCTGGTCTGCTGCATATTAATGAATTGGATCCCATACGCCGCTATTTGCCTAGCTATAATCGACCAAGGAGAGCTGGTCGTTATTCGGCTTTTCAGGTGAGTTGGTTTGACTGGAGGATATTGGGACTAAATTTAGACGCTATGAAATGAGTTTACAAGGAATTGAAGGTATAATGGTGGGGGCTACGCGAATTCGTTTCGGAAAGTTCTTGAAAAGATGTAAAAACACGCTTCGAAAAGTCTCAGACATACTATGAACATTCTTGGTTTGAGTTCAGCTGATAGAGCGAGCTTCTTAAGTTAACTAAAATTTGCGAATTCCAGAATTTCAATCAATGTATTTCAATATAGGATTTCTTAGCTGAGTTTTCTTCAAAGCTGAAGCTTCGTGAAATTATTTACAGAACCATTGGATCATTAGAATCATCTAGTTCACACACAAATTTAAGAGAATTAAAAGTATGACGATTCCAAAGGCGTTAAAACTTAGAATTCCCGACCTTTTAAGTGGAATTTAGGTCTACATAACCATGAAATCGAAAAAGAATGTACAAAATACCAATATGACGTACCAGCTGACCACTTTACGACTTCGTCCGCGTGTAATCGGGGTGCCTGCCTATTTTATACCTTAATTTTGATTAAATATAGCAAAATTTATACAAATACACTCTATGTACTACATGGCCCAGTGTCTAACTTCTCCACTGTCATTGATTTGGCGAAATTTGGGTACGATCTTAGACAAAAACTTGTATCAGCAATTCGTTATTTGGCTTTCAAACCAAGATTCAAGCCAATCCGACAAATGATTCTTTGTTTCAAACATAATATTCTAGGAGTTTTCCCACCTTGGAGAGGAATTTTCACAATATCCATAAATAAAATGACAAACTATGCTTACTAACCGAGTTTCAAGTCAATCGACTTATAAATAGATTTTCCCGTAGAACATTTTTCGGGAATACTATCTACACTATCCGTACAAACTGAGTTTGAAGTGAGTAGGATGAACAAACAATGATTCCCAAACGATATTCTCCGGCAATTTTCCCACCCTATGAACGAAAAAAGCTTCCACTGTAATGTTAGGCTCTTTTTTTGTGAATCATTCTAGAAGATTTGGAGTCGAGGTTCTTAAAAAACAGAAGATGATATAAGTGAGAGTTCTAATGGTTATTCGGAAAAGTTTTGTAGATTTTTACATCAAATTTTCGTCCGATTGTAAGACACAGTCTTCCGGAACCAACAGAATAACAGAAGAAATCTCTAGAAAACACGTCTTGATTTCTCGTGACCATAATTTTTGTTGAACTGAACCCAAATTGAAGGCTCTAAACAGGTTCAGGTTCAGCTTTAGTACCTTAAGAGGTTCGGTTCCCAGTAATCTGAAAGTCGGAATTCCGTCTTGCGATTACATCTCAAAATGTTTTGCATTCTATCTTATCAAACCGAGTTTTATGTCAATCGGATGAGAAATACTTCTTAGCCTGCAACATTTTAGTAATTTTATCAAATACTTTCATCCGGGGGAGGATTTTTACAAATTATCACACCTCGAAATTCCTCGAAAAAAGTTTTTTTTTTTTGAGAATTTTCGAGTATAATCAAAATAATCGTATATTAATAAGAGATTCCCATACAAAATTTTCCGGCAATTTCATCTAATTTGAAAAAGAACTTTTGATATCCAGGTGAATTTCGAGAATGAGCAAATCAAATGAAATGGCGCTTAGTGGAAAAAGTAATAAATAAAAGGCAATTCATACTCTACACTGTTCCACAAAGAGCGCACAGGAACCATGTATCGCCTCGTTTAGAAATCTTGCATTAACAAACACTTTCTAGATCAAATAACCATATCATTCCAACTGTAAACCCATTTCATAGCGTCCCTAAAATTGGGATTACTCTGCTGTTTGCCGCCGCCGCTGCTGTGAGAGTTATTTCTGTGTCTGCTGTGTGTGTTTCAGCGTTTCGCTATACAACTGAAAACGTATCCCACTTGTTATGTTTCCCTTAGTTCTTACGGGTTATAAGTGACATTAATTGGCATAATTCTACTCAAATCTATATATATATATATATGTATTTTATTCATTCTCTTACTTACCACACACTACCAACCTAATACTCTCTACAAACCTCCCCCCCCCCCCCAATCAATCAACCAAAAAAAATCTATTTAAACATAAAACATTGGTTTTTGCAACTAAAACAGGGCAAAGCAATCGATGATAAACACAAAGTAAGTAGATGAATCTGCTTATTAAATGAAATTCAAAATTTGTATCAAAATTTAAGCACCTTAGTTCACAACTGATCGAAAATGCCATACCCAACGATCAATACACACACACACACGAACACATGTCCACACATTTTCCTCTATGGCTTTTTATGATTTTCCATTTGTTTTGTATATAGTGAACCTTTTTCTTCTTTGTTGTTTGTATCTAAATCAAAAGTTTTTCTCTTTACTCTTTTCGGTTTTCTACTGCATTTTAATTATCTCGAAACAAATTCAACCTCCAAAAAACACACGCTCCCCTATAGGCTAAACCAGGCACTGTAAGTAATTTTGATCATCAGCCATTTTGGTTATTCCTAAATGTAGTTTGCTGCAGTTAATCTGCCAGTTAACTGTTGTATCTAACACGCAAAGAATGCAAGCAACTTGTTCAAATTTGATGAATGTTATTGGCTTTTTTTTTTAGTAATATCCTTGCAAGTGCAAATCCATCAGAAGCATGTTCCTGTGTAAAATATTCTCCTCGGAGTAAAGATCATCAAGCTGAAATCTGGGAGAGTGACATCCTTAATAACAACTATCTTTGGGTTTTCGAAATTGCTGGGTATTCTTCTAAATAAAAAGCTTTCCCTAGCATGTTCTTTGACAGCTGTTTCAATAGTTTGTCTTCAAATAAACCAAAGCTATTCGCTAATATTGGAAATTGTCCAATAGTTCCATAAAATGAGTTTTTTGAAAACTATTTTACAGAAATTTTTATTCAAATTAAAAAACTGCATTGAAGAGAACAAAATATTTATATCTATAGCAGCTATCATGTATTAAAGTTCTGACGAAAAGTTTCGGGACAGGCTGTATAAAGGCAATTAATTTCACTTCGAAATGAAATAGTTTATACGAAAATCTCTTGAGATTTGTGGGATACCCCCGAATATGTGTAGGAAAAGACCAATGTCAACATTTTTAGCATCCCTAGTTAACGTTAATTCTGTTCTAGTCCGTTTTCTAATCACAAATAAGTTGGAAATCAAGCAAAAAACTGGTCCATAAGCGGATCCCGTAGAACCCGTTTGGTTTGAGACTTTGGGTCTCTTGAACCGGATAAACCCGTTTGATTTGGGACTTTGGGTCTAAAAGTAAGACTTTGCAACTCAACAAGATCAGTAACAGAGAAATTAAAGTTAAAATTTTATTGGTGGTCTATGGATTTTACAAACTTCAACCCCAACTGTCAAATCTCAAAAAACACAACTTTTTGAGTTAAGAATGCATAAGTATTTCCTATATCGTGTTCTATATTGTCGAAAATATTCCAATTGCTATATTTTTTAGTCTCCAAATGAGATAAGAATATGGCAGCATTACATTTAGTAGGTTTGTTTTCATGTTCCAGCAAAAGCGACATATTTGAGTTAGGCTGCACACGATATTCTACGAAGATCCTTCGCTCTTTTGTTAAAACATCATATTTTCGAAATTCTTTCATCAGCATTTCACATATCAAAGATTTTACCAGATGGTCTTAAAACTCAACGAACTATTTTCGGTGTGTAAAAAGCGCTGAGAACTTTAAACGCGATTTTCACAAAATAAATTATTTTGAGTTATGTAAAAACGAAGGTGCACCTTGCCAATTTCCCAACATTCACTTGTATGGCCGATTAGCATGTTGTTGAAATAAGGCTTTGGCCTTACTAACGTCCATTTATGTAAATTTGGGTGAATATCTATGAAACATTTAAAGTCCATACCAAGGGTACAAAGAGTAGCTAAATATTAAGTTCCTGCTAAAGTATGTAAGTCATTTCCGGTACTATATATATTTGTGGGTATGTGTGCCGTTCGCTTTTCACACTCGCGCTAACGCTCCCACGCTCTCTCGCTCTCTTGGCTTAGCACTGTTGTTGGCAAGAGCAGAAAAATGCTTCCGTCGCGACGGCGCAGCCACCGACTTGCGCTTCTGATCGAAAACAGCAGCAGCTTCGAATTGCACTATTGCTGAAAATATGCAACGAGTCAAAGGAAAAGAATCTTTAACCGTCGATTACTGCTGTTGTTTCGCATTTTTCACACTTCGTTTTTAGAGTTTAGTAAGAATGCGACTTCTGATATTCTCAGAAGCAAACAAAATAAAACTTATTTCAGTTTTTTGAACACTGTACACACTGTACACTTGAACAAAGTATTTGCAAGGATATACCAGCTTCGGTCCAACCGAAGTTAGCTTTGGCCCTTTAGCTGCATTATAGTTTTGAGGGCAACGTTTCACCCAAAAATGCTTAAGCTACAGCAGATATACTCGCACATACTTATGATGTGCCCTTAAACCCATGTCTTTTTCTACTAATCTACTACTGCCTAATACATATCACTATTTTTCCATAATTGTTACTTAAATAGAAACCACGCATACCTCTTATATTGGATGCCAAGAAGGTAATTTTGTGGTTTAAAATATACCTTGGGAAGGAGCTTGATAGAACAACAATTGGCAGATAAAGACAGGATAACCGTTTAAACCAACAATTTGCACTTTGCATGGTTTTCCTTCTTAAAAACTGAACAAAAATACTCCTTTTTCTAGTTGTAAGTTATGGATTAAAACCACATTTTTGTTGTAAATGAATTTGTTAAGCATGTCCCGAATCGTTTTCCATTTTAGCATTTTGGCATTGCGCTAATTAAAAAATTGTATTGAATATTTTTTGAATTGGCCTTTTGCATTTCTAACATGTTTAATACTCTGCGATGGTTCTACCAATGCAAGACTAACTTTTTGCTATTTTGTGTACCTTCTTACAGGGCACTGCCACAGATTTGGTAGTGCAAATTGTATTAATTGCTGAATCCATGCGTCTACAGGCCATGATGGCCACCTATGGGATTCAAACTCAAACGCCACATGAGGTGAGTGAAGATTATGATATGAAATTGGTAATTGATGTCTTCCCCATCCGCAGGTGGAACCCGTACAAATCTGGAGCTCAACGGAACTGATCAAAGTCTATCAACATTTGGGTGTGAATAACAAAGTTGGCCTCTCCGGTCGTCCGCCGCGTCCGGTGGGTTCGTTGGGCACCAGCAAAGTGTATCGCATCTGTGGCATGACTGTCCTCTGTTATCCCCTGATCTTTGAGGTCTCCGATTTCTATTTATATCGCGATATGGCTTTACTTATCGATGACATCAAAACGGAATTACAATTTGTGGGCAAATACTGGCGTCTGTCGGGCAGACCCACTGTCTGTTTGCTGATACGCGAGGAGCATATGCGTGATCCGCAATTCAAGGAGATGCTCGACCTACTGGCCATGCTGAAGAAGGGCTACTGTGATGGCATGAAGGTGCGCATAGGACGTCTGCAGAATTTGATAAGCAGCTCGTGTATTGAACATTTGGATTTCATGAATCAAAGTGATCTTACGGACAATGAGAATGCCTTCTCGCAGATCAATCATGAGTACATAGGCTATCAGTCGCTGACGGATGTGCCCAAGGCCATGACCTATGTGGAGGAGAAGGTGTCCGTGGCGGTGAGTTGAAATTTTGATTGATTTGAAGAATGACAACTTAACCCCAACCCCCAAATCTTTTAGCACTTTGACAACAAACCCACGCCGGATATTATCAATGCGCTGCGCATCACCGAGTCCATCTATTGCCTGTGCCAATTGTGGGGTATATTGCTGAATCGTGAGGGTCTCCATTTTGAGGTGAATGGCCTGAATGTGAATACGGCTCTGACGCAGCTGTATCATCGTGCTGGTTCCTTGCGCTACTGGCGTGCTGTACGCTATTGCTCATCCCTGCTTCATCACATAGTGGACTCTATAAGTCCATTCATTACCACGGTGCTGGTGAATGGCAAGGAATTGACAGTGGGCATCATTGGCCAAAAGGAGACGGTCTTTGACAAGCCCATGACACCGGCTGAGATACAGAATGTCATGTATACCAGCGTGCAGCCCTATGATGTGATACAGGCGGTGCTGCAGCAGGAAGTGGTCTTATATTGTGGTCGTCTGATAGCCACCAATCCCTCCATGTTCAGGGGTATACTCAAAATACGCATTGGCTGGGTACTGGAGGCCATGCGTATTTACCTTCAAATCTCGGGTCAACAGAGCATCGATGTGGACAATCTGTCGCCGTTTCAAGTGCGCATCCTGCTGCAAAAGGTGTTGACCGTCAGCGAATGGGCGGTGGAGGAGAAGTGAGTTAGGTTACCAATAGAAATCTTTCATATCTAATCGATTCTTATGCCTAGACTCACCACTCTGCAGCGTCGCCAACTGGAGGGATGTCTGTGCCGTGTGCCCAAACATTTCTACAACAAAATCTGGGAGATTCTACAGCGCACTCCTCAGGGTATACTCATACAGGGTCATCATTTGCCTGCCACGCCCACGCTGACCAGCATGAGCCGTGGCGAGCTTTCCTTTAATTTGTTGGTGGAGGAGACGCTTATATGCATCGATAGGCCAGAGCGGCGTCAGTTGACCGTGGAGCTGCTTTGCATAGTGGCCACCATTTTGAACCGGTAAGTGGGCTGCAGCTTCAAAAGAGCTCCTTCTTTTCTCATGCTTTGGCTTTCTTTTTCCCAGCAATCCCGAGCTCCACTTCAAGCAAGCCCTGGATCTGGATGGCATTTTAGCCGAGGCCTTTGCCATGTACTGCAAGGATAACAACATACCGCATCCTCTACCTCAACCGCAACAGAACAAACATGAGGATCTGGTCGCCTTCTACTCGCTGCCCTATTCGGAGACCACCGGCTATTTGGCACGCGCTGCAGTCAACAAAGTTCTACAGGGTGGCATTTTCTCCACCGCCGAGGAAGATGTTCAGCTCGATGGCGATCATTTGCACGATGACAACTGTAAAGTGTCGTAGGAGTCTGCTCGAATTTGACTGCAGTTTTATTACTTTATTTAATTTGTCGCTCTCTGCTTAGGTGTTAATTAAATGTTATGCCAATTGTTACATGGCCCCTGACTAGGTCAATAGCATTGATGGGCTTTGTTGTTGTCTGTTTGGAGGTTTGCATGGGCAAGCCATGCAAGCGCCGCCATATCGATTTAGCCCTCAACTTATGTCACGCAACCCTAGACTGTGTGTTTGGCCTATAAATGCTCTTGACCAGTTGCACTTAGGCCGTTAGTCGTACAACATGCGGGCTCCAGAATGGATGAGCAACGAAATGGCGCGTTTCACCTTAAAATTGGAACGTTATAAGCCCACGGGTAGTGGCTACAATCGCATACAATCGATTCGTCTGTCCAAGAGTGTTACACAAATGTTAAATAATCCAATACCGGCCAATGCCATGTCCACTCAACAGCAGCGGCCGCCACAGGAGAGCTCCTTTAGAGCGTCCCGCAGGCGAGGTGTGCTCAGTCGCAGCGAATCTGAATGGGAGGAGGTGTATCCGGCGGTCAAGTTTAGCCGACAGCAGAGTTTGGAAAGCAATGCCAGCAGTTTAGACAGCGAGAGCAAGTTCACCCACTATCGCAATTGTGCCACGCGAATACCTTGAAGGAAATCCTGGATGGGAGGGCCACCTATTTTGGAATTAGTGTGAAATGTTTAAGTTTAATTTATGTATGTGTGTGTAAGTTACAAATAAAAACGTGTTTGGGTGTGTGAAGATCAAGTTATGGGCATAATTTTGAGGATTATGAGTAACTTTTTGGTGTCAAGATGCTTTATGAACATTTGAGAATGAAATGGCAATTATTATTACTAAACTCTCCAATAAAACATAAGATTCTATACATTCTCAGTAGTAGATTTAGATGGACCCCCTGAGGAAACTCCTTGGCTGCAAATTTAGAGGGAAGGCATCGGCAGTAGTCGCCCTCTA
Source organism: Lordiphosa andalusiaca (assembly GCA_035044965.1). Taxonomy (NCBI): domain Eukaryota; kingdom Metazoa; phylum Arthropoda; class Insecta; order Diptera; family Drosophilidae; genus Lordiphosa; species Lordiphosa andalusiaca. Next base: position 981,794 of record JAWNNM010002261.1, read on the forward strand.
GAAATGCTAAGGGAACAGAAATGATGGATTCTGCTATTAAGATTGTCAAGGATTGGAAATAGATGCTACCACCATTCCCAGCTAGTCTCCTACCAGCTACTAGAGCTTACTATACACTGCACATAGACTTATTTTTATTCGCGCCACAGCAGAATAACAGATTCTCCAACCACATTTTGGAAATTTTAAAGAACCATCAAAAATGTCGTACGACCTTGTTTGGTATTTTTTCGCTGAGACTGTTCGTCTGGCCAAACACACAAAATATCAGCTGGATTTGAAACCAAACACAACGCACCGTTATTTTACTAAACACACAAAGCAGTTCATTCACCGCAGTTTACAACAACAGCAGCAGTGCCAAAAGCTTACGCCAGGGGCGCTTTCGATTCCAGTGCTGCCAGATCGTTTTCTGAGCAAACAGGTGGCGCCAAAATTGAAAGCTTATTTAAAGTAAACGACAGACAGCTGGTATGATGTTTGCGGTTATTTGAGATTGCTTGCTGAATGTAAACACCCAAAACGTGGCAGTCTTAGACAAAGTCGCAGAAGTGTGATAGCTGTTAAATAAAATCTAAAATCAGAGCGTCGCTTTTTGGTTCAGTTAAGGGCCGAGTGAGAGAGCATTTTCCTTATTGAAACGGATGTTTTTGGACTGGTCCTCTTACCACAATGCAGCTCTTCCGCAAACAGTTGCGACCCCCGGGATGAAGAGACCTCGAATAAACTGTAAGTTTCTATCTTATGATCTTTCACATGTTCTTTTGCAATTCCAAATGTAAACAATAAAATAACAGAGCTTCCTTACATTCCTTTGCAAATATTGCAATTTCAGAGATTTATGCCATTCCTTTTGTTAACTACTTGTCAACTACCAACTGAAAAAATTCTGAAAATAGGAGCTAATATTTTGAATAAAATAAAATGCGTTCCCTTTTTATTTTGGAAACAAGTTTCAAACCATAATATTGAGCCTAAAATTTCAATTAATTTAATTTTGTTTATTATTTTAAAATTTCTCAAGCTTAATATGAAAAAAATCAAACACTAAAAAAATAGTTACAGTTTAGATCTAAATATTTTATATATACTTCGATTTGATGTTGTTCGTTTCTTGGTATAAAAAATCATTCGTGTGTTTTTTGCTTAATCATTTTTTACATGTTGAATTCGTCGTTTTTTACTCTAAAATAGCGCATAAATTGAATGCTTATTGGAGATTGCCTATCGGAGATATATGTACGTATGTATTAATTATATATGTATGCATGTTTGTTGCTAAGGCGTATTTAAGCATTTAATTTTGATATGAATTTGCCTAGAATTATAATCGAATCCAGCAAAATAGGATTTGCGCTCAATGTACAAAACATATTATACATGTATATTATATGTCATGTGTGATATGCCTAGAACTAATGTCAACGGTAGATTCGTCTATAACAAACATTGAACAAACATAAACACATCATTTCTGTTCACACTCGAAGCCACATTAATTAGAATGAATATTATTATTATAATTATTATTGACTTGTATAAATATAAAACATTTCTCGGATGCTTCAGTAGATTAGGTTAGTTAGTTTACATTTTCTTTTTTGTTTCTGTAAAATGCTAAAAATCCCTGAATATGAGTTCTCATCATTATTATATAATAGTTATAGCTAGAATTAAGTGAGTAACTTAAATAGTTTAATCAATTCGCTAGTATTTCAACACCAACACGTTTACTTTACTTAAAACTAATTACATTTTCTGCTTAAACAAATAGGTACATGGTACTTAGTATGAGTTTTGACTTTAACACACGGGCAGTACTTTTGACCAAAAAAGAAACGATAAATGGGTGTATGTGTGTGTGTGTGTGTGTGTTGTGGTGTGATGTGTTGATTTACGCTCTAACTAAGCATTATAAAAAAGTTTTATAAAAGAGACTATGAAACCTACGATTATGCTTTACGTACACTCAAATACGTAAACAAATTCTACTTGACTCAAGCGTTTGGATTAGGCCTATGTTATTGTTGTTGCTGCTGCTGCTGATGCTGCAATTGCTCGGGTCGACGCACACTCATGCGACTGGGTATGGAATCGGTATCACCATCATCATCCACATATTCCTCCTTGGGACGTGTCCATTTGATAAGGGTCTCGGGTGAACGATACAGGAAGAGCAATTTGGCAAAGAGATCCTCCTCCAGGGCAAATTCCAGAGCTTCGCGTACCTTTTGATGGCAAGATGGTTATAGTTATTGTAGATACTGAGGAGGGAACTATAAGCAGCCTACAGACCAGCCAGAACACCCCTAAGAGTCTGACTTTTCTTTCAAAACCTCAAGTAGAGAATTATATCACCTTTTGGAAAAAGAAATTTAGAACTAAATGAATGGATTAATGCTGCTATATCAACAGCACGTTGTGCCCTTTGAAGCACGAACCGATGCAAGCCGTTATCAAGACGCGCTCAACTTTAGAGTTGGAACATGTCCAGAAAAGCATCTGAATCTCTAAAAAGGCTAACTCGCATTACCCCCAATGCTCTGAAGCTATAGTTCTATCGTCATTATTCCATTTCAATAAATGCATCATCGTTTTGACACTCTATTTTTCCAATATCTTCTTCAGATTTTTCTTCTAAAATGGGAACAACGCTTTTTTTTCTCTTTAAATGTTTGTGAACCGAAAAATTGTCAATCTATTGAAAAAAGCTATGATTGTTAGTTAATCTGAAAACAATTAAATAGCTTAAAACAATGCATTTAACTTAAATTTTCTTTAGATGTGGATCAGTACCTTCATAAAATCAACTAAGATATTTCTGCAGCAGTTTTAAAAAGATTTCTTCAATTCATTATTCTCCTGAAGCATTTTGATTTAGTTCTTGATTTCATATCCTTGATATAAGTATTGGCAACCAATTTCTCATGGGCGATTATAGGCGAATTGATTGCCATCAGATATATAATCAGACTTCACGACATTTCAAACGATCTGTAAGCGTGCACTTAAAAATGGGAGTTTGTTGAACTTTAAAGGTTGCAATTAGAGTCTTCAAATGCTTAAAAAACTCGAAAACTATTGATTTTCTTTTAAGTTCAGACTCAGTTGACTTCAAATCTAAAATAAAGCTGAGAAAAAGCTGAAATCTTTTTTAAAATAGCCAAAAATTCCCGCTGCCCGCTGTTTTGACTTTTTACCGCACTTCGATTACAATAGACGGGGAAAACGCTGATCTGGCAACACTGGCGATTTGAAATGTGAAGTTGAAGTCTGATTGTTGCGCTGTGGCGGAATTTTGTTAGGTGTCTTTATCTGTAGAAACTGAAAATGGGTTCACAGAGCTTTTTGAAAAACATTGTTTGGGACACAATCCTTCGACATTTGTATTACATTTTGAAATGGCATAATGAAACCTATTGATTTTTCGAACCAACCGAGGCCAAAATCTCTAGAGAATTCTGTAACCTTCTAAAGTAATTTCTTCTCTGCAGAAAAAGTTTGTTCTCGTCTTTTAAAAGAAGTCAGAGTAAACTTGCATTTGATATTGGCAACTATTTCTTAGAAATCTTAGAAAATCTTAGAAATTTCTTGAGGGTTTCGCTATTTCGCCAATTTTTCCGTTAGGAAACTGAATTTTTAGCTAATATGCCTTCTGCAAACATCAGCCTTAGTTTAATTCCAGCTAACAATCACTTACCAGATAAATATCCAGGCATAGCTGCAAAACTCTATCCACATAGGGTAAATCCTCAAACATAATCTTACGATTTTGGCCACCAATGAAGGATTTCATAAAGCGCGAGGCCAATAACACAAAAGTGGTATACAAACCAATGATGCTGGAGAAGGGAAAGAGAACCATTTGGAGTATATCTTTGCGGAAGTCAAATCAGGTTACACTCACCCGCCAGCTGTGAGGAAACTGAAAGTCGATGGGAATTTCTTGTCATTAAAGGTGTACATCACAATTCCCGAGGTGCAGTTGCTGTAGGCAAACTCCTTCAGTGTATTATTGTAGAAGGAGTCATTGCAATAGTCGCGTATCTCCCACCAGAGACCATTGGTCTCCTTATCGCGATGCATCTTAATGACCAATGGGCGATATTCCTGCTCTTTGTCGCTTAGAACACTGACCACAGCCGCATCGCCCGAGTTGAGTACTTTGATGAACTTGGGTATCATGCCGTGTATGACAACCACCTCTTCGTTGTTGCTGGTGCTGTTGCTCGTGGTGTTGCTGGTGGTGTTGTTGTTGGTGGAGGTGGAGTTGGTATAGGTGTTGATATTGGTGGTGTCATTGCCGCCACTGGCTTCCAGGTCGTGTGTTTCATTTAGCATATTAATAAGCGCCGCACGTCCCTCAAAGGATTCGTCCAATGAAATGGCATGCTCATCGCCCACCGTCTCTTTCAAACCCTTGGCGGGAGCCTTTCGAGTAAGCGTGTAGGAGAAACGCGCCTTGAGGGTGTGATCTGTGAAAAAATCCAAGTAAATAAACTTTCTTAAGTCCTTCCTTAAGACTAGACTTACTGTTCCTCAAGTCGTTCAGCAAACGTTGCCTATCCGGTGGTGCTATATTCCATAACGATGGTGAGTTCCCTGCCAGCCTAACGGCGGCCACATCCGTGGCATCGTAGCCAGTTATAAAGGTCAGCGCATGCTTATTCTTTATATACACATTCGTCATTTGCGAATACATCTTGGAGTCAATCTCAAAAATGCTATCATAATTATTGGTGGTATAGATGGGATCGTAGGGACCAATGCGTATAGAAACTGACACTTGATATGGCACATTTGAAGTGCCCACAGCATTGCCCAGGGCAAACAGACACAATGGACCCCAGATACAGATCACGATCAGCAGGACCACAGTTCCGCCCATCAGAAGTTTCGAAAGTGAAGCCTTTTTCTGTGCCCGCATGGCCGGAAAATCAGTCTCCGATTGCCGAGTGCAACGTATCAGATAGATATTCGAGAATATATCCTCCATTTTCAGCCAATCGAATATGGTCATGGTACTGTCAATGCAAACCCAATCCAATATAGTGCGCAGCTCATACAGAAAGGGGATTTGCATGTAAACCTTGAACGCAATCATGTTAACCATGGAGAAACCTTTGGTAAAGAAGTTGCCCAAAATACGCTTGGGATAGCCCGATTTGATTTGATAGGAGCTAAGCAGCATGTAGAAACATTTGATCACATAGAAGATAATCGGTGGAGCCAGCGAGTTGAATGTACGCTCCGTTACCGCCGGCACCACAAAGAACATCCAGATGTGTATGCCAATCACCGAGAAGAAGTGGAAAATGATCTTATTGACCAAAGCTTTGCGTAGATACAAGGCGCGATCGATAACGATCAACAGAAACTGAACCAGCAACATGATGAGAAACGGCACAGGCACTTTGTTTTCAGCCAAATAGGTTTGCACACCCTCATCGCTCTCCGATTGTTGAGTCTAGATGGGATAGAGATGAAGTTAGAAAAGGTGTGGGAAAATCTTTAGGTAGGCTTATACTTACACCAAATGCGGTAAATCCAAAGAGAAGCACAAAAAAGTTTATAAAGTCACAGAAGAACATCAAAGCATACACATCCGTGGCCAAACGGGATTTATGCACCAGACTGAAGAAGAACTTGTGCAGCGATGAGGTGTACTTGGTGCGTCTGCAATGGAATTGAATGGAGAATGTGATTACTGATTTTCATGATGGTTAAGAAAAATCCAATCAAATTGATGTTGATCTTCCAAATGGGTAATATCTCATAGATGGCCCAAACTGCTTCCACCCAAACTTTTTACTTGCTATCCGTGCCCAGATAATACTAATCTTAAGAGCAAGCTTACCCAAAAAAAAACCCTCGTTAGACCCACTAGATTCAGATTGTACACTGCACAGCTGTCATGGGACAAAAGACACAAAAAAGGCCTCAATATTTAGACAAAAAATTACTCATACGCACTGTCATTTATTTGAAAATTTCTATAATTAAAACTTTCATGAGTCGGGGTGGTCAACTTTAGAAATTCTGGCAAACTATTTCAATTTCCATAAAAAACAAGTAAGGGCGCTGTCGAGTCGAGTTTCCCGACCACAAAATACCCTGTTTATTTAATTTTTGAAGATGAATTTAACAAAATTATCATCCCCAAATGTAGGCAACACTTTTTCCTAGTCCTGACCAACAACTGGGGGGGGGGGGGGGGGGTGCTCTTATCAGCTCAACTGTTTCGCTTATAACTCCGGTGTTTTTTGTCCGATCCGAATCTGTACTGTTCTGTACTTTTCAGAATAGATAGATATTGGGCCTAGCTTGATGTATACTAAACCACGAGGCTCTAACTTACAAATTGTGGATCTGACGGTTTTTTAAGTCTAGGGTGGCTAGAGGAGGTCTTGGTTTTTTGGGGATAAAAGAGGGACGGGGTGGAATTTTCCAAACAAACTTGATCTGCGTACAGCATAAGTCTACCTTCATGCAAAAATTTGTGGCTCTATCTCTTATAGTCTCTGAGATCGACGCGTTCATACAGACAGACAGACGGGCAGACGGCCATGGCTATATCGACTCGGCTGTTCATGCTGATCAAGAATCTATATTCTCTATTTTCCTTCTCCCTGTTACATACATTCGCACAACTTCATGATCCCCCTTTTCCCATTTTCAATGGGAACAGGGTATAAAAATGTCCCAATTTTGAACAAAATGGAAAACGAATAAAGGCTGTACTATCTCTACTCCCATTTACCGTTAGGACCCGAAGGAAGTGTGAATGATGTAGCACAATTTATGGTCCCTTTATTAAAAACTTGGCATTCTCCGATTTGCTTCATCTAGGAAATCGACTCATACTTTGGAACCAAACTCAAAAAAGGCGCTACGGTCCGTAAGGATGCGAAATTCGTCGCAAACTTTTAGAGGTTCATAATTCCACCATAATTCAAAAGAAGTCACACGATAAGGTGTCACCCTGCTTAAAAATTCGATTGATATTGAATGGCTCGGAGAGATTTCTTTGTGTGCTTCTTAACGTCATCATGCTAAGTCGAAGATACTTTGCTGATATACCAAAACTAGGCTGAGCTTCAAGGTACCTATAACCTTATCAGAATGTCAAAGGAGGCTTTAAAGTCAAATCAAAAAGGTAGTAGATGTCGATCTCTGTATAATGGGTTCTGTTCAGAATTTGGTCTGTGCTCAGTTCACTCATTCTCGGCTTTAGACGTTCACATAGGAAGCCTGACAGAACCTTATATGCAATGGGGGGGAATGATTCAGAAGTGATCCAATTTTGTAGCTTTTTTATGGCTAAACAGAATTAATTATGTTCCGGTGGGTCTTACCAAAGATTTATATATATTATAGAAGATGCATGTGAAAGAAACACGATTATTCCTGGTAGCTCACATTGGCTACCAATATTTATAAATCTTTGGTAAAACTCTACATCATCGATAGGTGGTATCACCTCCCAGCAGGTTGGAGAAATGCTTCCTTCATTTGACTAGTGCTACTTGCGGATCTGTGCCCAGATTTCTGTGCTCGTCCCTGCATAGTGTGACTTTTGGCTTAAAACCTTTGGTTAGTCGCCTATCTTATGGGTAGAATTTTGAAGTGTTTTTCTTTTTTCCTTTGAAAAGACGCTTCTCCTCTTTCCTTTTCTATCGGTATCGCTGCTTAACAGACCGAGTTGCTCCCGCTTGCAAAGTTTTTCTCTGAGAGTACTCTTTGGAAGGCTTTGGGACCGAACTTAAAAAGCAAATGCTTCCTTATTAATTGTACTTATTATCTACCATACTTACTCCAATTGATTAATGCCCGTCTTGCTGTACTCCGGTGAGCCGGGCAAAGAAGCCTGGCTCACTTGCAGGCTCATCTTTTGTGCCGCATCTTCATTGAGCTGACGTGAGTCCTGCTGCGACAGGTTATCGCTATCCTCACGGTCATCGCTGTGGGGGTGAAAAACCAAAATTGATTACAAATTTCAATTAAATCCCATCAACCAACTTACATGCTGGCTGTGGGCTTGGCAAACTCTCGATCGGTGTCCTTGTAGCCTGATTTCCACAATCCCTGCGACTTGAGTAGATAACGATGCAGGAATAGAACCAACAGCAGTATCAAATCGTATACCGCATAATGGGTTTTCATTTCGACACCAAAGATCTTGGCCGCTGTCAATGGTTGATTGGGCAAATTGTGATAGTTGGCCCAAATCAATTTGAACTGGAAGATGCATTTGATCAGGACAATGGCCTGGGTATAGGCAATCAGAGTGACCCAAAAGGTTTTAGTGGGGCGCGGCAGTGAGAGAGTGCCCCATAAGAAGACCATAATGGGCAGAGGCAAGGATATGAGGCTGGCGTTGACCACCTGGAGCAGAGAGGGGAAGTTTAATTGAGAGTGAGTCAAGTGTGGACCCTCGATTTGACAGATGTGTGCTGTTTGTGTGCTCTCACTCATGTGAAATCGTAGGTTCACATTGAAATCGGTACTTACTTGATTGATAAACACCACAATGTAGCAAATCAGATCCGTATTGGCCAGCAGGGCATACCACGATGAGATTAAGACTTCCACAATAATATGATGGTCACGTTGGGCAAAGTTCTCTTCCTCCAGATTGAATTCGCCAGCGCTGTAAGATTGGAAAACATTACTAAAGTATTCTCAGGACGAGATACCCTAAGATTTTTTGTTGGACAGGGCTAGCCAGTGGCATGCTGGGTGCTGGAACAGGTGTGCGCTGCATGCTCCACAGTTCTACATGCGTGTGGATGTGTGTGTGTGTGTGTGTGTAGGTGGTTGGGTGTGGGTGGTTGGGTGTGTAAACTATAATTTAACAGCCAAACAAACATACATACTAGCAAAGAACGCATAGAGATAGATTTAAATCATAGCAGCGAATGCAACTTAGTTGGGAGACAGTTGCAGTTACAATCACAATAGGAAAGAGAGAGATAGATATAGGCACATGGTACAGTTGAGTCAAAGTCGGTGGCGACATGATGAGGCATGTGTTCCATGAGAGAGATAGAGGTTGATTGATAGATAGATAGATAGATAGATAGATAGGTGGGTGGGTGGGTACAAACACAACGAGAAACGCACATCAATTAACATAAAGAGCACTACACTTAGTTAGTGGGCGTGGCCAGTACCTGTCCACCTGCTCGTATGACCAATGCTTGCTCAATGATCCCGAGCCACCAGCATTGTGATGATTATAATAATGTGCGCCGCGCTCAATAGATGGCGCTTTAATGCGAATCTCAGGCAGGCCACAGTCCGATTTGCGACTGAGCATCGTGCTATATTCATATATATATATATATACGGATGGTATGCATAATGGGATGGCATGGAATGTGGGGATGATGGACACAATGGACACATAGTAAATAGTTATGTAGATATATTCGTAGGTAAGTTAGAAGAGAGGAGAGCACTTAGTAGTAGAGTCTCGCGATTTAAATGTTATGGCAAACATGTGGATGTACTTACCCCTTGGCTGGCGGCGATGAATTGATTGACTGTTTTCTGATAAACACAAAAAGTTGGTTCAGATGATCAAAAATGCGCGCAGAAAAGAATGTTGAAATGTAAGAAAAAGAAATTAGTAAGGATCTGTTTGTTGTAGTTGTTGTTTTTTTTTTTGGTTGAAATAGAAAAGAAAATCGTTTATATCGGATTGTTTTGGAATTGGTTCAACATAAAAATAATGAAGGAAAATTAAAATTGTTGGTTTAATAGATCAATGCAAATGGTGCAGTTTATGTTGCGGTTTTTCTTATCTATTTTTGTGAGAAGTTCCAAGGGGAAGTTGCCTTAAATTAGGGAGAGAAAAGGGATTCACTTTGAAATTTATATCAAGCTTAGCTCATTTTATTTCAGGCTAAAGTAAAGTTCTTCTAAAGAAGCCAGAAAGCAGTCCTGAAACGAATTTCGATACCGGAATATTATAGGTTATATTTTGGTTAACCATTTTATGCGGTTTTCAATTTGTCTAACTGTTTAGCTGTGACTTGAGTTGTCTATATCGTATCAATATTTCGATGCTTTAATGAAATTATATATGCTATTCTCATACCATATTCTATGTGATTTTGTTGCAAACCTCTGAAGTTCTGCAAGAAGAACGTTCCTGGGTTGGAAACCTTTGCAAGGTCTAAGGTTTTTGTTTGCAGTCCAGACTTGATTTATAATAATACTCTTTATATGTTTGAAAACGTTATTTATATCAAGATTCGTTGTGTATTCGATATATATACTTTACATATTTAAAAGTTCGGGTAGTGGTTCAATTCCTTTTCCCTTGGAACTTCCCACTTTAAAAGTTTGATGACTTATGAGTTCTACTTAGTTTTTTTTTTTTGTTAGTTGTTCAGATGATTGTTGATTATTTGGTTTTTTTACCTAGAGGCGGCTGCATCAACAGTATCTACAGCCAATTCGACGATATCATCAACAGCAGCACCACCATGATTTTGCTGTGGTGTACTTGTTGTTGTTGGTGGTTCTTGTGGTGATAAAGGTGTTGTTGTTGTTGTTGTTGCTGTGTCTGTGTTAAGTGGTGTGCTTGTGGTATTGTGTTCTGCAGTCGTTGTGGCTGAGGCCATGGGCCGACGCGGTGTAGACGATGAAATAGGCTCATCACTTGGTGGACCAGAACAACAACATACAAGTTAATGATGAAGGTGAGAGATGGTGTCGCAGGTGGTGGTGTTGTGGTGGTGGAAGCAGGTACAGAGATTTCAAACACACGTAACACAAAATATTTCAACGGATATGCAAATAAAAAAAAGAAGAAGAAGAAGAAAAGAAATCAAATCAAATAATATAGAAAACTGAACACAACGCTAAATAATTTTACAAAAAAAAAATATTCAAATAACAAAAGGTAAAAACATTTAATAGAATTTGAGGCGTCCCAAAAAACACGCTACTCTATGGGACGCAGAGTTTCCGGGAACTATTCAAAGTCAATCGCAAGCGGCGCACACTTGAGTCAAAAGTTTTCAGCCCACTAAATACCTCTCGAGATTCGATTTGAGGAAATGGAACATGGCAGCTGCACTGGAGAGTCCCAAGCGGTTCAATGAACTGGATTCCTGAAAAGAATAAGCATATTGATTAGTTTGAGGGGGGGATAAATACAAAAAGATATAGTATATTCAAAAATATGTAAATTTTGGTTACACGTCCAAGTCATAAAATTGCTGAAATATCCAATTTTTGAGGAAAACATTATCTTTGGTAGGGAAGCTATATAAATAAGCAAAGCTAAGATCTACTCATTTGTCACAGCAAAACGATGTGATAAATTATCTAGAAATAAAGTTGCTGTACGTAATGTCAGTTTTTGTGCAGTTTAAATAGGTTGGAGAATATTTAAAATCTTTTTTGCAGTTTAATGTTTCGTCTGTTACAGCAGTTAGATACATCAGTTACAAGGTCCTGTTGTCAGTTTTTTTTGCATTTTTAATAGGTTATGATATTTTTTTGGAGTTTTTTCGGGGCTTAATGATTCGTCAGCCACCGTAAAAAGCGTTGATTTATTTTTTTAAAAGCCAAACTAGAGGACCTGATATAGTGTTCTGGCAGATTTACTCTAAAGACCCCTTTTTTGATGTTTTTTCGAAATTAAATGATTTGTCAGTCACGGCAGAAAGGTTTGTTACATCAGTAATGTACGTAACTTTATTTTCATTGAATTTTTAGCATGCTGGGTCATTTTATTTGCAGTTTTCGGAATTTAACGATTCGTCAGTCACGTAAAATGGTTAGTTAGATTATTTACAGGTCAAATTGGTGAATTTTTTCTTGATTTAATTATACGTCAGAAACGAAAGATTGGTTTGATACATAACTAAGAAGTAAAATCCTGTAGTAGTTGGTACTATTTTAGAAATTCTTCACGACTTAAAGATTCGTCAGTCACGGATATGTTTACTATGGGTTAAAGTAGTGGAGGTTTTCAGATTTTATGCCCAAGTAAAGTCTTAAAAAGAAGTTTTCCAAACCTTTTTGAAGGTTAAACAAAGCTTTTTAGGTTAAGTCTATTGGAATGGGTGTTACTAAAACAGGCAGCTAGTTTAAAAAAGACTTTTTCCTAAGTTATGTGTTAAAAATTAAACAAATTCAAAGATTTTCTAAATTTCTAACATGTTTTATGGAAAAATTGTGTCTCGACTTGGATTTACTTATAAGATTTTGTTAAAATGAAAACCAATTTACCTTCAATGTCTTCTTCTCGCCCGCCAATATCCGATTCACAAAGCGATAGTTCCTTGAGAAACGATTCAATCGTATGGTCAGTGTTACCAAAAATCCCTCCAGTAATCGTATAATGGGATTTGTATCGAAATCCTCGTCTGAATCCTTGGCCGTTACCTCGCCACTGTCAACTTCCATTTTGGATTTACTATCAGAGGTTTCCTTGGATGTGGGTGCAGTTTCGCGTGGTGGTGGTGGAATTATGGGCAAATCAGCCACATCGCGAGTTATGGGCACCGGACTAGCTGTGGCCGTGGCCGTAGCTGCTGCATCACGTTCCTTTGAAATGCCTTTACTGGTGGAGGGGAAGTCAGTGGGAGCATCTTTGGATTTCTGTGAAAGAAAATAGAGCAATTGTTAAGCAAGTCGTGTAAAAGAGTCATCGAAATTTGTACACATTTACACAGTTGAACGAAAACAAAGCTTATTTATCGGTTGTATGTATATGCAGATGTTGTTTGAAAAGTGTGCGCCAACTTCGAGTTGTTTGTTGGTTTGCAGGCGCAAAAACTCGTGAGCAAATAAAGTACAGTGCGCCAATTAAGAAAGAAGAAGTATTTCGAATTTGCTCTTTTGTACAACTCACAACCCTCGCCGCCTCCTCGAGCAGCGAAATACTACGACGACCAATGTCGACGGGCTCAGAAACAGTGGATGTGCGTATGGGGCCAATGTCACATTCAATGGTATCATCATCGTCATCATCATCAGTGAATGTCACCACCTTGTCATCATCTAACTTCAAGGCTATACGAGAACCAGGCTCAGATGCATACGAACGTTCACGCATATAGAAATGACGACGATATTCCGCATCATTTAGATCCTTCCAAACCTTTGGCGTGTGTGTGTGTGGGGGGGGCAAGGGAGTTGGTTTTTTTCAAAAGGGATTTAGGGGGAGATTTTTATAGAAAGCTGGGTGGGTTAGGTTAAGGTTCAGGTCCTCAAACGATTCAGTTTGACTCCCTTCATATAAATGTTTTGAACTAAAAATAGAACTAAAAATATAAAACTCACATCATAAAGCGTCTTGCGTCGCTGCATTTTCATCTCGCACTCGGTTATATTCTCCTCCTCCAGAAAATCAATCTCATCGTGTATCAAATCCAATTCAAACTTATCATCCATTTCCTCAAACATGTAATAGTCGCCAGCGCGTGTTGCTTTTTGGTTTTTCAAAGTAGACAAAGAATAATAAATGTTAAAATATTTAAAACACATAATTTTTGCTTTGATTAAGATGTTGAACAACATTCAGAGGCTTTGAAATATTTATATGGGATTTGGCATTCACTTTTTGGGAACATTCATGCTTCGTATGGCTATATATACATTTTATATGAAACAAATCAAGCTCTTGAAACTAAAAATAAAAAAACTTTACCATGTGGATGCAATTTAATTTCCTTCCTTCTGCGTACTGTGGGTGCAGGAAGTTGATAACCATGTTCTATAAAAAAAACAAATGGAAACAATAAAGACAACAGAAAAATAAATTATAGAAAAAACCATAAGGATAAGGATAACAAAGTGAGAAATCGGACAGGCCGAAAATACACAAATTAATCTAAAATTTCTCCATTTTTGAATGGATTTTGTAAGCTCAATTCCACTTCCGCAAGAATTATGCGATTTAAAATCAGTTTTGGATTTTATAAATCGCAAATCTTTAGTGAAACTTATGGTGTAATTATCAACAGATCGCTTGAACATTCCCAGATGCTTATAAAGTGCAGATCTTTGGTTGAAAATTAAAATAAATATGTATATCTAGCATAAAAAATGAATTCATGTTAGCAAAATTTTGAAGAAAAAGATTTTTTTTTGGCAAATCATGCTGATCGAAAAACCCCTTAAAAAATTAGTTCTTCCAATTTTAAAATATTAAATAGTTGAAACTGATTAGGATTGTTGATTTAAACTAATTTCAATTTAAAAAATAATTTGCATGGCACTTTTTGGAAAGTTTATAGCAATTCTGTCTTATCTAATATCCCGATCTCACATAAACATGTCGTATAATGTAGCATTCCTTCAATTCAGTTTTAGACAATACCTTGATTCGCAGTTGCATCAAAAATTGCATTGCTTCTTGGCGCCACCGCGCACAAGAAGACAAGAACAAATCTATTGCGTATTGGCGCACACTCACTAAGCGATCGAAATGATTGCAAGAACAAATATATGCAGTGTGTGTCTGGCTTCTCGACTTAAGAATCGCTTATAGGGTCTGTTTTTATACCCTCTAGTATATTGAATTCGTGCAAATGTATGTAACAGGCAGAAGGAAGCATCTCCGATATTATAAAGTATATATATTCTTGTTCAGTATCAACAGCTGAGTCGATATAGCCATTTCCGTATGTCTGTATGAACACCTACAGCTCAGAGACAAGAAGAGTAAGAGCAACCACACTTTTGATGGTCTATGGGCAGATCAAGTTAAAAAATGTTAAATAATTCCTATAAATTTAAAAAAAAAACAACCCATCTAAAATTTTTCCTTATAGGTACTCAATATCCATTAGCTCTTAAATTATCATAAAGATCGAAAGCTAACTTTTACTTTTCTGTTGCTGCTGAAGTTGGCCGGTTCCCACATTAAAAATTGATGCCCACCACTGCTTTAATGCAATATAAAGATCTCTCAAGATAACTTTCACTATCTTTAAGGTGTCGCTTTATATAAAGCGGAGAAATAGAACTATTTTATGACACCTCCGTATACTTAACATAATGTAAGAGCTCTGTTAATATTGGTTAGATTCGAATGCATATTTTACTATTATTTAAAATGTATTCCAAATTTGAGTGGCCGTTGAATGAAGTAGGATAGATTTGGAATAGCTCTTGTATATAACAATAACGCACATTCTCGGAGAAAAATTAAAAAGTAACACTTTTTAAATCAATCACAACGAACTATGCTATAGATAATTGAGAATTTATTGAAATTCGGTCCTGCTTAACTACGACAAACCCATTACTCTCAGGAAGAAGATTTGTAAAGCCTTTCCTTATGTAAATTAACATATCACTAACATAAATGTTAACTGTTTAACATTATGTAAGCTCACAATGTGCTCTAAAAGAAACTGTAGTTTAAGAAACAAACAAAAAATGCCATGAAATGAAATAGTAAACACAAATTCGATCGAAGATCAGTATCAACAATCCCAGTCCGTTGAAAAATCAAAAGCTGTAATGCTTTTAGTCTTAATCAATTCCCCAATCACATCAAGATCTTCGAAAAAAAAGAGAAAATGTATCTAAAAAAAAGTATTTGATATTTTACACTTGTATAAGCGCGCATAACTCTGATAACGCTTCGATTATAAACATAATCTGTGGGAATCTATTTAAGTGTTATTTACATGGTACAATCTTTGGAGGCATTTGCTTGAGGCCTGCTACACAAGACCTCAATGAGTTTTTATTTGGAGCAGCACGCACACATTGAACAGAAAATTCTTTGTACAAAGTTTCAATTATTATGAAAATTAGAAGTAAAAAGAGGAAGTGATTCATCCAATACATGGTCCATGCAGCAAGGCGGGCTCATAGAAGGCGCACATCAGCGATTCCAAATAAGAGACCGTACCGAGGGGTCCCCAACTATGCGGTCGCTGGGCCGAACGCAAAGCGGTCTCATCTCTTGCTCCGGACAAACGCTTGCGCAACGATTGTTGGCTGGCCGCCTCGTCTAGGGAATAGCTGGCATTGCCCATGCTCTGATGACGACGATGTAGTGATTTCTGACGCAGCTTAACCAATTCCTCATGCTCTTCGGCTGACTGTTGTGTGGACAAAGCTGATCAGCGCTGACTCGGGGAAGTTCTTATTTTAAAGAGACATTTTACCACTTGTTTTTTCAGAGGCGAACGTTTAATGGACACGGTTTCATTCCAGGAAACAGCAGCATTTGTAGACGACTGACGACGATGCTGTCGTTTGAGATTGGGTGTAAGATTCGTAGAGATGACCGAACTGGGTGCACTAAACTGGGCCAGGGCAGAGGCATAGGCAGCCAGGGGTGGCAGCAATGTATGTATGTTGACTTGAACTTCGGGGGCCAAGCCCAGGGAAATTCTTTTGGGCTCTAAGAAGCCTTCGGTAAGCAGCGTGGAGAGAGCCTCAGTGCTGGGAGTGGTGGGCTTTGAACAGGTGCACAGTTTTAAAAGAAATTTACCCAAAGATTTCAAAGCCAAAACTTACAGCCACGGCCAATGTCACCTCTTCCTCGCTAATCGACGACTGCACATCCATATAGTCTGTAATCTTAATCTCAGGCTCTATGACAACAGCTGCATCAGCACTATCTATGCTACCACTACTGCCACTGTTATTGCTGGACAACAGCGAAGCTCTGGCCGGTGAGGAGGTGGCCGAACTGGATGAGGGCGTCTCAAAGCCAGAGCCTTGACAGGAGGCAAAACTGCTGGTCTGGGCCAGAGGTGCCAACTCTGACAAGGCCTGATCGGAGGGCGTACGTTGCCCTTTGATGAAAGATTAGTTCAATGCAACACTCGCGACGCGAAAAACCCAGCCTTTCCCCACAAAAATCCCAAAATATATGAAACATTTTCAATGCCAACTTACCATCGAAATGTGTTTGTTTGTCCAAGGGACGCAACAACTTTTGCTGGGTGGCTCGAATGCGCTCCATCTTGCGTTTGATCTTGTGCAACACTTGCTTCTCATGGTCATGTCGATGCGAAATTTGCTTCTGACGCAGACTCTCAATAATGTCAGCTCCTCTGCAACGAAAAAAGTCACAAATTCAAATCCTCGCCATTAAACTGAATCAACAAACCCACCTGGAAGCCAATATATTGTTGGCCTTTGTATCCGTGATGATGTGACAGAAATAATGCGACTTGAAGATTCTCAACTGAAAGATGATAAAGGCAAAGCAAATGGTGTCCCATAGCAAAACCACCTGATGGGTTATCTTGGGACACTCTCCCGCTTCCACGGCCAACACATCCGTCTCGTCGATCATCAGTAATGTCTCCTTGGGCACATTGCTGGTACACGTAATGCCCAGCATATGAACCAGCCAACAGCAATTGGTAGTCAATGGGGTCATAAACAAACAGCCCGCCATTTGGAAACTGGTCTTGATCAGTATGTTGGCCACATTGAAGGCCAGCAGCCATTTCCAGCGACTGATAATGGTGTGTATGGGTCTCAAATAGAAATCCGAACCTTGCCACAGAAAGATAAACGCTCCAATCAAATAACCCAGGGCCAACAGATCCGCAATATTCGTGCCAGCCAAAAAGACCACAGCCAAGGTGAACCAATAGAAGCCACATAGCACACCATTCTTGAGTATATCCGAATAGTTGCGTATATAGCTGCAGAAGTCATGGGTGGGATTATCAAAGGGCACTCTACCCAATTGGGCTATATCGGCAATGACACTGCGATTGCTGCCACCCGGATAGTCATCGCTGCTGGCATAACGCTGCTCAATGCAAAAGATGCTCTTCTGACGATTCAGTATGATCAAGACAATAAAATCAAAGATGAGTTTGGGCACATGATTGAAGTGTAAGGCACCCGGCAGCATGGTCCAGCGTTGTATACTCTCACCAAAGGAACCCTCGTCCCAGGGATAAACTGTTAAATGAAAAAAAAGGGGAAATGATACAACGAAATTAATCATCTACAGCTTCATCTACTTACCCAGACACGAGCTGGGCGGCAGTCCGACCAACACAATATACTGCACCAATATGGAGATGGCAAAGAACGCCTGGAATATACCCCAAATCTTGGCGCATTGAGAACGTCGCAGCAACAGCAGGACAACCAACCATAGGGCATACGCCACTGCCACAATATCCTGACGATAAGTGATAGTGGAGACCAGGGCAATCAGGGAGATTTCAATGCCAAACTTGTAGAAACCAAAGTTAAAGAGATACTTGATCAGGCCAACCAAATCCTTTTCAGCATCCGAACGATTAATGTGGGGAAACAGCAACTTGGTGGGTGGTGTATTAAGTGCTCCAATTTTCACACGCATTTGCAGCTGACGTAGACTAATCACAGCATGCATGGTCACTATAACCATGTAGATGATATAGGTGCGCAGGAGACTCATTAAACCGCCATGCTGCTTATCCGCCTTGGTGAGGCCCACCCATTCGGCATTGTTGGCCGTGCGATTGTCAGACTGTAAACAGAAAAGTGTTAGAGCAACATTTTGTATCTAGATTTCAGCATACTTACGCAAACCACACTGTACTGGGTATGACTCAAGTACTCAATTTGATAGATCATCTTGGAGAGCACAATTATTGTGACTATAAACGATATCAGTCGACTAATCACCACCTGAACAGCCTTCCTCGAGGTGGCGCCCAGCACACAGAAGCCCACAAAGACAATATGCAGGACACATACCTCACTCACGCTGCAAACAAAGGCCGCTATGTACACGGCCTTCATGATGTGCAGCTCCAGGAAACGCCAGAAGACATCTTTGAAGTTTTTGAATATATATTCCGATTTGTTTTTGATTTTACGAAACGATATTCGCACCAGATCACGCACAGAGGTTTCAAAATCGGTGGGCTGTGCCGCCTCAGCGGAGGGTCCTTGCGAGCGACGCAGTGAGGAGGCACTGCCGCGACGTCGGACCGCTGCCGGTTCCAAGGCAGTTGTCTCTGTGGGTTTCTGTTGTACTGAATTGACACCAGGAGCTCCAGCAATGGGTTGTTGTTGTTGCAATGAGGCAATGAAACGTTTGTGGAAATAATGCACCTGTATGACGGTTAGGATAACAATAATTGTGGGCGAGACCAAGTGCAGGAACAGATCCTTGGTCTGGTAAATTTTCAATCCAATGTCGTTTTGCCTGAAATTAGTGGGATAAGTGTTAGTTTTATATGGAGAGAATATTACATTTGATAGTTGCAGGTAAAGTTGTAGACAAAAATTTAAACAAAGATTAAAGCAAATTTGAAGGCTATAATTGGAACAAATAAATTTTCCAAATAGTTTTCCTTAAAAAGTTTTTCAAATAATTTGACCTAACAATTTTAGCAAGTATAATAAGTATATAAATATACATTTGAAGAATTCTTTGTAAAAGAAGCTGCTAAACAAACTTCCCGAACAAATTGTTACCATAATTAGGTACAAAACATTTGTACAAACTAATTTGCATCACCAATTTGCACATAAAACAGACAAGCAGCTTAGTTTTGGTTTAAAAAATATGAAGAAATTTTTTAAACGATTTTATGCAAAAGATTTTGAAAAAATATTGTGCCCTAAAAAATGTTTTAAATGATTTCTTTCAATATATTTTAGAAATATTTGGAGCAAATATTTTTGCACAGATCACAAAAGACCAAAACAAACCTATCCGAAACAGTTTTCTCAATCAATCACTTGAAATAAACTGAAAAAACATTAAGCAATTGCCCAAAATATAAAGACCAAGGAATTTGCACAAACTAATTTGCACTAGAAAAAACAAGCAGCTCGGTTGTTGGTTCAAAAAATTTGCAGAAAGTGTATATAAAAATATGTTTGCATTAAATAATTTGCAGAAATAAATTAATCAAATGATTTTCTATAGGTAGGTAGGTAGTTCCGGCTGACCCCAGATGGGGTCACACATAGACCTTAGGGTCCTTATGAGGCCGGGTGATTATTTGGGTACGTTTGTCTTAGAAGTCCAGGAGGATTTTTGTCTTTTTGGCAAATGCCAATAACTGTGATTTTCTATAACTAATAAAAGAAATTTTATGAATAAAACGAAGCAACTACAAATTTTTAGAGACAATTTGTACAACATTTTAAGCACAAAGAATATGTAAAAAAAACTATTTGCACTACAAATGTATACAAAATAGTTAGCTCAAAACATTTGCTCAATCTGTCACTTTAAATATGTGAGCGAAAAAATTAAAAACAATTTTTGGGATACAACTTGTATCATACAAGGAACGAAAAAAAGTTAGTGGAGACAATTTGTACGAAATACTATATAGCACAAAAAAAAATTGTATAATATGGTTTGAACCACCAGTTTGTAACAAATAGTTGAATGAAAAAAAAAATTCACTATACAAACAACCGGCTAAGTTTCTGATATTAAAATTTTAAGTAACAAAATATTTGCATTAAACGTTGCACAAATAAACTTCTTAAGTGATGATCATTAACAAGTTATAATTTAAATTTAACCATTTAAAACATGTCTAATAAATAATATGTACCATTTCTTGGAGCAAACGAACCAACTTAAAACTCTTGCAGGGTCAAAATAATTTGCATAAAATAGTTTGCTCTAATAAAAATATTTGTCAACATTCAATTACTTCCTTCCTTCCTTCCTGTCTACACATCCACCAAACCACATTTTCGTTATCTACTCACAGCGTCTTGGACACATTCAGATAGTCATTCCAATATGTATCGAACTTATCAAATTGATATGTATAAATCAATATTAATATGGACATGGCATAAAAGATCAAGAACAGCCAAAACCCATACATGATCTTAACCCAAGCCTTGGACGATGATTGAAAGACCAGCAAAAAGAATAGGAATAGAGCCATGTAGCATATACGAAACCCGGTCATACTCTCTCCCGTTATGGCACACAAAAAGATGACCAGCACGAGTAACCAAATCCATAGTCGCACCAACAGATTCTTAATCACATCACCGGCTTTCTTTAGGAACTTGGAGGTCTTCTTGCCATCATTGATGAGGTAGGTGGAGCCGGCTGAGCCCACGGTTATTTGCAGTGGTGCAATTATATCGGCCAAAGTGCTGTCTCTTCTCCGATCGCGTTTCTCTTTGAAGAATTGCCGTGATGTCACCCAGAACATGAGCACAAAAGCGGTCTTCACTGTCAGCGGGAAACAGGGACGCATGTGATTTTCGATGGGACGCTCAAAACCAATCTGTTGCAGATTAATGCCAGCAGTCTGTATAAATTAAAGCGAACTTTTGAATGTAATTCTATGGGTCAGTGGGGTTAACTCACGGAAACCTTTGTGGGCAACTCATTATTGTTTAAGTCCATGCCATAAATGTATTGGGCTACTAGCAAGATTTCAGTATAGATAACAATAAATGGACTGGAACGCATCATGGCTTTGCGCTGATTTGGTATCATCCATAGGACATTGGCCCAGAGTAGCAGCACAAAGGTAAGCCAACTGTGATAGACGATGGACCAGGCCTAAAAAAAAGATGTTAATGTGTAAAAATGCTGTCAAGTGAATCACTAATTCACTCACCATCATTAAAATATTCGTGAATATATAACTATTCTGATAGATGAAACCTCCAACGCTGATAAAACCATAAGATATTTGATCCAGTATGGATGTGGTATTATTCTCTTGATCCGAACGCTGTTCCAGCGATTCCAATTGTATGTCATTGCCACGTGAGCTACCAACATTACCCGTTCCAGTTCCTCCACTCTCCAAGGCTTGGCTAGCGCGAGCCTTTCGTGTACTCTGTCGTACCAGCTATACCAACAAAAATTGAACAAGATTTTAGTACCCTCATTATCCATGTGTTCAATCTTACATATACAGATTATATACAAGAGCTAGAAAGTACTACGGGTGTTAATTTAAGTACTACAGAATATATGTAGGCCTCGCACGCACACACACATATATATATATACACACTCCTCTGGTTTTAGTTTAGTTTTATGAGTTAGTTTGGATTACTAAAGGCGGATTAGTATTACCGTCTATATCACTAAATATGTTAGACAATAACATTTATACAAACACAAATGACAAAACACTCGGAAAGAAAGTAGAAAGAGGTAGATAGAGGGGATAGAGTCTAGCGTTTAATCTAATGATCATCAACGATTTGGTTAGGAGGACGGAAGGAAGGGCGATAGAAATGGCGAGTAGTGGAGTTAGTTTACGTACAGGCGTCGTCTCAGTCGGTTCATTTAACGTTGCACGCTGTTCACGGCGTAAAGTAACCTAAAGCAGAAGAAGGTAATAAAAAAGAGAGAGCGTAAAAAAAAATCAAACAAATTAACTTAAACAAAAAAAAAAAAAAAGGGAAACGAACAAAATGATAAGCAACTAATAAATAGTACAGCAAAAACATAGTTGGATACTTAGAGCGAAAATCAGCATTGTTAAGCAATTAGCACAGACAACATTTAGTTATAAATTTAAGTTAATTAGAAAATTAATTTCAAATTGTACTTGGAAAAATCTTGGAAATATTTACACTGGCAAAGGCAAATGAAACTGCGGAAATAACTATCTTCAAAGTCTATGAATCGCTTTCAAGATCTTATTTCAGTGATACAAAGGCATTTTCTTTCTATATAAGTTAAGCCTTAATACGCTAAGTAAATCCCATCCACATGTTTGGCTCCCTTTTTAGCATAGTTAAATAAATTCAATTAATACCAGATTTATACCATTTGATGGTACTTTTATTGAGAGTTGTTGACGAAAGTAAAAAAAAAAAATTCGTTGACGTTTCAAATTTAATAGACGAGAAAATTTTGTAGTAAAAATTGTTAATTTTGTTTGTTAACAGACACCTTTGCTAACCTTTTCAAACCAAACTTGTTCATACCTAAACTTATTTGAATAACGATCACGAAAACCCAAAACCAAAGAATTGTTCTGCTTCCTAAGATATTATTCAATTAAATATATTGAATTGTATTGAATTATATATGAAAAGTTCTAAATTTTAAGAGAAATCTGACTTTTCCCAGGTTTAAAATATACGCAAAATTTATTCGCCAATTGAAAAGAAATAATTGTGCTCTTAATTTTACTTAACTTACGTTTTGTTATTATTTCATTGTGCTTTTACTTTTTATTATTTCATTGTTGTTTTAGAAGTTATGGTCCAAAAACTATTAACCTTATTTCATTTCATAATAATAATAATAATTACACCGGAAATTTCAAAA
The DNA here is from genome assembly GCA_035044965.1 of Lordiphosa andalusiaca. Taxonomy (NCBI): domain Eukaryota; kingdom Metazoa; phylum Arthropoda; class Insecta; order Diptera; family Drosophilidae; genus Lordiphosa; species Lordiphosa andalusiaca. Next base: position 1,005,033 of record JAWNNM010002261.1, read on the forward strand.
AAATTAGCAAATAACACCGTTAATGATGTGCATCAACTGGGTTGTTCTAAAGTTATTTTATTATGATTTTTCGTAGCTTACACAAATTTTACGAGAAAATTTTATGACAAAAAATAGAGGAAAGTTAACTACGGCTCAGCCGAAGTTTCTATACCCTTGCAGCACGTTTTTCTAACTAACTTTTCTAACTTTAAAGGAGCTTTCTTTCCTAGGGTAGCTATACTATATAATTGAATAATTTAGATCAAACTTAGTGGGATGCCGCAAAAGCCTAACAAACTAACATGTAAGAAATATGGAGTTGATTCCATTTGACACAACTAAGTTTTTCTCTATAGAACTTCTTTTTGCACCGATAATTCGAACTGCAGCTATATGCTGTAGTTATCCGATTTTGACAAAACTTTGTGGAACTGTGTGAAATAAATAAATGCCAATTTTAAGAACATTTCCATGGAAAACAAAATAGTTTTCCTTAATAAGACTACTTTTCTGACTCTACTTTTCTATGACAGCTATACTATATAGCTGTCCGATTTCAACCGAAACTAAGTAAAATCAGGGGAAAGCATAGCAAAATAAAAAATACAAAGTTGGGAGGCGTTTTCATTAAAAACAAAAAAGTTTTTCTCACTAAGCTATAAACTATAGCCATCCAATTTTGACAAAACTTTGAAGAATTGTGTGAAAGCTTATAAAATAAATAAATGCCAATTTTAAAGAGGTTTACTTTGGAAACAAAAAGTTTTTCTTAGTAAGACTATTTTTCTAACCTTACTTTTCTATGGCAGCTATACTATATAGATGTCCAATTTTGACCAAACTTGGCAGAATCGTGAAGAAGCATAGAAAACTAGTAAATATGGAGTTTGGAGTCGTTTGCATAAAAAACAAAAAAGTTTTTCTCACTAGAACCAATTTTTCCACCTATTGTTTCTTTGACAGCTATATGTTATAGTCATCCGATCCGGACGGTACCGACAAATGTGCAGCGTATTTGTACCAGAAGGCTTTGTGAAAAGTTTGCTGAAGATAGCTTTTAAACTGACGGAGAAAATGGCATAGAAACAGACGGACAAGGCTGTATCGACTCGGCTCGTCATGCTGATCAAGAATATATATACTTTATGTGGTCGGAAATACTTCCTTCTAAGCGTTACAAACATCTAGACAATTTCAATATTCCCACTGCAAGGGTAAACAAATTATTAGTTTTTGCTCCATATCTTTTAAGAGCGCGATAATATTACAAATGTGTTAATGTAGTCAATTTAAGAGCACAACGCTCCATTAACTAGTTCATTTTGTATAGTTTTCAATTGGGCGATCAATTTTACGAATTTTTTAAACTTGGAGAAATAGTGAAATTTATCAGAAAAATTTGAATTTTTCATATTTAAATCAAAAAAATGGTATCTTAGGAATCAGAACAGTGCTTTGATTATGGTTTTCCTTGATCGTTAGTCACGTAGAAACAAGTTAAGATTAGCTAGAAATGTGAACAAACTTCGTCCAGTTGCTGAATTGCTGGAACAAAACGAATGAATTCAGCATTCCGAACGTTTGTGGTCTTCTCTGGTTAAAAAGTTGACCATCTTTTTGTAAACTTGTGCAATTAATACTTCTATGAACCCGGGCTCGAATAAAACCAATCAAATTTCGAAGATTCGAACCCTGGAGTTTGGAGTGCAGATAAGTTATCGCTCTGCGCTAATACCTCCATGATGTGTAACGAACTGAGGTGCTATCTTATGAGGTTTTGATTGGATTCGTTTAAGTTGGGATAAAAGTTTCTCGAAAAAAAAACAGCAAAAGAGTTTAAAGTAAATCTAAGCCAGTGTAAATATGATTCTAAATAGGGAGGGGGATAGAATCCCCCCTCCCCCACACAAAACACTTTGTGCCTGATGGTCTAATGTCTTCATATCGCCGGCTCCCTCATTCACACACACCCTACCATTACCCAGCTCCCAAGAACCCCTCCCAAATCCCCCATTTCTTTTCTCTTCACATCACATCCCACTCTCGCTTACACTCAAACGTTGCGTTCGACTTGGGTTTGAGGTGCTAGTAGCGATGGCTCCGCTATCCTTGCGGGTGGCGATGGCGCGTGTTGATGTTTGCGATGTTGTGAGGAGCGACAGCTGGCGGTTGACTTTGTTGCTGGTGTTATTGCTGCTGCTATTGCACTCTAACTGCTGTCCAAAGGCGGTGGCGGGCTTCGTTTCCAGCTGGGAGCGCATAAGGCAGTGTTCGGAGTTTGTGTGTGTGTGTGTGTGTGTGTGTTTGGGGTGTGGGTGTGAGTGTGGTTAGTGACGGTGTTTAGTGTGCAAAATGTAGTTTGTTTTGTTAGATTTAAAGCAACAATTTTTATTATTTTTTTTGGATCCAGAAGAAGAGCAGAAAATCAGAGTAAAGTTGGAGCGTCCTGGTTAGTGGCACTTATTGATAGTAGAGAGGATTTGTGGTACATGACTTACCCGGGGATTGATCAGATGTTTTGTGGTCAAAGCTAAGGCAAAGTAGGCAAAAAACAAGGCAAATGGATTCAGATACGAGTCCAGATACAGCGTATTGTTGTACAGGAGTATGCGTATGTCTGGCGAACAGTAGGACTCAATCAGCGGCTCCAAACCAATTAAACTGTAAGAAAATCATTTCATTTAAAAAGGAACCTCTCAAGCTGTGAGCTCAAATACTTACCGTGCAGTCAAACTGGTGTGATTGAGATGACCCTGCATCCAGGGCGTCTGGTAGGACACCAGACAAAGTGAGTGCAGCACCAGGACAACCATCACGCAGCGCAGCAACAAAGCAAATCCACTAGAAACAACACAGATAATGAAGATGAGGTGTGAAAAGAAAAGCGGATGGCCACGCACCGTTGCAACGTTTGGCAGGTTGCCCAGTAAGTCCCCGCCAGCAGGAAAATGAGAAAATAGAAGCCACCCGGCACCGAGGGACGCAACACGGCGGCAAAGAACAATGTGGCCAGGCAGAAGAGCGGAGCTAAGGAGAAGTAAGTACAGATTTAGTTTAGGTTTCACTCTTAGCCAATTCTACTCACAAATCTTAATCAATCCCTCAAAGTGAATATGCTGACTGATCATGGACACCCGCTTGCGGAACTGCTGCTGTTGTTGTTGCAGTGGCGTGGTGGCGGTGGCCTGTTGCACATCTCCACCATTGACATCGGGCGCGGCCTGTGCCTGCTCCGGCTGTGCCTCCACTACTTCACCGTTTTCCAACTGTTCGGCATTGATGGTTTGTGTGGCCAAACGCTTGACCGTTAAATAGGAGCCCAATGAGGTGGCAAATACCAGTACCTCCGGTGCCAGCCACTCAACAATGGCCAGGGGTCTGAAATGGGAATATGGAAATGATTACACTGCAACACAACAACAACAATCTCTCTCCATCTACTCACTTCAGATCGATGAAACTGATGAAGCCAATGTGTCGCAGCAAATGCTCGCTAAAGGAACAATTGTAGATAGGCAACTTGGTGCTGACGGCCACAATCTGTAGGGTGACATGTCCCAGCAGCACCAAAGTACTGAGAGCTAGCAAAATAATGAAGAAAGCGGTGACGGAACCCTTAAAGTTGCGACGTGTGGCCAGGGGTATAAACGGTGACATGAAGAACATCAGAAGGTACACAAAGGAGATGCCAACTGGACGCATCAGGGAGGCTAAAAGAGATTCAGCATCGAAATGTTAGACATTCGGTTTTCATTTCGCTCTGGTGATACTTACCCAGCACCAGGACCGCTGGTACCACGGCGCGTTGCAGCACCAGGCACGCATAACTGAAAGCCATTTTTATGGTTGCTGCTCCTCCTCCCCTTTTCGCTTGTCAGGTTCATTCATGAAAGTTGCAGTTTTAATTGCAAAAAACTGCAAAAGAAGAAACATTACAAAATAAATAAGTATCCTGTTGCTTAAACAGCTAAAAGGACTTGACTTTGATAGTCCTTAATTAAACGCAAGAAACTAATTTGCGGATATAAACATTGACACACTTTTAATTACCACCAAAAACAAAAACAGAAACAACAAAAAAGGCAAACTTCGACGCTCCCCTAACTCCCACACACACGCCAGATAAACCGGGGGCGTGGCAGTAGCGCCCATCGCACGCTATTCTGGGTTGGGTTAGTTTCAATTTTCCTTTTCCGCTTTTGATTTTATTTTCCTATTTTTGCTTCAGTTTTTTTTTGTTGCCAGGAGCAAGGAGTGGCTTCAAGGCGCTCGGCGATTAGTCGCACAATTGTGCTCCAAGTGGAAGTGGTATATAAAAAGGAAGGCCAGACGGGGCCAGGTTTATGGATGAATGTGTAATTGACATTCAATGGCACATTATGTGGCATTTATTTGAATGCGGTTTAAACTAATGGGAAAACAAATTGGCGGGGGACTTGAGAATTGAATAGGAAAATGGAAAACGGAAAATGTATTTCAGTTAGCGAGCCAACCGCAAGCAGTAAATAAAATACAATCATTTTCGTATTTGAATAACTCCCAAGCCAACTGGGAATGTTGGTGACCCGGAACTGTCATAGAAATAATCGAGAATTATAATTCTATCTTTATAATTATATCTTATATCTTTATAATTATATCTTTAAACCGAAAGCGCACTTCGGACTGACTATTTTTGTCAGGAATGCCAACCGGTTCAGGAACCGAACCGAACCGAACCGCTTATACCATCTGGCGAACCAAACCGCAAACCGAACTGACTTTCTTTAAGAAATGCTGTACCGAACCAAACACCACAAATAAAAACGGGTCCGTTTTGGTTCAGTTCTTTGACAAGTTTTAGCTGGAATCGAATTGGTGTATCCAACGTTTTTTGGGAGTTTTAATCGTTTCGTTAATATAATTCTTATACATTTCGTTCGATGCCGCCGATTTCTAAATATACCTGTCATCCTTTATTAGACAATATTTTACATTTTTTGTGATCCTTCCTTAATTTGATTCAATGTTGGACAGAAGAGTTTTTTCTCTTATAATATGATAAATAGGACAGGTAAGATGCATGGTTCATATTCTTTTCTAGCTGACATTCTCTCTTTTCGAAGGGAATTCCTCTAGGATCTTATAGACGAATCCTGGAAATCCGACATAAAAAACTTTGGACATTCTTCCAAGGCCTTGAAGAGGCTGAATTTTGATATATATATCAAATGGTTTATAAGAATTCAATTTCCAAAACGTGCTCAAAGTCAAAACCAAACAGAAATCATAATATTTCATAGTGTTCCTTTATGAACCACAGAACCGAATCGAAACCGCGTTTTAGTGAGCTCCAAGAAGCATGTAATGAACCGAACCGGCGGTTCAGAAACTGTATGAACCACTGAACCGAACCAGTACTTATTTTCGAGTAGTTTGCATTCCTAGGAAAACCATTTTCGACATTCGAATTTCATTGTTATCGACTTGGTGCAAGAATGCCGGAGATTTGATTGAGCTCTGTATTTGAAATACATTCAAACCAAAAAGGATTGCTTTAAAAATGACCGAAATTGACTTGAGCTCGATATTCAAACTGGATCTTACCCAAAATCTGACTTGTTTAACGGCCTGCTTGAATTTTAAACTAGCAAGTTCTATCCGGCTCAAGGTCATTAGTTAATTTCACACCCTCGGTTCTATCTTCAAAATATATTGTCTTCAAAACAGCAGCTTCCTTCCCATGACGGCATTGCCATGACTGATTGGGAATTTCAAGGCAGCATTAGTGCAAAAGTCGACAGAAAAAAACCAAAATAAAATATCAGATCATTTTTTTCTAAGTGTACCCCTTGGTTCTCAATATTTCAATATTTAATTGCCATCTTAAATATTCAGATTTTATGACATTTCGCATTCCCCACACACATTCCACACATTCAAGGCTCATTAATCGTTTCGCATTTCACATTGTAAACACAATAAAATCATTGCCTATGTTCCACCAACTTGTTAAGATAACATTAAAATACTTTATGGAACATTTTTGCCATCTGGTAATGAGTTTTCCTGCAGCTGTTTAACAAAATGTACTTTATTTTCGCAATACAATTTCAGCTGCGAAAGCAAAATATCAAGAACATCGACCCTGTAAAAGTGAACAAATTTGAGAATGACAATGTAAAATGTGTGCCAAGTAAACTAACAAAAGCAATTGGAATAACAATAGCAAATGCTACACACTTATGTTGATTTTATAGACAAAACGCAGCCCCAAATAAGCATTATCAAAAATGAAATGGAAATCGTAATCGAAATAGCAACAGGCGAATAGGCAAATACAAATTCCTAACTGACAGCAGCTGGTGGCAGATATCTGGTTATGTATTATGTACATATATATAATATAATGTATGTATTATAATGCCAAACATCAGCAAAAGTAGCTATGCGTGCATAGCAAATGAATTAGTAGCGAATAACATGCTTCTTTTTGTGTTATTCATGAAATTGGCACTGCGTGAGGGGGGGGGTCCCTGGGTGGGGCCCATAAAAGGGTCTAGGGCGCAACACGTGTCCGACTAAAACGGCCAGACGTGAGCAATATTGAGAAGATGAGACATTTTTGCATACTTTCGCATGAATTTTGAGCACGGATAGCAGAGAAATGGGCTAGGCATGCTAACAGTGAGTGTGGAAAGTATGACTACAATTGGAATATGCAACGCATTTCTTTTCTTCCTTCAAATGGAAAACGTCAAAGTTCAACCTGAACCACTGATTCAATTTAGAAATGACTCCTCAAATCTCCTCTGTCAATGACTAACACAGCATTACCCAGAATTAACACATTAGGAAATCTTTCAAAATAAACAACAACCAAAAACTCAGACAAAATTGCACAATAAAAGTATTGCTAATTTCGCACAGCAACAACAAATGACGTAATTTGGCATAGAGAGAACATTTTAATTCTTCATAATTTTATTTTATTTTTTTTTTTTTGCACGCTTAAAAAGCACAATATTGCCGGCTAAAGAGTGAGATAGCAAAATATGCCAAATGATGACAACAACAACAACGCCGCTAACTAACGCCTCCTCCATTTCAAACATATTCCACACATTATGTGGGCTAATAAGAGACAACGGCGGGGCCAAAAAAAAGAGCAAACATTTTTGCCATTGCCATTGAGCCGGCGGGGTAGCCGGCAAAGCTCAAGTGGTGCCAACCCCAACATTTACACAAACACACAAAACAGGGAGCCGGCTAGACATGGGGAAACAAAATAAACGAATCAAGGGCCCATCATCAAAAGTTGTAGGCCCATGAAAAAAAGTAGTTTATGGTGTAGATATTTGGTAGTAGAAACAAAACTGCCACTGCCGGAGGTCTGCTTGTCGGACCAGATGTCTAATGGAACAATAATGTTGATGGGAGCGGCCGGACTGTATGGGATTTTAATGCCAACAGTGAGTACAAAAAGTTTGCCAAATAAAGGAAAATTAATGAAAAGTAAGTGATAAAAAAAAAGACTAAAAGAAATGGAATAGTTGAAGATAAGGTTAGACCTTGCTGAGTTGGAATTAAATCCTGGAACCAATTGCTTTTGGTAACTTTTGCAAATTTATGCCAAGGGAATTTCTATTCAAGGTGGGGAAATAATAACGAGAAAGCTAAGCTAAGCTCGGCTGTGCCGAAGTTTTTATACCCTTGCAAGTGCTCGCTTAAATATTTTCCAAAAATACTCTTTTTCCCATTTTCCGACCGATCGTTCGTATGGGAGCTATATGATATAGTCATCCGATTTGGCCAAAAATTTGTAAAATTATGTGAAAGCATGAGAAACAAACAAATACAAAATTGCAGGATGCTACCATTAAAAACAAAAAGGTTTTTCTAACTAAGACTGTTTTTCAGACCTATCTTTTGTATGGCAGCCATACCATATAGTTGTCCGATTTTAATAAAACTTGGTAGAATTATACAAAAACATAGAAAACCTACGATTACCAAGTTTGGAGACGTTTCCGTTGAAAAGAAAAAAGTTTTTCTCACTAAAACTAGTTTTCCGACCGATTGTTCCTATGGGAGCTATGAGATATAGTCATCCGATCTATTTGGGTCCAACATATTAGTAGTGTGCAGCAATCTGTGCAAAATTTCAGCTCGATAGCTTTAAAACTGAGAGACTAGTTCGCGTAGAAGCAGACAGACAGACGGACGAAGCTCAATCGACTCAGCTCGTCACCCTGAGAAGAAGAAGATATATGGTTTATGGGTTCGGAAAGGAATATTTCAATGCGTTGCAAACTTCTGGGCAAAATTATAATACCCTTTGCAAGGGCATAATGAAAACACCAACAGACCGTTGGATACAACTAAATCTATTACCTATATATATACATATACTTAAATTGCCAATTTAGAGGCTTATCATGATTCCATTTACTTCCACAGACAAATCAGTGTCATTTTATTGCATTTAGCTTACATATTCGCGCTTGTTGCTTCCATTGAAAATCAATAAATGACGCATAATTCTAATTTGAAATACCCTCCCGCGCCTCATGTCTCGACTCGAGACTACGCCGCATTATCATGAAAAACTCGGGCATTTTATAGGATTTCTTTTGAATGAGATCAAAGTTGAATGTTCATCTTAAGTGTTGATGTGAATTGGAAAATTTGTATAATTTATTAAACAAAATGAAAGGAATCTTTGTTATGATTTGGGTTTATTGGTCTTGGAAATTGTTTTTGGATTTTTGGTTTAATGGCAAATCAAGCTATACAAATTTCAGTAAACATTTCGTGGTGCCATAAGATATGCCTTAAATGGCAAGTGGTCAAGTCTCTCAGTTTGCTATCGCCATTCATATTCATTAGCATCTTCATTGCCAAGTCCGCCAACCAGACACCAGACACTTGAACTTTGTCTGGGCGTTGGCATCTTTAACTCTCGCCATTAAATTTACAATTTTAATTTCTTGCATTTAGTTGCAATCTACCTCAGACCTATACTGGACAGTGGCAGTACAGGGGGTGGTGTCTGGTAATTCTCCCACCTCCCCCCCCCCCCACACAAATGCGTGTTCTTTGGCCATTTATTTCGTATAAATTGAAAATAGCTAACTTTGCTTTGTTTTTTTTTTTTGTAAGTCGCGTAATCAGTGGATAATTGAGGCGGGTTGGTATTGTTTTTCCCCTATTTTTAGCTGGGATTTTAATCTACTTTTGACTTTGTCTCATGACGTCATTAAAATAAAAACAAAACTAAGGTAAACTGTCAATGTCAGGAACCTACGGCTGGACAAGTTCTTAACCCCTTGTAAGCTTTAAAGCAATGCATAATAACTTGGAGACACGCAAACTACCAGGGTATTGAAGTAAGTTTTCCTACCAATTAAAGTTGGGAACGACACAAAAAATAATAATAGAAAACATTTTGTGTATCAAGGGGTCAGCGGCAGTTCAAAGTGTCACGAAATAAAATGCTTATAAAAGAGTTTTTCGACCCGCATCTCCTCTCGCTGGTTATTTAATAATTGTTGTTAATGTGTCTCATAAATCCGAAATGGTTTTATTAATTGCATTCCGAAGTGCATTGCAGTGTGTAACAGCTGGAGGGGATTTGGGTCAGCTGGTCAGCTTCTCTTGCACTCAACAATACGTAAATTTCGCTAGGGAAATTAATTTCATAGTGGTTACGCCCTTCAACCCACACACAAACACTCATACACACACACCTACTTATATACATATAACACATGCAGCCAAGAGCTAATGGCCCAACAAGCTGTGGCCAACGCCTTCGTTTCACTCAGTGAGTGACAGGAGGATGGCGGAGGGAGGAGTGGGAGGCATAAGATATAGTATAAGAAAAATGCATATTCGTCTCTGGTCTTGGCCTACATTTATCTTTTTGAACGCCACATTGGCCCCCCGCCGCCTTGCCTTAATCCCACTGACAGAACAATGGAATGCAATTGTTACAATTGAATTTAAAAATGGTTTTTCTTTTCAAAACTTCTCTAAAAAAAAATGGTGCAAAAATTATACATTTGGGCTGGAAATGTCTTTAATATCCTTTAAAACATCCAACTGTGCTGAAAATCATCCAAAAGATGATCATTTTTTAATATTCTTTGCAGAATTTTCAGGTCCGTTGGTTAATAAAAAGGTTAGTTAAGACATATCCAATCCAAATGGCTACGGGAAATCATCCAGTGGAATTTTTTTAATATCCTTTTATTTCTCTGTGTGCTTACTTAGAAGATTGGAATCCTCCTGTGGTTATAGCTGCTTAACGGTTCAATATGGCGAACCAACAGCGATCCTGGCTTACTGCGTCTCACACTTCCTTCTTGGTAAAGCCTGCTAGCTGCTGACTAACTTGACCGGCTAACCCTCCCTAAGGTAAATTAAGTTGGTACACACCAACAGCAACAAATAATGCATCGGATACAAATCAAAACAGCTGTCGGATCAGCTAAAATCCCCCGGATTGGGAGACCACATCAAAGCGGATTAATGAACCGATTGAAAGCAGGGAACATCAAATGAACATGGGAGCCTCATACAGATGTTCCAAACAAAACTGGACCTAATCGAAAAAATGGATAAACGCCAAAGGCTGTCTGTGGAGATGCTGAAACAAGTTTTGGAACGTAGAGCTGCGCCAAAGGAACCAAGGCTTGGTGGGAAAGGTAGAAAATGTTCTCAACGAACTTAGCAAGCGGTTAAACTAAAGTTGGATGAGCCTCAAGACGAGCAATACGCAATGTAAGAGGTTCTAAGCAAAGCTTTGTACTGATACAGTGAGCAAAGAAGAGTCTAAGGCAGCAAAGGGAATGAAACAGCTTGATCAGATCCAGAGGAAGATGCCAATAGTTTTCTACGGAAGAGCAAATACTCTGAATTGAAGTACAAAAGGAAGATTTTTGCAGTTTTCAATGAGTATTATACTACACCAGCTTAGATAGCAAAGTCGAAACATATATTTGGGTTTAGATAACCCAAAGGGCCAAGCCAAGCTTCTCAATTTAGCCAAGTATATTGATAATACAAACGGTTATAGCTATACAGACAATCTACGAACTGTTTAGGTGTTTACAACTTGCTCTTGTTTGGCTTACGAAATATCATACGTTAGACCTAGAGTCAAAGATCAACCGCACTTAGATTAATCTTAAAAAAAATGACATCCCATCCCATGGTAGCCAAAAGACCACATTGTGAACTCTTTCCCGTAGGTTTTACTGTCAAAACAAATATCATAAAATGTGCATCGCGGACAAAGTGCAAACTTTGCCATCACCTTACTTGATCTGTCAAAAAGCATTCCACATACGCCACGTGCTCCTGTTTGCCATTGCCATTTTGTCCATTAACAGACTCACGTAGCGTCCATTGACAAACAATTTGGCTGATGCATTTGAGCATACAGAATGTACACATATGTTTGACATTCAATTTTCTTCCATGTTTTTTCCTTTTTTCTGTTTTTAATTTCTTAAAAGGATAACCACACTGGACACGTACGCGACGCTCTCACAATTACTCCACCCAGAAAATTGTCAACGTGTGGCCCAGAGTGACATTTAATGGGCCTTAATAGTTGGTCAAGTTGAAGTTTTCTATTTAATTTTGAATGTCATAAACTTTCATTTCATTTGCTAATTTCATTAAAAAAAAATATGTCCTCTCTTGTCCCCGCCTGTGTCATTAAAGTGGCCAAAATGTCATATTATACATTCCATTCATCTTCATATATTATGAGGAGGGTTAGTCATCGGACTACGTACTTGTGCACAGAGACACGCAACAGTTTTCCCGTAGTTCCTTTTATTATTATTTTTTTTTTGGCTGAGATGACAGCCAACTGTCAAATGAGTGTCGACCTGGCGGCAGCCACTCGGCCTTATGGGTTATAGCCTGGCATTAACATTTCTGAACTGGGGCAGAGCGTGGAATTACAGAAGTTGAAACAACTCGACTTGATGGATATGTTCATGTCAACAGGTTAACAGGGGAAAAGGGTGGCAAAAGGGAAAATGATTAATAATTTGGCTGTTTAGTAAGGAAATGTAGTTGGAAAAGTTATTTATGTAGATCGTTCCATCAACTCAGATAAAGATTTCATACATGTTTGTTAATTTTATGTATTTTTTTTACTTAATCCGAATCCGAAAGCTGTTTATTTATCGCCCTTTATATGTATGTACAGATGTTTATATACCCAGTCTGTCCAATCTACCCAGAGTAAGCAATCTGGTTGCCAAAAGAAATCGATTTTTCATAGAAAAAAGTCGGTATGAAATGATCACTACAGTCTTTTTTTGTTTGATAGTCAAAAAGAAAGTTTAACAAGAAACCGCCCCATCTCTGGGTTGAGATTTTGGCATGCGTTATAGACAAAAACCATTGAAGTTTTTTTTTAACAAAAACACTTGCTTAAATCGGTGCTGCAAGCCGGTTTGAGCCGAACCGGTTCGAGCCCGGAACTCCAACTTTTATATCAATGTGAACCGAACCTCTTTCGAAATAAAAGCTCAACCCGAGCCTGGACCGAACTTTAAAATTCGGTTCGGTTCAACAGAAATTATAAACTTCAGAAGGTTTGCCATTCTTTTGACTTTTTGGTAGGAAATTATAATAAAATTTAGAGCAAAGTTGACTTCGCCTTGTCCGAAGATTGTATACCCTTGCAGCACGTTTTTCTAACAAATTTGAAGGACATTTCCAATGAAAACAAACAAGTTTTTCTCAATAAGACTACTTTTCTGTCTCCACTTTTGTATGACAGCCATACTTTATAGATGGCCGATTTCGACCAAACTTAGTGGAAACATGAAAAAGCATAGCAAACTAAGAAGTACAAAGTTTGGAGGCGTTTTCTTGACAGAAAAAAAAGTTTTCTCACTAAAACTAGTTTCTCGACCGATCATTCATATGGCAGCTCTAAACTATAGTCATCCAATTTTGACAAAACTTTGAAGAATTGTGTGAAAGCTTATAAAATAAATATATGCCAATTTTAAAGCGGCTTACATTGAAAATAAAAAAGTTTTTCTTACTAAGACTATTTTTTAACCTTGCTTTTCTATGGCAGCTATACTATATAGATGTCCGATTTCGACCTAACTTGGCAGAATCATGGAGAAGCTTTGAAACCTAGTGAGTACAGAGTTTGGAGACGTTTGCACTAAAAACAAAAAAGTTTTTCTCACTAGAACTAGTTTTTCGATCGATCGTTCCTATCCGATCCGGCCGGTTCCAACAAATGTGCAGCGTATTTGTACCAGAAGGCTTCGTTCAAAGTTTGGTAGCGATAGCTTTAAAATTGGCGAAGAAGATAGCATAGAAACAGAAGGACAGACGGACATGGCTATATCGACTCAGCTCGTCATGCTGATCAAGAATATACACACTTTATGTGGTCGGAAATGTTCCTTGAGTGCGCTACAAACTTCTAGACAATCTGCAAGGTTATAAAATTCCAGAAAATCGTTTATTAGCCTCTGTTTCTCAAGACCTTCTATTCTACGGCTTCATGCTGATAGTTCCGACCTGGTAAAAACTCAGTTCCAAAATTTCGGTGATAATTTGAGGCTGAACCGCTTTTTTGTAACGAAAATAAAATAAACTCTTTAAGATAATTTCAAGGGGCCTGAAGGTTTTCCTGAAAAATATTCTTATCTCTTTCTTTTACAATTTTTGAAGCCCGCTGAATGAAGTCAATGTCGATTAAATAAACTGAACCGGTTCAGCACTTCCGAATGAATACAATATTGGTTTGCATTTCCAAATTAGAGGTTCGCTTCGGTTCGGTGAAAAACGGGTTTTCCATACATCAAAATCAGTTTAAGCTACTTCCTTCCTTTTTTGCTTAAGACAAACACAAACTGTATGTACAAACTTTCTGGCAATTAGTTTTGCAACCTACACTCAAGAGTCACAGACAACCAAAACACAAAAAAAAAACTGTTTCACTGTCAGCGTTAAAAGTCATTTAACTCGTACGCCTTCACCCGGGTGGGGACCCGGCTGCCATCTCACCCAAACAAACGGTTTGGCCTGCGAAAATTTGGCACGAGAAAATTTCACTTTTATTGTCGAGAGCAGCCAACCAAACGACAACGGAGCTTCCTTCCCCACCTCTCTATGAACTTCACTTATATGTGCATACATTCTATATGGCAGATAGGATAGATGGGGAAGGATGGGTTTTGCGGGGGGGGGGGGTGCTCAACCGCATTTATAAAACTGCAACAGCTGCAGTTATTTTTCAGAGCTTGTTTTGTTGTCGCTAGTTGATGCCACTGCAATTTTTCTTTTGTGCTTAGTTTAGTTCAGAATTTTCAATTTGGCCAACCCCAAACTCAACATATTTGATTTTCGATCAGGGGAAAATATATTGAGTTGTCGGATATGGAAATAAGTGGAAGGTCTTTTGGACTTATTATTATTACAAAACTTAAAGAACTGTAGCAACCGGGGGTTGACCTTTTGAAGTGAACTAAAAATATGTTACCTTATATGCAAGTGTTCTTTATGTATGTAATTTGTGTGCATATAAAATACTTGCCAGGCGATGAAGCAAGGCAAAAAAGGCACTCAAACGTGTCACTGCACACTCTCACACACTTTGTAGAAACTTTGTGATCGAGACTTTTTCTTCAGGCATGAAACACACACAAAAAAATAATACAATAAATGAGAATAAAAATGCATTCAGGCGTCACCAGCGCAAAAAAAATTCAAAAAAATCCTCCCACGGCCCCCAAAACTAAACTAAACAATGCAAAAATAACAAACATACCCATACATACATATTATATTTCTACCTAAATATGTATACATATATCCCCACGCATGAGAAATCATCGAATAACAAACAAACCCACTTAGAACTATTCGGCTAACTTATTTTAGAGGCCAAAACGATAAGCTGGTGAATAATTTCATTCCTGATATAAATAATATTCTGGGTGATAAATATACAATTTAATTTAAATGTTTAAAGCGCCAAGAGAGAGAGAAAGAGAGAGCCAAGAGAGCAATAAATAATTAAATAATTCGTTTGAATTTCCATTTGATGAGCGTAAACTTGTTTGGCGTTTTTTTTCACGCCGGCTGATGACTAAATATCTACAAGTCTTCGTAGTAAACCAGACTCAGACATTTTCGGTATTTTGTAGAACATTTTTGGATACATTTCCGTGCACGATGACGCAACAACGCACAAAATGTTGAGGAATTTGTGGCCTTTGGCAGCATTTGGTTGAACTACACGAGCATTTCACAAATCTGGCTTACAGAAAAAGGCCGAAACAAGTCGTAGAGGTAGTGGGAAACAGCTGCTTCACTCTATCTATGTTGAGGAGGATGCATTCGTTAGCTACCTGAAAGGGCCTGCCGAAAGGTGAGCGCAGGTGGGGATGAATTTAAGACACAAAAAAAATAGACAAAAACCAAGTTTAGTAAAGTGAATAAAGAGAGACACATACGAGGGGCATTTGATGAGTATTTGAGTGTGTGGAATTCTTTGGTAATGTGTGTTTAGGAGTTTCTTTAAAATAATTATGATAAATGTTTCTGTCACTGAAGACTACTCTAGGGTGTGTTGAAGCCAGGGATGCAAACCGGTTCTGAACCGAACCAGCTTTGAACCGAGCCGAACCGCTTACTCCAGCCGGTGAACCGAACCGCAAACCGAACCGGCTTCCTTTCAGAACTGCGGAACCGAACCGATAACCACAAATAAAAACGGTTCGGTTCGGTTCAGTTCTCTGACTGAAATCATGCTTAAAATCAACTAAGGTCATTAAGGGATATGATAAACAGAATAATTAAGATGCATGGTACGTATTCTTTTCTAGCAAACATTCTCAATTTTCGAGAGTATTCATCTAGACGACTCCTGGAAATCCGACATAATAAGCATTGGCAATTCTTTTAAGGATTTTAAAAATATTTAAATGGATTATAAGAATTAAATTTCAAAAGTGTTCGACAAGTTAGATCAACAAAGAGCTCGCATTTGAAAGGTCATTTTAACTTAAATCTCATTGATCAGTATTTTTCGAGCCCTTTAAATGATAAAACAGAAATACATTTTGTGTAAGAATTAAAGACTACCCCAAAATATGTCTCATGCATATATGCTTTCAATGTGAAAAGTAAAATAATTAGATATATTGTGAAAAAAATTTGGAAATGATTCAAAATATGACTCTGTAGTCTTTGGACAAATTGTTTGAAATAACCGCCAATATGTAAATATGTGTAAGTATATCGATAAGCATGATATCTAATTATAAGGTATTTTTAAGCGAGCCGAGCACGGTCACATTAATTGATCGACGACTGTTGGTGCCGGACGTGCGAAGCTCGGACAAATTGTACATAGTGAAATAAACAGAAAAAAACCGAAAAAACCCCCGTTTACAAATCAGGTGTGGGGTAAAGCCCAAATTGTGTACTAAATGCGTTACGCCGAAATACAAAAGTTAACTAAATCCGAATTGTTGGAGCTCCTTGCTGAAAAACACGTCCCCGTGGCCGCAGACCTATCCGTACATCAACTCCGTTCCTTGACAAAAACCATAATGTCAGCCGCTAGAAGAGGAGTCGATCCTGCTGGAGACCTAGCAGATAGCGTGGAAGAGGTGATTCCAAGTACGTCCAGCCAAGCCGTTGCCGCGATGGCCGCCATTTTTCCGCCAAGTGCAGACGACGCCAGGACAAGCGTCGCCGAACAAAGCTATTGCGAAATACCTGGAAATGCGCAGTTACAAATTAAAAGCAACATGGCGACCGCTTATGATGAAATTGAGTCGTGCACATCTGTTCATGAGTGCGAGAGGGAGACGGCACTATCGACTGAGCTGAACAACGCCCGCAAGTACGCGAAAAAACTCGAATTGTCGATCGCTGAACTAAAGCAGACAATTAAAGCAGAAGCTGGTGAACATCGCGTCGAACTAAGTGACATTGCCGCTATGATGCCCGTCTTTTCCGGAGATGACACCTTATCCGTCCTCGTTTGGGTCTCCGAAATGGACAGAGCTGCAGAAGTCCATCACCTAAGTCAGTCTCAATGCATGTCACTTGGAATAAGATTGCTGCGAGGATCGGCCAAGGAGTGCATTATGTACGAACAAGCGGCTACTTGGCAAGAATTGAGAAGTATCCTAGTGGAGACGTTTGGCCATAACGGCGGCAATTGTACAGCGGGGACTTCGGCTGCAGGTTCTCCACAGACCGGTCCACACGCTTAGCGGCGGCTCTAGCGGTGACTAGGCCGTCTGCGGACAGTTTGCGGTCACGATCAGGGGCACGGATTGAAAACGCAAGAGCTTTTGTCGCAACTCGGCAACCGTAGAGCAGAAGTACAACACTGATGCACAGCCAGAGCGGTCTCCCAACCCATCGACGATGTACTTAATGACGTCAGCGTCTTCGAAGTTGCCTTGCCTGGCAATGTTGCGCATGGTGATGAAATACTGGATCAGCGATTCGCCTTTGGCCAACGTACGTTCCTGTAGCAGTTTGGAAACCTCACGGTTGGACATCTTATAGCCAAACGTCTCCACTAGGATACTTCTCAATTCTTGCCAAGTAGCCGCTTGTTCGTACATAATGCACTCCTTGGCCGATCCTCGCAGCAATCTTATTCCAAGTGACATGCATTGAGACTGACTTAGGTGATGGACTTCTGCAGCTCTGTCCATTTCGGAGACCCAAACGAGGACGGATAAGGTGTCATCTCCGGAAAAGACGGGCATCATAGCGGCAATGTCACTTAGTTCGACGCGATGTTCACCAGCTTCTGCTTTAATTGTCTGCTTTAGTTCAGCGATCGACAATTCGAGTTTTTTCGCGTACTTGCGGGCGTTGTTCAGCTCAGTCGATAGTGCCGTCTCCCTCTCGCACTCATGAACAGATGTGCACGACTCAATTTCATCATAAGCGGTCGCCATGTTGCTTTTAATTTGTAACTGCGCATTTCCAGGTATTTCGCAATAGCTTTGTTCGGCGACGCTTGTCTTGGCGTCGTCTGCACTTGGCGGAAAAATGGCGGCCATCGCGGCAACGGCTTGGCTGGACGTACTTGGAATCACCTCTTCCACGCTATCTGCTAGGTCTCCAGCAGGATCGACTCCTCTTCTAGCGGCTGACATTATGGTTTTTGTCAAGGAACGGAGTTGATGTACGGATAGGTCTGCGGCCACGGGGACGTGTTTTTCAGCAAGGAGCTCCAACAATTCGGATTTAGTTAACTTTTGTATTTCGGCGTAACGCATTTAGTACACAATTTGGGCTTTACCCCACACCTGATTTGTAAACGGGGGTTTTTCGGTTTTTTCTGTTTATTTCACCATGTACAATTTGTCCGAGCTTCGCACGTCCGGCACCGACGGTCGTCGATCAATTAATGTGACCGTGCTCGGCTCGCTTAAAAATACCTTATAATTAGATATCATGCTTATCGATATACTTACACATATTTACATATTGGCGGTTATTTCAAACAATTTGTCCAAAGACTACAGATAT